>OY757926.1:84488536-84518536 GCA_963585895.1 Sepioteuthis lessoniana
CTCCGCAGAGAGGTAAGACTCCCACAACGAGTGTCCTAGTTATGACTCTAACTAATCTGATAGTGAGGATCCAGTAATGTAGAATCTCTGGGGAATGCGGAGTACTCTTTCACTGTCATCGGTCCCGGGTCAACTCTAGGTCGGAGTGGTAGCACGTTATAGGGTCCTATCTATGGCTCAAATGGAATTGTGTACTTATGCTAGACTGAATTCTTTGAAATAGAACTGTTTTTACATTTAACTGTGAGTAAACAAAAACAAAACAAAAAAACTGTATACTTATGCCAAACAATTGTTTGAAATAGAACTGTTTACAAGTATAAAGATGAATTTGGTATTAGATAACCTACAATGGTTGATATGCCATAAAACCAAACCAAACTATACCAAAACTGTGTGCGAACTATGAGTTATACGGAATTTTGCCAATAGCCTTTGTAAGTTACATGTTGTATGAGATTCCTGTAAAAAAGGCCAAGATTTTCCCGTCGGTTGAGGCTGTACAAAACACCGACTGCATCTCTGCAGAGAATTAAGACCCCCCCCACCCAAACGAGTGTCTTGGTATATGACACTAAATAATCTGATAGTGAGGCTCCAGTAATTCTGGAGCTTTGTGGAATGCGGAGTACTTCTTTATTGCCATCATTCCCAGATCCACTCTGGGTCGGAGTTGTAGCACCTGCAAGGGTCTTTTCTATGGGTCAAACGAAACTAAAATGTGTACTTATGCTAAACTGAATTGTTAGAAATAGAACTGTTTTGCATGCTTTACTGAATTGTTTGAAATAGAACTGTTTTTGTGATTGGAACAGTGTACTTATGCTAAACTGAATTATTTAAATAGAACTGTTTTTTATGCTAAAATAAATTGTTTAAATAGAACTGTTTTTTGAAATTTAAACTTTGTACGTATGCTAAACTGAATTTAAAAAATAGAACTGTTTTTGTATGCTAAACTGAATTGTTTGAAATAGAACTGTTTTTGACATTGAAACAGTGTACTTATGCTTAACTGAAATGTTTAAAATAGAACTGTTTTTTTATGCTAAACTAAATTGTTTAAAATAGAACTGTTTTTTGAAATTTAAACTTTGTATTTATGCTAAACTGAATTTAAAAAATAGAACTGTTTTTGTATGCTAAACTGAATTGTTTGAAATAGAACTGTTTTTGACATTGAAACAGTGTACTTATGCTTAACTGAAATGTTTAAAATAGAACTGTTTTTTATGCTAAACTAAATTGTTTAAAATAGAACTGTTTTTTGAAATTTAAACTTTGTATTTATGCTAAACTGAATTTAAAAAATAGAACTGTTTTTGTATGCTAAACTGAATTGTTTGAAATAGAACTGTTTTTGACATTGAAACAGTGTACTTATGCTAAACTGAAATGTTTAAAATAGAACTGCTTTTTTAGGTTAAAGTAAATTGTTTAAAATAGAACTGTTTTTTATATATAAACTGTGTACTTATGCTAAACTGAATTGTTTGAAATAGAACTGTTTGTATCTATAAAAATGGATTTGGAATGAATAACCTCCAATGGTTGATATGCCATAAAACCAAACCAAACCAAACCAAACCGAACCAAAACCGAGATGACTACTTGGAGAAAAAAATGGTATTACGTTCAGTAATTTCTATTTCATCGTCAATTTCCACCAAATTTGGGATCGTATCTAATAAAAAATTTTATATGATCTGGTAGAATGGTAATAAATGTATGACATCCATCGATAGATTTTTCTCTCTGTATTTATTTACCCCAAACCCCTGCCATAAGTGGGGTGTAGCACCAAGGCAAATTTTGAAGCGGAGTACAGCTAGCTTGAATTCAGAGCTTTCCTGGTCACCTTTCCGAGGGTAAAGAACCCAGTTTGCTTAACTATTTACCCATAGCTGAGTTGCGGGAAAACATATGGATTCCTGAGAGCACAAGTGTGAAGTAAAATGCAAACAGCTTTCGGAAAGATTTGAACTTCGGTCACCGATTCCATTTCCAACGATTATCAGTGTTACACTAAGCGCGCCTCCATGTTGGTTAGAATGCAAACCATTTTCCCCGCATATTATAGATACTAATATATATATATAGGGTGGAACGATAAAATTATCGTCCTAAAGAAAACAACAGCTTTATTTGAAAACTTTTATTGAAAAAATCAATTCAGCTAACTTGATTATGTAGTAGAGCTGACATCTATTCAATGTAGCCGCCTTCTGCCTCAATCACCGCCTCGATACGGATCCAGAACTTTTCCACAAGCGCTGGCGGGAGCTCGGCGAATACTCAGCGGATGGCGGCGATCAGGCTGGCTTTGGTGTTGTGGGAGGTCATGTTGGTGATGTTCTCGACGTATGACCAAACGAAGTAGTCCAGCGGGTTCAGGTCGGGGGAGAGGGCGGCCAGTGAGAGAAGGGTACAAAGTCGTAGCACTCCTTCTGAAGCCAAGCCTGGTTCTCTTTGGACTTGTGGGCCGGCGCCGAGTCCTGCTGCCACACCCAGGGTCTGCCACCGGCCACTTGATTGCACCAGGGGATCACCACACTCTTCAGCACATCCAAGTACACTTTCGTGTTGACTTTCAAGCCGACTTCGAAGATGTGAGGTGGCATGATGTGGCCCTCACTTGAAACCACAGCAAAGACCATAACCGTAGACGGATAGTCTGTTTTCATCACCCTGGGTACGTCCCTGTTATTCGGATTTGCATCTTGAGGGTGCTGGCAATTATCCTTTTGTCATAAGTTGGATCGGTAGAGAGCACGAGTTGTACAGCTGCGCATCTCCGATCTCGCTCGTTGAACATTGTGTCACTTTCAGACATGATAGAAGGCTCCTATCGCTCTTGGGATTTGTACACAACTGGCCAACTAGTAGATGGTCTGCAACAAAAAAAAAAAAAAAAAAGAAAAAAAATGAAAACCGGTTTTCATTAAACGGAAATGGAATGATATCGTCTTTTCTAGGGCGACAATTTTATCGTTCCACCCTGTATATACACGTATACAGAAGCATACACACACACACACACACACACACACACACACACACACACACATATATATATATATATATATATATATATATATATATATAATTGGTACTTCTAAATTCATACACAATATGTCTGTCTATGTATGTAAATATTTGTGTATTATGTGTGTACATGGGAGCTGTCTGAACCAGACATGCAGGACACTGCTGGAGAAGCAGGGACGAACTTATAAGAGATGTACTCTTATGGACCCCCACACATTGCCGTGCAAAAGCACGAACAGCACGAACATACATTCAGCAGCTATGTGAGGATACCTGAAGACCTACCTAGGGCGATGAACGATAGGGAGGAGTGGCGAGAGAGGGTCAGGGATATCCGTGCTACCAGAGCGACATGATGATGATGATGATGATGACATGTGAGCTTATAAACATGTTGAGATAAACTTTCAGATCGATAGATAAATAGATATTAACAGAAGGAGATAAGAGGAGAAAGAGATAGAGACAGATTGATAGATATTAGTTCACATATAGACCAGTATCAAAGATTGACTTTGGAACAAGGGCATGCAGTCTATTATGCAGGCTAATCGTCTCTAGAGAATTATTTACCTCTCTCCATTTATAAATGTGATGTGAACTAATTTTAATCTCAGAGAATAAACCTTCTAATAGACCCTACTTCAGACTTGATAGCCCTCTCCACGGGATTTGATGTCCATCCTTTCATTAGTAATACTCAGGCGATGATGAAGACAGTTATTGGTTAGGATAAAAAATAATCAAATCAACAAGGATTTATTAAAATTTATTTGTTAATCAATTCAATTCATCGATCCTCTTGTAAAATGTAATAGTACCCAGTTTTACATTCATCTTCTTCATTTTATAGAAATCAAAATCGAATTGTTTTATCACAGTTCACTTCGGAAACACCTCATTTAATTATTGACACGTTTTAGTGTTGAAGAGAATCTCTCTCAGGAAGCAGATGTGGTAAGTATGGCCAGAATCAGATCATTTGGTTAATTTTGCCAGTGCTTCGTTTAGTTCAAGTTCCCGTATTATCTATGCGACTCCTTGGGATGCTTGACGTTTGCTTAGGAAAATCTGCAACATAAATTTATTTCAGCAAGTAGCGATCCAAATTCAATATCCTAAGATGAAAACGCGTCCATCGGAATTTTTTTTCATAAACGGGAAAAAAATTCTCATTTAACAATTAAACAAATCTCAAGTCTTAATTAGATTTTAATTTTGGCTCCATACGAACAATCATCATCATCATCTTGTCGTACCATCAGCATAGATATCCCTGACCCTCTCTCACCACACCTCCCTATCGTTCATCACTTCCGGCAGATCCTCGGGGCTACACCCCGTATCCACACAGAGCTGCTGTATGTAGATTCGTGTTGGTCTCATTGCTTTTGCTCGGCTATGTGAAGAGGTCCATAGGAGTACATCACTTATGAGCTCGTCCCTACTTCTCCAGCAGTGCCTTGTATGTCTGGTTCGTTTAACTTTGATAGTTTTCGTGATGGGTGGTAGATGGCCGTATAGCTGCTGCTTTGTAGGATGTTGCCCCCAGGACTTGTTCAATATTGCTCGCAGCATTCTTGTATAGTTAACAATAACTTCATTCAAAATGTTGTTCACAACTGAATAATATAAATATTTCGTCTAAATCTGTCTGTTTATTAGTCCTTTAAATAAGCAAGTTATTGTTTTCAGTCGCATATGATAAAGAAAAATAATAATCACTTCAGTAGATCTTTCTTTGTTTTATCAACTCTTTTTAGATTATTTAATGCCAAGGCCATTCTCCTAGAAGAACAGTAATGGTACTATTTAACCCATAGCTGGGAGGATAAGGGGGTTCATACCTTTCCCAAGGGTCTTTGCTCGAAAGTGAACGTAATACCGCGACTGGAGTACGAACTCGCGTACTACGATTGCGTAATCCATCGCTTTAACCATTACACCACGAGGACACCCCCACTTCAGTAGAGAGTGTCTATTGGATTTATACGGCTAGAAAGGAAGCAAAATAATTTCTACTTTTCCATAGCTTTTTCTCTATGACCCCTCCCCAATTTATTATTATTTTGTTTTCTTTCTTTTATGTACCCAACTTGAAGGGAATAATAAAACAGGGATGATTAAAGCCACGGCCTTTTTAACCATGGCTCAAAAGCAAGTAAAAATATTTTTGTTTTTCTGTAACTGTCTTTCTTTCACCCACCCAGTCTTATGTTCTCTCCCTCATACTCTCCACTCAAATGCAATAGGGAATCTAATAAATACATTGCTTTTATTTGCCTCCCTCTTCGCTAAACCCACGGGCATTTTCTCTGCTTACTCTCCCTAAATAATATCGCTTATAATAATTATCATAAGAAATGAAGAAATTGGAAATAGAAAAATACAAAATGAATGAGGATAGTGAAAATTATCAATGATTAATTCTATATTACACAGAATTATTTATCCGGTAAAAATCCAAGGCATGCAGTGTATATACTACTTACATGGACCCTTTATCACTGATATATATATATATATATATATATATATATATATATATATATATATATATATATATATATAGAGAGAGAGAGAGAGAGAGAGAGAGGACTTAGACACGAAGAAGCTTGAAGAGATAGATTTGAATAGGGTGAGTTTGACGCACATAAATATAGACTGGATGAAATAATAAGATCCGTGCGTATGCATAGACTGAAAGACAGACTGATAGATAGATATATAGATATGAATAAGGTGAGTTTGAAGCACATAAATAAATGTAAGGTGAAATAATCAGATCAGTACATATGAACAAGCTGATAGATAGATAGATAGATAGATAGATAGATAAGAATCGCATAAAATATAATCTAGAGCTGATAGTGAGGGAAAATGAAAAAAATGAAATCGTCGTAGTAAAATATAAAATACACGAATTAATATTCAGGAAAAGATAACGTCGATGAAAGAAAAGATGTATACGAAAGAAAGACGTGGTAGCCGGGTAAGACGTAAATGACAGTCTGAATGTTGTATGAAGTTCTCTCTCACAGAGAAACTCCAAGCAGAGATTTGAAATGGCCAAGGAATACCCAGAAAGCCTGTGTGAGTGTGTTTGTTTAATATAGAGAGAGGAAGATATAGAAAGAGATCAGAATATGAAAGGGAGAGATGGGGGGGGGGAAATAGAGACTAGTAGATGAAAGCAAGAGGGAAATAAAAAGGTAAGTGAACTGAAAAAGAGAGAAATAGAGATGAGTAAACAAGAGAGAGAGAGACAGAGACAGAGACAGAGACAGAGATAGCGGGAGAGAAATAAATTGACGTAAGTAAATTAAAGAAACATCAGTAAGTACATGAAAGAGAAAGAAAGGAAAGGAAAGAGAGGTTGGTAAATGAAAAACAAAGAGATAAAGAAATATAAGTAAATGGATGAGAGAAACAGAGGAGGGAAAAATGAAACGGGGAGAACGAGAAGAAGATAAGCAAGAGAGAGAGAGAGAGAGAGAGAGAGAGAGATGAGATGAGATGGGGGGAATAAAAAGGCATGTAGATGAAAGAGAAAGAGATATATACAAATAAAGGTGAATAAATGATAGATAGATAGAGAGGGAGGGAGAGAGAGAGAGAAAGAGAGAGAGAAAGAGAGAGAGAGAGAGAGGAATATTAAGTGGTGAATAAATTAAAGACAAAGAAAGAAATATTAGTAAGTAAATAAAAGCAAAAGAAGCCAAGATAGAGGGGAGTAATGAGAGAGAGAGAGAGAGAGAGGAGAGGAGAGGAGAGGTTAAAATGAAAGAGAGAAAAAGAAAAAGATAATCTGAGAGAGAGAGAGAGAGAGAGAGAGAGAGAAATAGAGAAGGTTAAAATGAAAAAAAGAAAAAGAAAAAGATAATCTAATGAGTGAGAGAGAGAGAGAGAAAGAGAGAAAGAGAAAGAGAGAGAGAGGAATAGATGAGGTTAAAATGAAAGAAAGAAAAAGAAAAAGATAATCTAATGATAGAGAGAGGGAGAGAGAGAGAGAGAGAGAGAGAGAGAGAGAAATAGAAGAGGTTAAAATGAAAGAAAGAAAAAGAAAAAATAATCAAATGAGAGAGAGAGAGAGAGAGAGAGAGAGAAATAGAAGAGGTTAAAATGAAAGAAAGAAAAAGAAAAAGATAATCTAATGATATTGAGAGAGGGGGGTAGAGGGAGAGAAATGCAGGTGAGAGTTTCCACTGAAAGGAAATAGGTAGATAAAGACAGTGGAGCTACGAGAATTATGGGAATTGCCGCACATCCGTGATTATTGATTGCCATTTTGCCATCTCTTGCTTCCCACGTAAACTGCGAGCAATGTGTTATTCTTCAGCCTGTTCGAGGCTAAGCTCGCCAACCTCGTTTTCATTTTTGCCTTCCATTTTTCTTCCGTCTCCATTTGAATTCGGCCATTGACATTCCCACAGTCCGTATCTTCTCAATTAGCACGGTCGAATTTTGCGTGTTGGGGCCTGATGAATAAGAATTTAGTGTGGAGGTTGAGTTTGAAATATGTACTGAAGACGTCCGCAGAAATCATGGGAAATGCGTAGGATGTTGCCAGACCGTTAGGTCACGTGATTCTGTGTATAGTATTAGCCGGAAATGCGATGGCTGGCTTAAGGCCACAAATATTCAAGCAAGATTATTCAATTTGGTTGGTTGGTTGGTTAGTGTGTTTTATGGCATATGAACCCTTGTTAATCGTTTAATGCCAAATCCTATTTAAACATATATAAAATATATTTGATTTGCAAACGTATAGTTTGTAGGTAACATTTTCTAAAGGAATCGTAGCTCATTTGTTAGCACACAGTTATATTGTTTTCAGTATTTCTATCAAACACTAATACTGTTAGTTAAATGGCTTTATGCATAGCTATCTTACACTAATGGTTTTATTTGTGTACAGTTAAAAGGTTTCCTATATTGATATTCAGCACTAATAGTTTTATTTGCACACAATTAAATGTTTTCAAGCATTGCTATTTAACACTAATAGTTTTATTTTCACAAAGTTAAATCGTTTCGAATATTGTTACCAAACTCAAATAGTATTATTTGCTCACAGTTAAACAGTTTCGAGTTTTGCTATTTAACACTAGAAATTCTATTCAACATTATTCGTTCGTTTGCACAAAATTAAATGGTTTCAAGTATTCTTAGTGTACTAATAATTCAATTGAATATTAATTATTTGCTTGCGCACAGTTAAATGGTTTCAAGCATAGTAAAGGATTAAATAGTTTTGTTTGACTCATAGATGGAACACTAACTTGTACTACCGATCTGGGCAGAGTGGAACTGGGAGTAATGGCAATAAAGGGATACTCCACATTCCCTAAAGCCCTAGGACTGGAGCCTCACCATTAGATGGTTTAGTGTCATATCCAGGACACTTAACCCTCTGCAGAAATACAGTCGGTATATTTTACAGTCCCAACTGACTGGGCTTGAGATTATTCAAATAAAAATAAAATGAAAAAGGGAAAATGTAAGTGTCTAAAATCCATTGTTTAAAAGCTTCAACTTCAGTCGGGAAAGCTTAGAATACGCTTACCACACCTGCTGCAGTGGTGGTAAGCCCCCCTCCCCCCACCAGAAACGAGTGTCCTGGTATGACGCTAAACTGCATCAGGTTCCAGTTGATTAGACCTGAAAGTGTGGAGTATTCGTTCGTTGCTATTACTCTCATATCTATTTTCACCCCGAGCAGCTGTACCTATTAGGATCCCATCTACTTGTCAGATCCGATTAAAAGTTATTTCTATTAAATAAGACCACACACAAAAAACAATAGACAAAAAAAGAAACAACAACGCCAAAAATATAAATATGAATGTACAATGAACACAATTCTCAAACCTTAAGGCATAAAATAGCCCTAGATTAGTTGATATGCCATTAAAATCAGTCGATCAATACAAAGAGCATCCAATGCAGATCTTTAGTTAATGAGCAAATATCGATCATTTGTATAGTTTGTAGCGCCATTATTGAGGCCTTTTACCATACTAGGATAAGTATTAAAAATCTTATAGAACAAGTTATTCCATTAAACGTTTTATATTACTCGTTGCAAAAATTATGGAATTAACACATCATGCTGATGCTCGTTGCAAAAATTATGGAATTAACACATCATGCTGATGTTCATTTTTTTACAATTTTTATTTAGCAGTAAATAAACTAATAACAAATAAGACGCAAAACATGTTTTCTTTAAGAGCAGAAAATTCTGACTTCGTGAAATAATTTTTAAATAAACTAGATCAAAATGTTTAAATTAATTGTATAATTTTTTGTCGAAGCCATGCTGAAGAAAATATAAAATACTCTGTGTTGAGAAAAACAGTAGGGAATATACTTGTCATTTGCTTACCTAAAATAAATGCCAATTGAAGATTATACATGCAAATTGGTCTACAATTAGACAGTTCTTTCATACCTCAAAAAGGAGCTAGATATATCAAAATTGAAAGGAAACACGGCCCTCACTTTGCCTGATGATCGCAGAGGCGAGAAACTGACAATCACCAAGCACCATTAAATCTGTATCTTCGCTATTCTAACTTAGATCTCCATATGCTCTATCACCGATATTTAGCATTCTTTTTTTTATAAATATAGTAAGCAGTATTATGTATATATATATATATATATATATATATATATATATATATATATATATATGAGTGTGTGTGTTTATGTGGTGTATTCAATAAGTTTCCAGACTTTTTGGTACAGGTATTTAAAATTATCGTAGACTCTTGAAAATTCGGTATGTTATTGCTATACATCTTATGAGATGACTGACCAATTTCTATGATTTCAGGTTCAAATGAACAGCTACAGCAGCAATTGGAATACACCCTATTAAAGCCTGATTATCACAGCTGGTGAATTTCAAAAATGCAATCGCGACCTGAAGAAGAACGATATGCAATAAATTTCTGTTTTAGACTTGGAAAAAATGCCAGAGAAACGTATGGAATGCTTTAGACTGCTTTTGGAGCATCTTGCATGAATCGATCATCAGTTTTTGAGTGTTATAAGAGATTCAAGGAAGGCAGAGAATCTGTGAGGGATGAAGAGAGGTGTGGGAGGAGTAAGGAAATCAATACACCTGAGTTGATTGACCAAAGGGTTAGGGTTAAGGTTACTATGTTGAGGTTTTAAGGGAGTTCAGGAAGAGATTCCTAGGGAAGAGGCCAGCACTCTTCAAATCGGGTTAGTTGCATTTCCAGCAGGACAATACTCCAGTACACAACTCCATCCTTGTCACAGACTGTTTGACCAAGATGGGCATCAAGACAGTTCTTCAGCCTCCCTATAGTCCAGACCTTGCTCCCTGTGACTTTTGGTTATTCCCTAATATATATATATATATATATATATATATATATATAACCGGCTCATTCGCCTTATCGGTAGAGTCTTGCCCAATGGTCCGAGTCGTACCAAAAACTTTTAAAATAGTACTTGATACCTCCCTGCTTAACACTCAGCAATATAAGGTGCGTATCAAGGGTAAAGTGGATCAACACCGGGAAAGGAGTAGCACCCTCCTCTACATCTTGGTGTAGTAGCTATCGAAAAGGGAGCCTTCTGGTCGCCCTCGATTATAGTCGTCAACTTACTATATATTTTGCAATTCAACTTTAGCCACTAATTTTTTCCCTCCTCTAACGTGTAAGTCGAATCTCTTCAAGAACTTCTACGTCTGTCCACTCAGTTTGTGGCGAAAAACGTCGAAGTCACGCTAAACGATGCTAAACAAATGGACCCGCTGACCACAACAGATTTTTGCCCTCGAGAAAGGAGCACGTCAAGCTGTCATCATCAGATCCACGCCAAATTCTGTACCGGTAATCTGGGAAGCTTAGGGAAGGTTCGAGATCCGTGGTGGTGACGTGGGATGAAGGGGAGGGATATGTGAGGGCGCAGAGTATGTTCTGGCAATCGGTGGTATTTAAGTTTGGCATCGAATAAGAAGTATGCATCCTATTATGTACACTCGTTCACACGCACTAAGCAGCTCACAGGAAGATGGAGATTGTCCACAGCTAAATTCTTTTTTTTTCTCCGCTTGTTGTTGGGTTTTAGTTTTCAGGCAAGGATTTTCTGCGTGTATATTTGAAGTCTCTCGATTGAATAAAAAAAAGACGTTTATTTTCGGAAGTGGCTTACAAAAAAATTTCAAAATGGAGAAACACATTCAAGTTTATAAGATATTTATGTCATGTGATCCATCATGTGATGCGAACAGGTAAAGCTGTGACCATATCGAGAGATTATCTATCTATCTATCCATCTATCTATCTATCTATCTATCTCAGTTTGTTCATATTTATCTCTTTGTTACAGATGCTCATATCTATCTATCTATCTATCTATCGTCAATTATATTTGGAAAATAATCCAAAACTAGAGAAATGAGTTCTACGTGAACTTTTCATCCCTTCCCTTCGACGCTTTAATGCGATGTCTGGTTGGTCAGCAACTATTTTCATTCCTACCCAGCAATATAGCTAGTCTGGCAGTTTCTGCCGTTGCTTCCTCTGAAGGGGTTTACACAATTCCTATTTTCTAATGCCAGCAATTGAGGAAGATATTGTCAAAACTTGATTCGTCAAGACTTGCGAACCTTGATATCCATCTTATATGAGCTTCATCTATTTAAAGGTCAATAATTATCGTATTGTTCATTAGATATTTGAGTCATTTCCATTCATCCATAGATTCATATTTCCATCTTTACTGACTCTCTCGTCATTCTTGTAATTAATTTATGACTTGTTGTTGCCACATCTTCATTAACCAAGTATACAACATTGTATCAAAGATGAAAGTCTGAATAGAATTCTTTCAACAATAAACAGATGCCATTCAATTAATTAAATTCATGAAATTCCATTTTCAAAACTGAATGATTAAATTATAGAAACACGACACAAGTTGGTAAGAATTCTTTTTTTATTTTCTTGATTTTCTTTAATTTGAATCTGAAAAGACGCCAGTTTACGCGGTCAATAGCAATTTTTAAACTATGCCCAAATTCAAGTCTTATATGACCCTGCGGTCTTCGCCAAGACCAAGTGGGGCCCAAAGAAATTGAGGGTTCACTAACTCTATAATTCTTCAAACGACCGTCCGTCGGTTCGTACAGCGAAGGCTCCACCATTTTTAGTTTATGGATTGATTGATTTTAATGTCATGTCAACACGTCTGAGGTTATTTCGTGCCTATAGTTTATGGAATAGCATCAATATTTACATTTTTTTCGGAGTTGTTTTTATGAGATCTTTTGGTATATGACCCCATCATTGTGTAGATTTTGTAGCTTATTTTTTTCTTAATTCAAGTAAAAATGAAAAAAAAACCCAATTAAACCCCCTCCCTCCCCAAAAGATTTCTACTTGGCTGGGGTTGTAGAATACATTGACTGTATCTCTGCAGAGGGGTAAAACGCCCTCAACGAGTGTCCTGGATATGACACTAAACAATCTGATGGTGAGGCTCGAGTAATGGGGATACAGAGGATCCCTTCATTGCCATCACTCCCAGGTCCACTTTAGGTCAAATAGAACTGTTTGACATTTAAACTGTGGGCAAACAAATGACTTATGCTAAATTGCACTGTTTGGAATAGAACTGTTTGATCATTTAACTGTGTGTAAACAAATGACTGATGTTTAATTGACTTGTTAGTGATACATAGCAATACATGAAACCATTTAACTTTGTTGAATTATGCTAAATTGAATTGTTTGAAATAGAACTGTTTGGTCATTTAACTGTGTGTATCTACAAAATAAGCTTATAAATCATATATTTAATATATTTGTAAAAATTGAACTTGACATTAAATAACTAACAATGATTGATATATGATAACCCCCCCCCAAAAAAAACAAAACAAAAAAAAACAACAACAAACAAAAGAAACAACCTCAAAACAAAACAAAACAGCACAAATAAAAAAGAAAAAAAGAATAGTTAATTTTAGGATATTGTATCTTCAACAACAACAAAAAAAAAAAAAAAAGAAAATAAAGTTAAAAATTCGATTAGTAGAAAAACCTGTACTATTAGTTGTCTAAACTTCTGAGACGAAGCTTGGTGATTTTCATCATTAAGGGATTTAGGACTATTGTTTTCATCTTTATTGTTATTTCCACAACGTTTCGGCTGATATGTCCTCCGGCCTTCTTCAGGTGTTTGTCGAACTCGGAAACCTTCACGGAACTTCGAACTACGTCCTTTATTGAATCTACGGGGTCACCTGTTCTGATTCTGTTAGCCATGACCGGGTGCAAGTGTTAAGTATTCCTGTATTGTTACTCGTCTGCAGTCAGGATTGAACCTGCAACCTCCAGATGATTGTCTCCTTAGAGGCTTAGGGAACCAACGCCTATAACTATTACGCCATATGTCTAGCAGGACAAACATCTGAAGAAGGCCGGAGGACATATCGGCCGAAACGTTGTGGAAATAACAATAAAGCTGAAAACAATTGTCCGAAAACCCTTAATGATGAAAAAGAAACTGTACTGTATAAGAAGATAACAAATCTGATGCTATGTTTTACCAAAAGAATTCTGTACAGGACGTGTCGAAAGGTTGTTGTGATATTCAAAATGACTGGATACTTCGCAGTCAGATCGAAGAATTCTAATTCTCGTAGAGTCAGTCACCGATTTGATTCAACACCCATAAGCAACTAGAACGATCAGAAACGGGCAATGCCAGGTTCGATGACAACGTCAGTAGAAATATGAATCATTTTATTTGGGTTTTGACGTGGGGTCGCTAGACCTTCCTATTATTCTCAGTGTGTCAGTCTTCGATTTCCTTTGATTGCCGTCCACACGTCCTCAACATTTTCATCTGGGCTTTTCTCATTGAATCATTGACAAAAGCATTCTTAACCTTTCAAGGACGAATGTTCAAGTGTCAAGCCCAACTTGATGCATATTCACAGTGACTATAAAGGTCATCCGATGCACATCCTCCATTAGTGGTATCTCTCTGATGATTGAATAACAGTATTGGAGAGTGTCTGCTCCTTCATGAATAGCTCTTTGATTTTTGATTCTTGATCAAAATAGACGGACTCCTTAATACATATAGATTTAAAAAAAAATGAGCTCATATGCTATATATATATATATATATATAATATATATATAATATATATATATATATATATATATATATATATATATATATATATATTATGGCGAGAGAGATTTAATATATTTTTGCTAGGTTTGGCCTAGTGGGTAGAGTGTTTGCCAATGATCCGGGAGACCTGGCTTCAATCCCAGGTCGCGTCATACCAAAGACTTTAAAAATGGTATTTGATACCTCCTTGCTTAACACTTAGCAATATAAGGTACATATCGAGGGTAAAGTGGAGCAATCCAGGGAAAGGAGTAGCGCCTTCACCTTGGTGTAGTAGCTATTGAAAAGGGAGCCTTCGGGTCACCCTCGACTACGGTCGCTAACTTTACTTTTACTTACTTACATCACACACACATACGCGCACACACACACACACATATATATGTATATATATACATACAAACATAATAATATATATATATATATATAACTACTGCACTTCTGTAAAACTGGCTTTGACATCAAATAACCCACGAAGGTTATGACAGAGAAACAAATATATATATATATATATATATATTTAGTACGTTAAGAGAGATTTAAGTAAATTTCTTTCAATTGGTCATATTTTGTTAGATGACATTCAAGTATTTTAATCCTATGAAGAGAAAGCAGATAAGATTTCTTTCTCAGTAAATGATTAATTTTCCCTACCTGTCGTCTGCTTTAGAAAAATTCAATGAATTCATTTGCTCTTCTAAAAACCACCTCCAACGACAAAGGAAAAATGATTTAGCCGGGAAAGATTTCCTAACTTCTAATCGTAGATGAAAAAAAAAAAAAAATGGATCACAAATAAGAAACAAAAAAAAAATCATTTCAGGGATGTATTTGTTTTGTGACTTCATCCAACTTCCGGTTTTACAATATGTCTACACTTCCGGTGCAACGATTACATTTTATTTGTCCTGTTATTTCATTTCGTTTCTTAAAGCTGGATGTGTATACTTTAACAAATATTTTTTTGCCTTAGGTTTTTAAAAGGTGATAATGGTGCTAATTTTTTTTCTTAAAAATAAAATCCCCTTATTCAATATTTGGTGAATAGCTATTTTCTTTTCTTTTTCTTTTCTTTTTTTTTCCGTTTTATTTGGTTGTCTGCAAGTCTTCGTTTTGTCAGTGTCTCTTTTC
This sequence comes from Sepioteuthis lessoniana, assembly GCA_963585895.1. Lineage (NCBI taxonomy): Eukaryota > Metazoa > Mollusca > Cephalopoda > Myopsida > Loliginidae > Sepioteuthis > Sepioteuthis lessoniana. The sequence continues at coordinate 84,503,909 of OY757926.1, forward strand.
TTGTCACCCGTTTTCCATTATTACATGGCATTTAGATGAAAAGATGGAAATTATACAGTCGGTTGTTCACGCAATGTAGTTTAATAATATTTAATATATATCTTATTTTTAATTTTCTTCAAATGGATGTTTCTGATTTGATGAAATGAGAATTATGGAAAAATATTTATTATGTTGTTGGAAGCTATAACTTTTTCGCGTTTTAATTTGCTTTTCGTGTGCAATGTTTTGTAGTAAAGGCATTGAATATGCGACGGGTGGTGGGAGAAGGGAAAAGAGAAAGAGAAAAATAAAAAGACAGAGACAGAAAGGAGAAGATTGAGAGAAAGATATGGAACACAGGCTGGGTATAAGAGGGTGGTGAGATATGGATAATGAGAGAGTGAAGAGAAAGTGGGAATCTGAGGAAGAGGGAGGCATATATATATATATATATATATATATATATATATATATATATATATATAGAGAGAGAGAGAGAGAGAGAGAGAGAGAGAGAGTCAGAGAGAGAGGTTACTGATATTTTTATGCTTCCTTGCCGCTTGATGTAAATTACAATTGAATCTTTTTATGGTTTTTAATAGTTTTTGCAAGCGTGTTGCATACAACAGGAATACAAGACAGGTGTAGCAATTGTTATATATATATATATATATATATATATATATATATATATATATATATATATATTACCATGACAGCATTTCAATATCAGCTCTGCTAGTTTATATATATATATATATATATATATATATATATATATATATATATATATATAATCAGAAGAGCTTTGCAAGTCTCATTACATGATTATATTTTTAAGTACATGAAACTGGAAGTAATGAGGTTGCCCTTCCAGGGTGAGTAAACATTGATTTAATTTACGCTTTATCCTTCTCTATCGGACTGCAGTGAATATGTTTTGATTTATAATAAAGAGAACTATCTATTTATTCAATTATATATATATATATATATATATATATATATACTCATGACAACATTTCGATATCAAGTTTGACTTTTTTTTGTTTACCAAGGAATTCATGTATGTGAATTCCGGAATGAACAGCTTTTCTTTCCAGGCACAACCAGCAGAAATTTGAAAGCCTTATATATATATATATATATATATATATATATATATATATATATATATATATAAAGTAAAATTGGCGACCATTGTCGAGGGTGACCAGAAGGCTCCCTTTTCAATAGCTACAACACCAAAGTGTAGGGGGAGGGTGCTACTCCATTCCCTAGATTGCTCCACTTTACCCTTGATACATACATTATATTGCTGAGTGTTAAGCAAGAAGGTATCAAGTACCATTTTAAAGTCTTTGGTATGACGCGACTTGGGATAGAACCCAGGTTTCCCGGTCCTTTGGCGAACACTCTACCCACAAGACCAATATGAAATTTGTAAAAAAACATCATCGTTTGTAGTCACTCTGGTGGCGTCTTTACAGACGTATTGAGAGATTTTTCTTTGGTTTGGTTTCTTTGTTTAATGGCATATGAACTCTTTTTAGGTTATTTAATGCCAAAGCTATTCTCCTAAAAGAACAGTAGTGGTACTATTTAACCTATAGCTAGGAGGATAAGAGGATTCATACCTTTCTCAAGGGTATTTGCCTGAAAGTGAACGTAATAGCGCGACTGGAGTACGAACTCGCTTACTACGATTCCGCAGTCCATCACTTTAACCACGAGGACACCCCCCCAGAGATTTTTCAACAATGTTCAAGACAGATACATTTTATTATGTCTTTGGTAAAGACAATGATTTTTTTTCAGAATGTTCAGGGTTGTCGCCGTATCGATCTACGGTTGCCCAGTTTTGCCGCCTAACTAATGTCTCTTCTCATATTTGTTTGAAATAAAAGATCTATTAGTCGCTGGGTTTACTCAAAACTGCATAAGCCACGGGTCAGCTCCACAAAGAAAAAAGAAACAAAAATCAGTCTGAGAGTATAATCTTAATTGATTCGCTAGTCCCACAAACTGCTTTTGGTCATGGGAAGCGCTACTCATATTGCGTATCTTTGGCAGGAATAGCCAGGCGGAGCCCATCCTGATCCAGGTCTATGCCAGGAATTCAGATTTTTTTCTAGATCGGTTGCCATACTAAGGGTAAAGAGCCAGTCTGCCCTACTATTTACCGGCAAAGAGAATAGTTGGATTCATATCTTTTCTAAGGGGATTGATTACCTCTATTTAAAATACAAACAGCCTTATTCAGCATTTGAACTCAGGCAGACAAGTTCACTTCCTTAATATAATTATCCATAAATAGAATTATTCGTATTACATAGAAATAATGGAAACCATTTAACTGTGTGCAAAAAAAATGAGGTCAGGCTCCTTTAAAATGTTATCTACAAAATGTGTTTAGAATAAATATATTTAATAGAAATGTATAAAAAGGATTAGCATTAAATAACCTACAATGGTTGATATGCCATAAAACTAAACCAAACCAAACCCTATATATCTAATATATATATATATATATATATATATATATATATATACATATATATAAAGAGGATTTGACATAAAATAACCTACAATGGTTGATATGCCATAAAACCTAACCAAACCAGATCTTGCCCAGTCAGCTGGGGCTGTAGAATACATTGACTGCTCCTCTGCAGACGGGTAAGACACCCCTAACAAGTGTCCTGGATATGACACTAAACAATCTGATGGTGAGATTCCAGCAGTGCTGGAGCTTTGGGGATTGTGGAGTACCCCTTCATTGCCATTGCTCCCAGGTCCACTCTGGCCCGGAGTGGTAGCACCTGATAGGGCCCTATCTATGGGTTAAATAGAACTAACAGCATACTTATGCTAAAATGAATTGAGTAAACTGAATAGCTTGAAATAGAAACGTTTTTGACTATTAAACCGTACTTACACTTAAACTGCGTGCTTATGCTTAACTGAATTATTTCAAATAGAACTGTTTTTCGACATTAAAACTGTATTTACATTTAACTGAATTATTACATATAACTGCTTAAATAATTTGAAATGGAAATGTTTTTAACAATTAAACTGTGTACTTATGCTAAACTGAACTGTTTTCAATAGAACAGATTATTTACATAAAAATGGATTTGGCGTTAAATAACCAACAAAGGTTGATATGCCATAAAACCAAACAAACCAAACCAAACCAGATCATATATATTTAATACATATATATAAAGAGGATTTGGTATAAAATAACCTACAATGGTTGATATGCCATAAAACCTAAACAAACCAGATCATATATATTTAATATATACGTATAAAGAGGATTTTGCATTAAATAACCTACAATGGTTGATATGCCATTAAACCCAACCAAACTAAACCAAACCAAAGCAGACCAAACCACTTCCTACGACGATAACTATATCTCCATGGCTGCCTCCACTCTTATCTAATTATCGTTTTATTTACTCTTCATATAATTCTGGTGGGAGAGGACAAGGCGTGGGACCCACTGACTTGAGTGGACCTTCCCGATTGCAATGTGAACTGCAGTCAGTTTTCATTTTGTCTAACAGTTGACTCCTAAGTATGCTATCTCGGACTAATTTCTGTTATCGATCTGTTCTCTTCCCAACTATGGGTAAATAGTAAGACAGATTAAGTTCTTTAACCTTAGTTAGGCAACCTATCTAGAAGAAGGAAAACTATGAAGCCTGCATTACTCACTTTAAAAATTAAGCGGAGGGTTTGGGTAACTACATTCAGCTCTGTCCAGCGACCAATCTCTAAGTACCACTTTCTCGGACGGCTTCGGTTTGGACCCTTAATTGCGTACACGAACTGCTACTGTTCCTGGTGACCCTTTGACTCGAACTGCCCTCTTGAATGTATCGAAACTAAAATATATTAAGAAATAAGATTTTTGGCTACTGACCGAAAAATGCCGAAGTTTTTTTCGAGAACATTAAAAAATTCGACCTCTTCATTCCCAATGATAAATCCTTCTCTTACTATCTTTTAAAATCTACCGAGATTCCCAACGTATTTAGTTACACCCTTTAAACTATTATGCACACACATATGTGTACATATATATATGTGTACATGTATATAGATGAGGAGTTCTAGTGGTGAAGTGATTAACGTGCAGCATTGTGACATCATAGTAAGTGAGTTCGAACTCCAGTCACTTTCGGACTAATATCCTTGGGAAAGCTATAAATCTACTTATCCCTCCAGTTATGGTTTAAATAGCACCATTACTGTTCTTCTTCGTGCATTGTTTTGACTTTAAATATCCCAGGAAAGTTGATATGCTATTGAACAAAGAAACCAAACCAGATAAAAGAACATCCATACAAGAATCATTTAAAAAGCTCTAAACTTTACCCAGATTTTTTTTATTTATTTATCGTTCACTTCTCATCTTTTTATGGGTTACAACTGCACAAAAAATTAAGACAGAAATCGGAATTAGTCCCTTTTTTTTTGTTGTTTTTTTTTAGGTTTATAAAAGGTGGCAGTGCGCAACAACAAATAAAGTTCAGGTATGGCTGTTCAATCTGGGTAAGGCTTAGAACTTTTTAAATGACCCTCGTATATATATATATATATATATATATATATATTACATGGTGGTGTCTGTGACCCTGAATTTCATGCTTTGCGCATTCGTTAGACATGGTCCACCATTAACTCAACAAATGAGTTAGTGAGAAGCATCAACCTTCACATTATATATATATATATATATATATTGAGTCTGTTTATGAAGTCCCGTTGCCGTTTTTAAATCGTCTCGACATGATTCTAATTATTGGTAATGTTGAAATGAATTAATTTATATGTACATCAAAAATAAAATTTCAGGAGCGTAACTTTCATTCAATTTCTACTGAATGATTCTATCATTTGCACTACATAAGTTATTAAATTCTAATTTTTAAAAGTGATTTGATTAAAAACCTATTTGGACAGTGTGCGAGCTAAAAGTCGTACGGATTTTTACCAATATCTTTTGTTTTTCGAGTTTTATGAAAAGTGGTAGTGTGTTGCCACAATAAAAATAATCAGCTATAGTTTTTTTTTCTTAGTGGGGCTCAGAACTTTTTTACACGACCCTCGTACATATATGTTATACCTATGATTATATATACCCCTACAGATATGCTTGCATCCACACACATAAGCATATATACACGTTAGGCTTATACATAGTCATATAGACACACTCACATCAATATGCATTATGGCACCTTCTGTTATTTATTGTTGGAAACTACTTCTCGATGAGAACTCTCTTTCCTCATGAGAAACAAAAAATATGTTAAAAATTTTACCAAGATCTAACAACAGTTCAGTCTGCTGGTGTTGTAGAATCCACTGGCTGCATCTCTATAGAAGAATTGAACCCCACCTCAACGATTGTCCTGCATATGACATTAAAACATCTGATGTTGAGGCTCCAGTAATACCGAAGCTTTTGGGAATATGGAGTACTCCTTCAATGTCATTACTCCCAGGTCCACTCTGAGTTGAAGTGGTAGTGTCTGATAGGGTGCAATCTATGGTTTAAATAGAACTGTTTGACATTTAAATTGTGTGAAAACATGCTAAATTGAATTGTTAGAAATTGAACTGTTCAACTATGTGTAAAAAAAACAGATGCTTGATTGAACTGTTTGTAATATATAGCAATCCTTGGAGCCATTTATCTGTGTGCAAAGAAATGAGTAATGTGGAGTAGAATTATTAGAGTTGAATACCAATACTTGAAACTCTTTCAATGTGTACCTAAACTGAGTTATTGGTATTAAATAGCAATACTTGGAACCATTTGACTGTGCAAAAAAAAAAAATAGTGATCAATAGAATAATTAGTGTTAATAGTAATCCTCGTAACCATTTCACAGTCTGCAAACATGTGATTAATATTAAATAGAATTATTAGTGTTAGATAGCAATACTTGAAACCATTTAACTTGAGAAACAATCACAATACGAATTAGTTCCAATACATGTAAAAATGAAATTATCTGCAAATCATTCACAAAAAGATATGCATATCTACTTAAATGTGTGGAAACAAATGATTTATAGTAAATAGAATCATTTGTGTTCTATGTAAATACTTGAAACTATTTAAATGTGTGCCAAAGAAGCTCAGGTTCGTTTGAAAATTTAATCTAAAAAATGTGGTTTGGGCATTAAATAACCTGCAATGGTTGATATGCCATAAAACAAAACCAAATTTAATCATATATATTTGGTATATATATATATATAGGATTTGGCATAAATAACCTACAATGGTTGATTTGACATAAAACCCAACCAAACCAAATCATATATATTTGATATATATGTATTAAGAGGATTTGGCATAAAATAACCTACGGTGATTGATATGCCATCAAAACCCAGCCAAACCAAAACATTTATTTTTATTATATATGTATAAAGAGGATTTGGCATTAAATAACCTACAAAGGTTTATAAGCCATAAAACCCAACCTAACCAAATCATATATATTTAATATATATGTATAAAGAGGATTTGGCATAAAATAACCTACAATGATTGATATGCAATTAAATCCAACCAACCAACCAACCATCGATCTAACAAGTATGCATATCAATTATTTCTGCATCAGGCCGTTTGATTCTCCTTTATGGCAGAAAAACAATCAAAATCTTCATAATGATATATCATTATCCTCAACTAATGCTGAGAGCAGAGATTCTTTTGACCATCTCTCACCATTCGTACCTCCATTGCATCCAGTGTCCATACAGAGGTGATGTAAGTTTTTGCTGGTCCGTTAACATTGGAGTGTCCATGTGTAGGAGTTTATAGAAGAACATCACATATGAATTCTTCATTTCTTTTCCGGGAGTACCTAGCATGTCTTGTTTGTCGTATTTGGATTGTTTATGAGCTGTTTTGTGGGATGCTGCTTCCTGGATATTTTCAAAACAGAATGCAACATCATTGTGAAGATATCATTTAGCTTTTTCTTTCCAAGTGTTTTGTTAAAAAGCTTAAAAACAATCGCAATATCGTAAAATAATGAATCCAGATAAGTTTGACTACCCGAGAAATAAAGAAATAAGCTAAATCCACACAATACCAGATTGAAATGAAGCGGGACTTTAACTGAGTTAAAACTTTGGAAATATTACACCAAAACGTTTTTAGAACGAAAACTCACGGTAAAACCCGACCAGCTAATAAAAGTGCGGACAAATAAAGTACGGATAAATCAGAGAGGTCAGACCAGAGAGGTCAGACCGGAGAGGTCAGACTCAACTTCAATCAAACATGCAGCTTCCATAATTATTCAAGCATCTTGCTCTGGCCTGTTAATGGATATCATATTCTGGAGGAGGAGAGGGTGATGTTATATGATTCATTTCAAGCGTGTAGCATTGGAAACTATGTGATGCAGTGTAATGGGTGTGAAACAAGATGGATAAACCCTGATATGGGGTGAAGGAACCTCACAGGTCAACGGTCCGGATCATATAGCTGTCAGGAAAGTACTATTACTCATCTATAAGGGTGGCGTCTATTGATGAAAGAAAATAGTCACTGAAAAACTCCTGTAACTCAAATTCAAGCAAAAATTATATATATATATATATATATATATATATATATAAGGGTAATTCAATAAATTGGTTGAATATTGCCTAAGGGGTTCGCAATAGGAAACATTGTTTATAGTTGCACATTTTTCAAGGAAATCAATAATAGTGGGTTATTTATGTCCCAGAATACTGTCCGCTTAACCTTCTTTCTTGACCTCTGCGCCCGGAAATTTTTCTTTAGTGGCGAGTAACTGTGTTTCCAGAAGATTGACTGTTTTTTTTTTAACTCGGGCTCGTCATGGTAAACCTATTTTTAGCCAGTCTGTAAATATTTTTTTACTAAAATTTGCTTCTACGTACACATCACACATTCTTTTGTCAATTTCACATGGTTTACAATTCACAGCTAGCAAAAATTTGATGACAGACCTCTGTTCATTCCTGGAACATTCTGTTTGATTCCCTATTTCAAATATCCCCAAAACAAATATTTCTGCGAGATTAAAATAATTTTTTCAATAAACCGATTCCAAACAATGCCAAGTTATATTTATGGAAAAAAAAAATTCTGAAAATTTTTTTGATGCTTTTGTGCGCGTGTTGATGTAAATAAACAAGGTATTTACAATGTGAAGAAGAGACTTACCCTCAAATATGTCGATATTCATGATGCTGATATGTCTATATATGTGAATATCTAGTTGATTTATATCTCAAGAAATGCTCGTCTATATGCACGAAGTAACATACGTAATCGTACACTCATTTAAAAGATTAAAAAAAAAAAACGTCCGCATTGTCATTAAGTTCCATGCACCATGTGTGAAGGAACAGACACGTGTGCGTTTGCGAGGAATCAGTGAAATTAGTAGCATCTGAGAATCTTTAAATATTCGATCGAAAATTTGATGTCGCATATTCATTTAAAGAAACGCTCAGGGCAAGAATTAAAATGAACGCCATATTGATTAGATATAATGCCATACAAGAGCTCGTACTTACGCACCAAGATATATATATATATATATATATGTATATATATATATATATAGAGAGAGAGAGAGAGAAAGGGAGGGAGGGAGGGAGAGAGAAAGAGAGAAAGGGAGAAAGCGAAAATAGAGTAAAAGGGAGGGACATATATATATATATACGGAGGGATACCGAGAGAGGGAAAGAAAAATCAGAGAAGAGTTTGTGGATGAAGGAACTGAAAATAATAATAATAATAATAATAATAAATTAGACATTCTGAAAGATTAATACATGTAAACGTGTACATAGATACTAAGATGCAAGCATTTATATGGAGGCGCGCGATGGGTAATTAATATCGTTGTAGGAAATGGACCGGGTGACTCGAGTTCAAATCCTGGACGAGTCTGCTTGCATTTCGTATAGAGTTAATACCGTTGGGAATGGTATGAATCCAACTATTCTGCCTCCAACGATGGGTAAATAGTAGGGCAGAATGGGCTCTTTAGCCTCGGTATGGCAACTAGTCTAAGAGAAGGAAATCTGAATTCAAATCTCTTTAACTGCGCTCAAATATTGACCTTGAGTCACATCCAGGTCCAGCGAAGAAGTTGGTGAATACATCCATACATACGTGCATACATCCGACGTAAGTGCATACATGCATACAATTGGGCATACAAGCATATAAAGGTGCATATATACATACATACGCGCAGACATCCAACATATGAACATAAATGCATACATATGTGCATACATGCATATACGAGGATCATTAAATAAGTTTTCAGACGTTTTTCGTATGGGCACTTTTATTGATAGTACACACATGAAGCCCCAGTCCCCTTCGAAGTAATCTCCTCTGGCTGCAATGCACTTGTTGTATCGTTCCAACAACTTCTGGAAGGCCCCATGGAAGTCATATTGTGTGAGCGTGTCAATGACCTTTGTCACAGCCTCTTACATCTCCTCAATTGTCTCATAACGATAGTCTCTGAGCTTAGGGAATAACCAAAGGTCACAGGTAGCAAGGTCTGAACTATAGAGAGAGTGAGGAACTGTCTTGATGCCCATCTTGGTCAAATAGTCTGTGAAAGGATGGAGTTGTGGACTGGTGCATTGTCCTGGTGGAAATGCACTGAGCCGATTTGAAGAGTGCTGGCCTCTTCCGACGGAATCTCTTGCTGAACTCCCTTAAAACCTCAGCATAGTAACCCTAACCCTAACCGTTTGGCCAATCAGCTCTGGTGTATTGACTTTCTTACTCCTCCCACACCTCTCATCATCCCTCACAGACTCCGTGCCTTCGTTGAATCTCTTATGCCATTCAAAAACTGATGCTCAATTCATGCAAGATGCTCCAAAAGCAGTCTGACGCATTCCATACGTTTCTCTGGCATTTTTTCCAAGTTTAAAACAGAATGTTATTGCATATCATTCTTCCTCACGTCCAGATTGCATTTTTGAAATTGACCAGCTGTGACAATCAGAATTTAGTTGGGTGTATTCTAATTCCTGTTGTAGGTTTTCATTTGAACCGGAAATCATAAAAATTAGTCAGTCATCTCATAAGATGTATAGCAATAACATAATGAATTTTCAAGAGTCTACGACAATTTTAAATGACTATACAAAAGAAGTCTGGAAACTTATTGAATACACGACGTATATGTGCATACATGCATACATACATCCAACATACGTGCATAAATGCATACATATGTGCATACATTCATGCATACATACTTGCATACATCCAACATATGTGCATGCATACATACGTGCAGATATACACATATATATATATACGTGCATCCATACATAAACACATACGTGCAACCATCCAACATACATGCACACATGCATACATATGTGCATACAGACATACATACATACATATATTCATTAATGCATACGTGTACCAACAAACAAGATCGTAGGTCTCCAGATTAATGCAAAGATGCATTATATCTCCCACGTTAAACACCCTGTTGTTAGCGCTGAAAACCCGCTGACTTCATCCCCCACCCCTCAGCAGTTGAGAAAGAATCTTCCCACCAAAAAAGAGTTGCCCTGTGAATAACATTGAACTGTTGCTGATGATGCGACTCCTGTTCTGGAGATCTGACGGGTATAGAGTACACCTTCATTGTCATTACTCCCAGGCCCACTCTGACTCGGAATTGTAGTCCCTGCAAGCATCCCATTTGAGGGATAAATAGATCTTTTTAAAAATTCTACATATTCAAAAGGACTGTGCGGAAAAAAAGAGTTAAAAACATCTTTAGAAAGAACGGTACAAAATATACAAAATATAGACATACAGGGTAAATGATTCCCTAACCTCGGGGCAAAAAATAAACCAAGACGAGTTGACGTGCCGTTATAATCAATCAATGAAGAATTATGCGTAGATTGACGCAATGTTAGACTGACTATACATCATGTTCTACCCGTGTGGTAAGGTGGTTAAATATTAGATCAATGTGCAGTATCGGTTCTCATAGAAATCTAACTACATATATTACAAATGAATAAATTAAAACGAATCTTTTTCATATATTTATTCAAAATATTTTGGATAAATTGATTTTAACGGCATGTCAACCCATCAAGAGTCATTTTACATCTAGAGGTTTGGTTGGTTGTTGGTTGTTTGGGTTTTATGGCATATCAACCTTTGTAGGTTATTTAACGCCAAATCTATTTTTATGAAAATAGTTCTATTTCAAACAATTCAGTTTAGCATAAGTACGCAGTTTAAATGTAAGTACAGTTTAATTATGAAAAACATTTCTATTTCAAAATTATTCAGTTTAGTCAAGCAGTTCTAATTCAGCTAATTCAGTTTAGTATAATTAAAGATTTTGTTTACACTCAGTTAAATGTCAAATCAGTTCTATATTAAACAATTCAGTTTAGTGTAACTACAGTTTAAATGTCAAGAACAGTTCCATTTCAAATAATTCAGTTTAGCATAAGCACGCAGTTTAAATGAAAGTAGGGTTTAATTGTCAAAAACATTTCTATTTCAAGCTATTTAGTTTCGTCAAACAGTTTAAATTCAAACAATTCAGTTTTGAATAAGTATGCCGTTAGTTATATTTAACCCATAGATAGGGCCCTATCAGGTGCTACGACGCCGTGCTAGAATGGACCAGGGAGCAATGGCAATGAAGGGGTGCTCCGTATTTCCCAAAGCCCCTGCATTACTGGAACCTCACCATCAGATTGTTTAGTGTCATATCCAGGACACTCATTGGGGAAGGTCTTATCCCTCTGCAGAGGTGCAGTCAGCATATTCTACAGCCCCAGCCGACTGGGCAAATCTAGAGGTTTGCACTTATTGGGGTTTGTTTCTTGGCATATCAACCCTTGTAGGTTATTTAATGTCAACTCCAATTTTTGCATTAATATGATTTGTAAACGAAGTTCGTAGGCAACAAAACGAGTCAGGTTTGGTTTGGGTTTTATGGCATAGCAACCTTTGGAGGTTATTTAATGCCAAATTCTTCTTATACATACATATCAAGTACAGGGGGACCCCAAAAAACAGAACCCATATATTTTTGTAAAGGTAATAATGGGTTCTATTTTTTGGGGGGTCACCCTGTATATGATTTCTAAAGACATTTTGTTGATAACATTTCTAGACGAGCCTGAGCTGATTATTTGCACACAGTTAAATAGTTTTATTTATTTCTGTTGCATATTGACCCCGCCCGAGCTGTCAAAATAGGAAATGCACCTGTGTAAATAACAGGTGCATCCGCTCGAAGGTATCAAGGGGATAACCTTGACTGTCGACAGGTTGAATTGAGTGGGCGTAAAACAATAACTCGGCGCACAGGAAGTTCGAGTTAGTTGGAGATAAGATACGGTAGAAAGAACCAGCACCCAGCAGAGGGGGTCCTCAGGCCCTCGATTGAGCAGTTGCAGTTGGAGTTCAGGTCAGTTGGAGTGAAGATGCTGGAATGAGGACCTTGTCCCAGAGAGGCTGGGCCCCCAGGCCCCCGGTTGAGCCGCCCAGGAGAACGGGAAGGAAACGCTGTTATGGCCATAAGAGTGGGGGTCAATATGTTGCAGTTCTGTTTAGTCTCTAACTCCCTCTCACACACAACCCTTTCAATAAAGTGAGAGGTATATTTTTCTAAAGACCTGTGTCCGCTCGTCTTCATTGCGTCGTTATGTTTCTGCATGCATATATATATATATATATATATATATATATATATATATATATATATATATATATATGTATTATGTGGCTAAACAACATAACGAATGATTCTATTCACTATCAATCATTTGTTGGCATACAGCTAAATGTTTTCAAGTATTGCTATTTAACACTATGGAACAGTCATTTCTTTTGACACAGTTAAATATAAAAACAGTTTAATTTCAAATAATTCAGTTCAGTATCAGTCAACAAAGTTAAATGGTTCCAAGTATTGTTATGTATCATTTACAGTCAGTTAAATGATTAAACAGTTCTATTTCAAGCAATTCAGTTTAGCATAAGTCATTTGCTTGTACACAGTTTAAATATCAAAGTCCTAATTGACCCATAGATAGGACCCGATCAGGTGCTACCATTCCGAGCAAGAGTTGACCTGGGAGTGATGGCAATGAAGGGGTACTCCGCATTACTCAAGGCTTCAGCATTACTAGGACCTCACTATCAGATTGTTTAATATCATATCCAGGACACTTATTGGGTGAGTCTTACTCCACTGCAGGGATGCAGTTGGTGTATTCTATGACCTCAGCTGACTTGGCCTTAGAGATTTTGGAATTGCAGTCATTATACGTTCATACTGACAATGTTGTGTTGTTGTTTTAGAAAAATCTTTTTTGGCCACTTTTCTATCGAATAGGAATAATTTTTAAACAAATCTATTTGACCTATTGATGGGATCGTAGCAGGTACCCCTCCTTTGGATCAGAGTGGACCAGGGATTAATGGCAATGAACTAGAGCCTCATTATCAGTTTAATGTCATATTCAGAACACTACTTTTTGGGGAGGGAGACTTATCTATCTGTTGACCAGTCGGCTGGGGCTGTAGAATACACCAACTGCACCTCTGCAGAGGGGTAAGACCTCCCCTAACGAGTGTCCTGGATATGACACTAAACAATCTGATGATGAGGTTCCAGCAGTGCTGGAGCTTTGGGGATTGCGGAGTACTCCTTCATTGCCATCGCTCCCAGGTCCACTCTGGCCCGGAGTGGTAGCACCTGATAGGGCCCTATAGAACTAACAGCATACTTATGCTAAAATGAATTGAGTAAACTGAATTGCTTGAAATAAACGTTTTTGACAATTAAACCGCATTTACATTTAAACTGCGTGCTTATGCTTAACTGAATTATTTCAAATAGAACTGTTTTTCGACATTAAAACTGTATTTACACTTAACTGAATCATTACATATAACTGCTTGAATAGTTTGAAATGGAAATATTTTTGACAATCAAACTGTGTACTTATACTAAACTGAACTGTTTTCAATAGAACAGATTATTTACATAAAAATGGATTTGGCGTTAAATAACCTACAAAAGTTGATATGCCATAAAACCAACCAACCAAACAAACAAACTTACTTCTCTATAGGGGATACAGTCAGCATATTTTAAACCCCAACGACAAGGTGAATTTATATTCAAGGAAATGTTGAATTTTATGCACGACACAATAAAAGATATTTTATCTGAATATTTGAAGATTTCTGTGGGGTTTCCCCAAAGACAAATACTATATTATACTATTTATAATATACAGTCGGTAGAAAGAACATTATAACGCCGTTGGATTGAGCAAGTTTTTAGCTACAAACATCTACATAGTGTTAGTTTTAGATTTTCGCTTGCAATGAAGCCTGTATTCGCAAGTAGGTCGTTCCGAAAGTAATACTTCCTATCATGCTGTCCTGTAATATCACAGACAGATGTTGCTGGTATGGCAGTATAGGTTGAACCTTCCAGTCAATAATCCGTATCTATCTATCTATCTATCTATCTATCTATCTAAGTTTGTTTATATTCATCTCTTTTAGTATATTCA
>OY757926.1:84521036-84663386 GCA_963585895.1 Sepioteuthis lessoniana
TTTAGCTTCCTTTTTCGTTTTAGGACTTATTATGATTGAGGTGCCCGTGGTGTAATGGTTATCGTCGCAGGAAATGGCGACACGAGTTCAAATCCTGGACGAGGCTGATTGCATTTAACATTGCACTAATACCCTTGGGAAAGGTATGAATCCAATTATCTCCCTCCGGCTATAGATAAATAGTTGGAGAGACTGGGTTCTTCTGCAACTAGTCTAGGAGAATGAAAAGTCTAAATTCAAACCTGTTAAACTCCGCTTAAAAATTGACCTTGTGTCATATCCTGCCCAAGCGGAGGGGTTGGGTAAATATGTTGTATACATACCGACGCAGTAATAAACGACGAGTGAAGACATCTTTAACAAAATATGTCCCTCTCACTTTATTTGTAAGGGTTCGAAAAGGTTACTCAAGGTTTGCGTGTGAGAGGGAGCTGGAGACCGAACATAAACTGTAATATTTTGATCCCACTCTTATGGCCATCAGGGTTGTGTCTTTCTCGTTCTCCTGATGCTCAACCGGAGGCCCAGAGGCCCACTATGCTGGGTGCTGCTACATCTTATCAGCAACTTCTCTGGTCCCCAAACTCCATCGGGGTTCCCGAGGGCCCCTTCGGCCGGGTGTGACTTTCCCTACCACATCTCGTCTATAATCCCGTCCGATCTCTAACTGCAACTGTCTTGACTGAGTTATATAATAGTTCAACGTCCACTCAGTCGCCTACTCGATCTTTGAAATGGCATGTTTGATCGTTATCCAGCGGAAATAACTGTCATGCAGTTCACGTGTCACTCTCTTCCGGTGCATCAGTCTATGAGTGTACCATGGGAATTTTTTTACCTCATCCCATTTCATCAGCCAATTTCCGCCCACGCGATTTCCTCTTATAACTGCCATTAGAATGTGTCACCTCCTTCCGGTGCATCACCTTGGAATGGCATTTTTGGCCGGGTCAAAGGTCAAAATACCACACTTCAACGAGTTTCCTGATATGACACTAAACTGTATTGGATGGCGAGGCCACAGTAATTGTGAAACTTTGAGTAATGTGGAGTATCTCTTCATTGGCATCGATCCCAGGTCTTCTCTGACTGATTGGGTCCAGTCTATGGGTCGAATAGAACTTTGATATTTAAACTGTGTACACACAAATGACTGATGTAAAACTGAATTGTTAGAAATAGAACTGTTTTATCATTTAACTGTGTATAAACAAATGACCGATGTTTAATTGAATTTTTAGTGATACATAACAATACTTGCAACTATTTACCTTTGTAGGCTTATTTAAACAAATCATATATATTTAATAAACAAGTATAAAAGGATTTTGCATTAAATAACCTACAAGTGTTGATATGCCCTAAAACTCAACCCAACCAAATCATATGTATTTAATATATATTTATAAATAAGATGTTACAATTCAACCTTGTTGATATGCCATAAAACTCAACCAAACCAAATCTGATATAACTTATATATATGTATAAATAGGATTTGGCATTAAATAACCGACAATGGTTGATATGCCATAAAACCCAACCAAACACATGAAAGAAAAAAAGTAAATATATCACAAATTGTTTTTGCTTTTTTTTTCCAGATTAATTTTGACTCTGGAATTCTCAGATAATTTAAAGACTTTTTTCAACCTTTGAATTATCAACTCTCAAATCAGGTTCTTGGCGAATCGGCTGCAATTTCTTCTACATCTTTCTAAAGATCAGTGTTTGCATCAATCCTATTTCCTTTGCTGAATGAGACATGCATCGAGTTCAAATGAATGTATACAGAGACTAAATCCTTGATCTGGAGAGTACAGGCGATGGATAATGCATTTCAGCAGCCGACATTAATGTAAGTAAGAAACCAGGCGCAACACAACAATCAAGCCCGGAAATGAAGACTGCTTCGATCATCACATCCGCGAGAATCGGGTCGATGAAAGATGGACTGCGCTGACAGCATTTTCCTGACAAAGATAACGTCATCGAAGCTGTGATAAAAGTACATTGTTTCCTCTGGTGTTGGTTTTCACAAGCCCGGCATGCAGGCTCTTGTTAATCACTGTCGCAAATGGAGAGCCAATGAAGGTGATTATGTGGTCAGCTGAAAACTTACTCTCTCCAATAGTGTTGTGCTTTTATATAAGGTGTAGTTTTTGTGGAAGTAAACAGGAGGCATTACTTTCGGTGCGCTGTTCTTATCTGAATGGCAAGCTCGGTACCTGATTCTCTGTATAACTGTCAATCTTAATTGATTTATTTCAATAAATGCATCATACTTTCTAAAAGACCGAGAAAGAGGATAAGATCTAGTTGTAGGTGGACAAAAAAAGAAAAAGAAAAAGAAAAAAACAAAACAAAATACACGAATAGAATATGAGAAAGGGAAAAAATATACCTCCCTTTGTTTCGCAATATTTTTTTTCTGTTTGCTGTAGCTTTATTCCATGTGTAAATATTGGGAAACAAAGTGTGCCATAAAATTGCTATTATCTGCGTTTGCAAACGATCCAAATAAATTTTACAGAATGAAAAAAAAAAAGATTAAATTGGGAGGGGGGAAAAGATGTTGGGGTAAGTTTTTGTGTGGGGTTGAAAGAGAAAATAAAGAAAGAGAAAAATGATGTTGAAAATTCCGAAGAATAATAAGGGAAAGAAACTGAATATTGGAGAAAGAAAGAAAGAAAGAAAGTGAACGATGAAGAGGAGTTGGAGAGAGAGAGAGAGAGAGAGAGAGAGAGAAAGAAAGAGAGAAAGAGAGAGAGAGACGGATAGGAAAATTAATGAACGATTATTATGAGAAGTAGAAGGAGGGGTAAAAGAAGAGAAAGATGAAAACAGAGGAAGAACGAGGAAGAGAGTAAGAGAAAACAGAAAGAAGAAGAAGAAGAAGAAGAAGAAGAAGAAGAAGAAGAAGAAGAAGAAGAAGAAGAAGAAGAAGGCGGAGGTGGAGGAAATAAAAACTGACATAGAAGAAAAAATACTGATCTTCAATGAAGAGAAAAATGATATTTTCACTCTCCCCGAGTTTTTCACAACAGATATAACAGATGGTTTTTCATGGGACCACAAGTGACAATAAGTCCCTTTAGGATTCTAATACTCTTTCAAGTATCCTAGGTGATCTCCAGTTCTCCTAGACTTTTTCCAGGCTTTTTGGGAACCGTTCCAGGAGCACCAGTTACTATTGGTATTACCGTCGCTTTCATGTTTCACCGGTTCTTCAGTTCGTCAGCAAAATCAAGGTATTTGTCAATCTTTTCGCTATTATTTTCATCTTTTGGTCCCCACTGAACAGCAAAATCTACGAGATGATAAGTACTTTTCTTCTTGTTAATTAACACTTGTCAAGTTTCTGTCCGGAGTTTGGTGTCTTAAAGTCGCAGAGAATTTTATGGGCCCACTTTTCTAAAACAGATTCGTTTGTGCATCTACTTTTGGTCAGTATGGTCAAAATTTCATTTGCCAAGTTGGCTAGGGCTGTAAAATACACTGACTGCTTCTCTGCAAAGGGTAATAACCCCCTCCAAACGAGTGTCCTGGATAGGACACTAAACAATCTTATGGCGAGGTTCCAGTAATTCTGGAGCTTTGGGGAATACAGAGCACTCTTTCATTGCCATCGCTCACAGTGCCACTAGCCCGGAGTGGTAATAATTGATAAGGTCCTATCTATGGGTCAAATAGAAGTAAAATGTGTACTTATGCTAAACTGAATTGTTTGAAATAGAACTGTTATGACATTCAACAGTATGTAAACAAAAAAAAATTATACTTATTCTAAACTGAATTGTTTGAAACTTTTATCAAAATTACTTAATTCCGCTTTAAATGACTCGAAAAGGGTTGATACGCCGTAAAGTGAACCAACCAACCAACCAACTACAATTTCATTTCATTAGATCACCTTTCCTTCCCAACCATGTCTAAGCTTGTATTCTTTTGGTGTCAGTTTCCTGGATTTATTTATTACGTGATTAACAGTTTCATTATTGTCACCACATAATCAACACTCGTTCTTTTTCTGCATATTATCAATTTTTCCTTTGAGATGATTGTTTCTTATGGAATTATCCAGTGATGCTATTAATAGAGATTCAATTTCTCTTTTCAGGTGTCCTCTTTTTAGCCCTGTTCAGATCAACTCATGAGCAATTTCTTTAGTTTGTTGCTCGAAGTATCCGTACAGTTGTTTTTCTACTCATTTTTGGTTTCTAGATGCTTTGTTTGACATTATCTTGTTTATACTGAAGAAGAAGAAGAAGAAGAAGAAGAAGAAGAAGAAGAAGAAGAAGAAGAAGAAGAAGAAGGTTGATAAGAAAAACAATTAGAAAGGACAATAGAAGAAAAAGAAGAGAAAATAAAGACGGTACACCAGGAAAAAAGATGAAAGAGTTGTAAAGAAAAGGCTTCTAGGCATATATATATATATATATATATACTTATGTTCACATACAAACACATTTGAAACGATTTAAACATATATCAAACGTTATTTACAACTGCTTACATTTTTATGAACAGTCATTTTCTTACGAGGAATTTATTTGCAATTATTATAGACACCCATGTACAACTTTTTCTTCTCGTTCTTTTCTTCGTATCTGAATTCGCAAAACGAGATTTCCTACGAGGCAAAATGGTGGAAGCTGTTTTCCTTTTCTTATGGAAACCGCGAACGCCATATTTTATCAAATGACTTACGTATCCTACTTCCTGTTGTCATGGGAGACAAAATGTCTTCATCCCTCGACCTCCATAGATCTTGTTTACGACGTGATAAACTATATTTACCAAATATGGGTTCATATGCGGACATTTTAATACCCTTTAAAAATGTGAACTCTTTGTCACCAAATTTGAAAAAATAATGATTGAATTAAAAATAAAACCACACCCAACCAAAACAAAAGAAAAAAAAAGTTTTGTTTTTATCAACAAAACGCACATAAATCATACTTCATGAAAATAAATAAAATTCTCTTAGCAGTAAATAGAGGGATGAAGTGTGTCCAGAAAGTCGCTTACTGTTAGTTAAGAAAATAAATTACTTCATTTGTATTCATGAGGTGACCGTTTAAAGAACAAACACACACACACACACACACGCACACACACACACACATTATGATATATTTTATCAATATTAATATTAAAAACTATATATCATCAGCTGATAACTGTTGCGAGTCTTAGTGTATATATATATATATATTTAAATATATATATACACTTCAATATATATATTCCAAGTGAGTTTCAATATATATATATATATATATATATATATATATATATATATATATATGCATATATATGTACTAGCTGAAGTACCTGGTCCATAGCAGAACTAAAAGGATATTAAGAACACGCTTGAGAGACATAGGAAAAGAGAAAGAAGGAGTAAGTTTGGAATTAAACATATGGCCTTATTTGTAATTGAAAGATTTCGCCTATCAATTCAAATGAAAAGTATTATTTTATTTTGTCAGTTGTTTTTTTTTTCCTTTTTTTAATTCTTTTTAGTTTACATTCAAAATAAAGTATAAGAATATGCAATTCTATACTGGTTAAAGGTTACCTATATTTTCATGGTGTATCTATATTTATTTTTTACAAGTTTTGCTCAGTCCCAGGATAATTTTTCAATTAATAATTTTCGAAAAAGCAGAAAAGTTTAATTCAAAATTTTATTAACCCTCGAAAAATTTAACAAGAATCTTAAAATCCTCGTATTACAATATTTCTTTATTTTAGGAATTTTTTGCTTACAACTTGTGTTTGATATGTTATTGTTTTTTTTTTCTAAAATCCTTTTTTTTTAAAATATGACAAAAATTCAAATTCAGTTTTTAATTGCCAGTTGAATTATAAAAAAGATGTATTTGTTTAATTTTTTTACCCTTGGAAAATGTAAGAACAAAAACAAAGAAATAAAAATGTGTTCTTATTTTTCGGTGGGAAATTTAGCATATCAATTTAAAAAAAAATTATTCGCTTAAATATCTTTTTTTTTTGCTTTTGATGGTCTGATTTCTCTATTTAATGGGATATCATCCTTTGTGGGTTATTTCAAGCCAAAGCCATCCTTGTAGAAGAATAGCAGTGATACTGTTTAACCCAAAGCTGGTGGTGGAGGGATAAGGGGTTCATATCTTTACCCAAGGTTTGGAAGTCTACGTAATAGCGTGACTGAAGTTCGAACCCTCTTACTTCAAGGCCATAGTCTAGCTATTAGGTCAATGAAACTCCCTAACAGTTTATGAATTACACTGATTAAAAAATATATATTTTGTTCTAAGAAATATGAAGTCTATTTATTTAATCTTTGAGTTATCGATAAACAATACTTTCGTTTAATTTTTGTTATATTTTCAACCTCAAAAATGTAACATTGTAAGTAGATAGAATTGATAGGTTTATATTTAAAATAATATTTTTAAAAACTGGTGCCCATTAATTTAAAATAATTTAATGATTTTTAGTTCTCCAAAATAATTAAGAATTTTTTAACACTTAATACTAAATTACAAAACAATAATTTTTAACAAAGTACCAAAATAAAATTTAGCCATTGAAATCAGTGGGAAATTTAAACATGGCGGGTCTTAAGAACTGTTCGTACTAACTTATAAAGCGAGGGATTTTTAATTTATAAATGATATCATTTAATCAGTAAATTTCAAAAACGAAAATTTTTACTTTCTTTATAAGATACATACGAGGTGCATACGATAAGTTTCCAGACTTTTTTCGTGTGGGCACTTTTATTGATAGTACACACATGAAACTCTACTCCCCTTCGAAGTAATCTCCTCCGGCTGCAATGCACTTGTTGTACCGTTCCAACAACTTCTGCAAGGTCCCATGGAAGTCCTCTCGTGTGAGCGTGTCAATGACCTTCGTCACAGCCTCTTACATCTCCTCAATTGTTTCGTAACGTCAGCCTCTGTGCTTAGGGAATAACCAAAAGTCACAGGGAGCGAGGTCTGGACTATAGGGAGGCTGAGGACGTGTCTTGATGCCCATCTTGGTCAAATAGTCTGTGACAAGGATGGAGTTCTGGACTGGTGCATTGTCCTGCTGGAAATACCACTGACCCGAGTTGAAGAGTGCTGGCCTCTTCCGACAGAATCTCTTCTTGAACTCCCTTAAAACCTCAATATATTAACCCTAACCCTAACCCTAACCCTTTGGCTAATCAATTTTAGTGTATTGATTTCCTTACTCCTCCCACGCCTCTCATCATCCTTTCTTGAATCTCTCATGCCACTCAAAAACTGATGCTTGATTCATGCAAGATGGTCGAAAAGCAGTCTGAAGCGTTCCATACGTTTCTGTGGTATTTTTTTCAAGTTTAAAATAGAATTTTATTGCATATCGTTCTTCTAAAGTGTCAGATTGTATTTTTGAAATTCACCAACTGTGACAATCAGGCTTTAGTAGGGTGTATTCCAATTGCTGCTGTAGCTGTTCATTTGAACCTGAAATTATAAACATTGGTCATTCATCTCATAAGATGTATAGCAATAACATACTGTATTTTCAAGCGTCTATGGCAATTTTAAATGCCTGTACAAAAAAAAAAAAAGCCTGGAAACTTATCGTATGCACTTCGTATATATATAATAAATATTATGCACGATTTCGATGCTTAATGACATCTTTTTTCTGAGTTATAAGAGACAGGTACACAAACACAACTCCTATATATGTACATATGTATATAGGAGGTGTGTGTATATATATATATATATATATATATATATATATATATATATATGTGTGTGTGTGTGTGTGTGTGTGTGTGTGTGTGTGTGTGTGTGTGGATAGATAGATAGATAGATGTCCTTGTGGTGTAATGGTTAAAGCGATGGACTGCGGAATCGTAGTAAGCGACTTTGTACTCCAGTCGCGCTATTACATTCACTTTTGGGCAAATACCCTTGGGAAAGGTATGAACCCCCTTATCCTCCCAGTTATGGGTTATATAGTACCACTACTGTTCTCGGAGAATAGCTTTGGCATTAAATAACATACAAAAGTTGATATGCCATTAAACTAAGAAACCTAACCATAGATAGATAGAATTTAGCCTAAATACATACGTATATGAGCACTTTTTATTTATGAATATAAAAAATTACGCCATATATATATATATATATATATATATATATATATATATATATATATATATATATATATATATATATATATACGAACTACAGACACACTGACTCAGGTTTCAACAAAGGATTAATCGCATCTACCACCAAGCACCACACGCCCACACACAATTTATCAAGAAGAAACATTTCAGCCCTCACAAACCTTGCCAAAAACAAAAATATCATTATAACATCCCCAGACAAAAGTGGAGGAATTGCTATCTTAGACACCACAGATTACTATAAAAAACTAATGAACGACCAAAATACCTATAACTCTACCTCTCCTAACAACATTAATAAAAACAGAAATTCTTAGCAAATCCTATAAAACAATAATATACATCGACGACATCTTAATCACTTATCCCAAAGAACATAATACTCCTTCCATCGCACACAAACTCAATCAAGTTTAACCAAGCATTAATTTCACATGGGATCTTGAGAAAAATAATTCCTTACCTTTCCTGGACATCTTACTAATAAACAACAACAATAAAGTAGAATTTAAAGTTTACCACAAGATGAACGACAAAAATAACTGCATACATTTTTTTAACCACTACGATAAAACAAAAAATGTCATTTTCATAGGTTTTTTACTTGAGAGCTCTTAAAATCTGCTCCACCAAATTTCTAAACGAAGAATTTGAACAATTCAAAAACTCTTTTTTCATACTACAAAATCCTGAATCTTTCATTCACTGAGCCAAATCAAAACCCATTAACATCAACAAAAAAAAATTTACAAACTGAATAAGAATAACAATAAAAGACCTAGTTTAATTGGTCAGTCGACTGTGGGGAGGGGGACTGTAGAATACAACGACTGCATCACTGCAGAGGGGTAAGACTCCTCCAACGAGTGGCCTGTGGCCTAATCGGCTCCGGCTGTAGAATACACCGACTGTATCACTGCAGAGGGGTAAGACACCCTCAACGAGTGTCCTGTTGCCTACTCGGCTCGGGCTGTAGAATACACCGATTGCATCACTGCAGAGGGGTAAGACACCCCCAACGAGTGTCCTAGATATGACACTAAACAATCTGATAGTGAAGTTCCAGTAATGCCGGAGCTTTGGGGTATGCGGAGTATCTTTTCATCGCCATCGCTCCCAGGTCCATGCTGGCTCAATCTATGGATCCAATAGAACTAAACTGGTTAATATGTTTTCATTAGGTTTGAGGAAGAGTGCGCTTCAAATAAGCTGTGACTTGACCGTAGATAGATAGATAAATAGAGAGAGAGAGAGAGAGAGACACACACACACACACACACACACACACACACACACATATATATATATATATATATATATATATATATATATATATATATACATATATATAAGATCAATTAAAGAGACTTTGATCAGAAAATATTTTCCATTCGGACAATGAATAAGCTACACCACCACTAATTTTTTTGTATATATATATATATATATATATATATATATATATATATATTGACGTTTTAGTCAACCGGGTTTCGATCCCAGCTACGGGAAGATACTGTCTAGCCACACTGATGAGTTCTGATAGAACGAAACAGATCTGTCTGTGGATGACTATAGAAATATATATACTCCCCTACCCCCGTAGGGTCGAGTTCTCTTGCGAAGAAGTAATCGTGTTGCCATTAGCACCTTTGCAAGTCTCTTCGTATTTGAATTGAGATCTCGGCGGCCGTTGAACGGATGTATGTAAACAATAGTAATTGTGATTCATAACCGTTTAAAATTTACTTCGCAGCTAAAATCTCCTGAATGGTGAGAAGCTTGGGTTGACGTATGAGTCAACCGGGTTTCGATCCCAGCTCCGGGAAGATACTGTCTAGCCACACTGATGAGTTCTGATAGAACGAAACAGATCTGTCTGTGGATGACTATATATATAAATAAAATGTACAATATATATATATATATATATATATATATATATATATATATATATATATATGTGTGTGTGTGTGTGTGTGTGTGTGTGTGTGTGTGTTCTCGATATTCCGAGTATTAAGTGTCCGGGTCTCATATACATATATTTAAACTTTGTAACCAAAAATAAATTCCGCAAATTTTTAAGTAGAGTATTTATTTTTTGACTACCACTTATAAGTATTTTTTACATTTGAGTTTCCAGGCTGTTGAATTTGGTCGTAAATGATCAACAATGATATCCATTTTTATTGCAAATATTTCAAAAGAAATAATAAGGGTAGAGTATTTTCGTTCTGAAAGAATATTAACATTTCATTCAAAATCGATAAGCATATGCTTTGGAGTGGTACTCAGTCTCTTTGTCTTCCTCAATGTGTATCCAGAATTTTCTAGATGCACTTTACCCCCCCTCTCTCTCTCTGTGAATTGTGCTATCCCCTAATCGAGAAATTAAGAATTGGTTTGGTTTGGTTTGGTCTGGTTTTATGGCATATCAACTATCGTTGGTTATTTAATGCCAAATCCTGTTTTTACATATACATTAAATATATGATTTGTAAAAACATTTTTTAGATACACATAGTTGAATGATCAAATAGTTCTATTTCTAACTATTCAATTTAGCATAATTCATTTGTTTGTCTTCAGTTTAAATGTCAAACAGTCTTATTTGATCCATAGATAGGACCCTATCTGGTACTACAATTCCGGGTCGGAGTGAATCGGGGAGTTATGGCAATGAAGGAGTGCTCTGCATTCCCCAAAGCTCCAGCATTACTGGAGCCTCTCCATAGAATTGTTTAGAATCCTATCCACACCACTCGTTAGTGGGGTGGGGCTTAACCCTCTGCAGAGATGTAGTAGGTAACTGTCATTTTTATATTGCCCCAGCCGACAGGGCTGAGAATTTAGGCGAGAAATGATTCCGTCACAAGTTGGAAAAAGTTGATAAAATGTTTTTTAGTTATTAGCCTAGTGATTTCGAGAGACGCATAAAATGTCCGGTTAGACATGAAAGAAGCTCAGTAACTTTTTAGATCATTGAACACTCATTTCATAACATAATCGACCACTGTTTAATCATTTGAAATAATTGTAAGTAAAGAACATTTAATTACTAATACCTTTTTTTAAAGTTTGTATTTACCCAACCCATCCGTCACGAGGAAAATGCAACATAAATCTTTGACAATGCCAGAATACTTTTTTTTATCCTTATATTTAAAAAAAAGTTCCTTTTTACTTTTATATTTGGAAAGATGTCATTTTTTCCTTAATATTCATCAATTTCATATCAAAATTCATCACTAGCCTAAAATTGAAATAACTGTATTAGAAGCTTTCGGTCATATGGAAGTCAGACCTGACCGATAAAATGAAGCGCAGTTTCTTCCAAGCAGCGATCGTGTCGATACTGCTGTACGGATGCACCACATGGACGCTAACAAAACGGATGGAGAAAAAGCTTGACGGCAATTACACAAGAATGCTGCGAACAATATTGAACAAGTCCTGGAGACAGCACCTCACAAAGCAGCAGCTATACGGCCACCTACCACCCATCACGAAAATCATCAAAATTAGACGAACCGGACACGCGGGACACTGCTGGAGAAGTAGGGACGAGCTCATAAGTAATGCACTCCTGTGGACCCCTTTACATGGACGAGCAAAGGCAGGACGTACAGCTCGAACTTACATACAGCAGATCTCTGCCGATACGGATCTGCGGATCTGCCGAAAGCAATGGACGATAGGGAGGTGTGGTGAGAGAGTGTCAGGAATATCCGTGCTGATAGCGCGACATGATGATGATGATGATGATGATGTATTAGAATTAAATTTAACGGACGTTACTTGCTTCTCAACATAGGGTGATTTCATAAATATTTCCTCTGCATGGCTTAGAAAAAATATAGCATTAAATTAAATAATTTAATCTTGTTTCTTTTGGAATATTTTGTGAAACTAGGATGTTCTGCGTCTCATATGTTATTGGTTTCGTCTTTATTCTAGAAAGAAGGAAATCTTTCTAAAATAAAGACGGAATATCATTGTTAAATCTGTTGTCAGTGTTTGGTTTATCCCCTTTTCCATTTATTGTTCTCATATATATATATATATATATATATATATATATATATATATATATATATAGGTAATATTCGGTCAGGTTAAAAAGTTTGGAGTAATTCCCTCAGGACAAGAAAATCATTCAAGAGCTGAACATTTAAATTTTCCTGATAGAGAGCTCAATGTAATTTATTACAGAGCAATATTTCTTTAAGAAAAAAAAACCAAAGACCGGTTAATTCATGATTATAAATTTATTTTGGGTTTTTTTCTTAAAGATATATATATATATATATATATATATATATATATATATATATATATATTCTTTCAATTCAAAACATCTGGATTTAAACTTCTGGTCAGGATGGGGTGATTCATTTAAATCTTAAACACATCATCATCATGTTACGCCATCAGTGTGGATTTCCCTGACCCTTTCCTGCCACCCTTCTCTATCGTCCATCGCTTTCGGTAGGTCTTCAAGACTACATCCAGTATCAGCACTGAGCTGTTGTATGTAAGTTCTAGCTGGTCGTCCTGCAAATCTGGTTCGTCTAACTTAGTTTTCATGATGAGTGGTAAATGGTCGTACAGCTGCTGCTATATGGGGTGCTGTCTCCAGGACTTGTTCAATATTGCTCGCAACATTCTTGTGTAGTTACCGTCAAGCTTTTTCTCCATGCGTTTAGTTAGCGTCCATGTTGTGCATCCATACAGCAGTATCGACACGACCGCTGCTTGGAAGAAACTGGGTTTTATTTTATCGGTCAGGTCTGACTCCCATATGACCGACAGGCTATCGATTGCTCTCCATGCTTTTGCAAGTCGCGTGTTGCTGTCTGTTTCGGATGAGGAGACACTTCTTCCCAGGTAGTTAAACATGTCTACTAGTTTCAGAGAGTTACTGTTTAGTGTGGAGATGTCGCCTGTTTGATTAAAGCACATATATTCCGACTCGTGTGCATTGACATGGAGGCCTATGCCTGCAACTGCTCGTTCCAGACTATGTAGCAGGGTTTCGGCTTGAGCGGGTGCATTTGCCAGAAGCGCTATGTCATCGCATCCGTAATTGTTTGTGCGGGGTACCTTACCAAAGAATTTTATACGTTTAATTCTATTTATTATGGCCTTTCCTATTTGTATTGGCTTTTTATTTAGGCAAACAGTTATGAGAATAATGGCGATACTATCGTCTGATTAAAAAAAAAGTTCCTGTTTTCTAATCGTTGGATTATTAAAAATGGCCGTTGTTTATAAATATGACCGACATTGTAACTGAAAGGGAAGACATTTTGTAGGAACGCACCCACACTTTTCCCAGGAACACTAAGGATTGGCTACGAATTATTTTGCGAATATGGCTGGACTTTTTTTTATCGCATTTCATTTGCTTAAGTAAATACCGGGTGTGTACTGAAAATAGTTGTAATAAAAGAGTATGTGTTCTTTTGTTATTTAGCGATAAAATATATTGGTGGTGTAGAAGAAGAAGAAGAAGAAGAAGAAGAAGAAGAAGATATGTTTTGCGTAAATATAATGTTTATTGTCTTACATACGAGTCGTTATGTAAATATTTAGTGAATTTTTACTGTCCATATATGGTATTACGGATGGTGCTAACTGAGAAAATCCTTAACTGAGGATTGAAGGTAGTAAAGTGCCCGTGGTGTAATGGTTATCATCGTAGGAAATGAACACGGCGACACGAGTTCAAAACCTGGGCAAGACTGATTGCATTTCACATAGCACTAATACCCTTGGGAAAGGTATGAATCCAATTATTCTCCCTCCAGCTATGGGTAAATAGTAGGGCAGACTGAGTTCTTTAGCCTTTGTGAGGCAACTAGTCTAGTAAAAGGACAACTCTGAATTTAAACCTGTTAAACTCCGCTTAAAAAATGACCTTGTGTCATATCCTGACTGAGTGGAGGGGTTGGGTTAATAGCATAGAAGGTAGTAAACATAAATGGATCTATAGATTGATTTTTAACAGCGTGTCAACCCATCTAGGGTTATTTTATAGATGTTGGAATACTCGTGGTGTAGTGGATAACGTGCTGTACTAGGACAGCGGAGTAAGCGAGTTCGAACTCCAGTCGCGGAATTACGTTTATTTTCGGACTAATAACCTTGGTAGAAGGTATAAATCCCTTTATCCCCCAACTATGGATTATATAGTACCGGTAGCGTTCTTCTATAAGGATTTCATCGGCATTATATAAACCATGAAGGTTGATATGCCACCAAACGTTTAAATATTTGTGTCGTTATTTCTTAAGAGATTTTTTTGCAGACATTTATATGATATCAAGTATTCTTTTCTTATTGACATAATTTGCTCACAGTTGTATGGTTTCAAGTATTCCTATCTAATACAAATAATTTACACACAGTTGTATGGTTTCAAGTATTCCTATCTAATACAAATAATTTAGACACTTTTGTATGGTTTCAAGTATTCCTATCTAATACAAATAATTTACATACAGTTGTATGGTTTCAAGTATTCCTATATAATACAAATAATTTACACACAGTTGTATGGCTTCAAGTATTCCTATCTAATACAAATAATTTAGACACAGTTGTATGGCTTCAAGTATTCCTATCTAATACAAATAATTTACACACAGTTGTATGGTTTCGAGTATTCCTATCCAATACAAATAATTTACACACAGTTGTATGGTTTCAAGTATTCCTATCTAATACAAATAATTTACACACAGTTGTATGGTTTCAAGTATTCCTATCTAATACACACAATTAGATAGTTTCAAATTTACTATTTCTATTTAATAATAATAATAATAATAATAATAATTTGTTTATCTGCAGTTACATGACATCAAACATGAATAATTTTACAAAAGAATTATTTGACCCATAGATAGGACCTGAACGTGTGCTACCACTTCGGTTTGGTTTCTTTGTTTAATGGCATATCAACTCTTTTTAGGTTATTTAATGCGAAAGCCATTCTCCTAGAAGAACAGTACTGGTACTATTTAACCCATAGCTGGGAGGATTAAGGGGTTCATACCTTTCCCAAGGGTATTTGCCCGAAAGTGAACGTAATAGCGCGACTGGAGTTCGAACTCGCGTTCTACGATACCGCAGTCCATCGCTTTAACCATTACACCACGAGGACACCCCTTACCACTCCGGGTCAGAGTAGATCTGAAAGTAATGGCAATGAAAGGGTACTCCCCAATTCTCAGGTCTCTAGAACTGGAATCTCGCCGTCAGATTGAGTCTCGGGTCATACTGAGAACAACTTTTTAAAGGCGGGTCTTATTCCTCTTCAGTGGGGTACAGTTAGCGTATTCTAAAATCTGACAATAGGGTATAAATCCTTAATGAAGTTGAACCAAGCATTAATTTCACATGACCGCTACTTGGAAGAAACCGTATTTTATTTTATCGGTCAGGTCTGACTTCCATATGACTGATAGGCTACCGATAGCTGTCCATGCCATTGCTTGTTGCGTGTTGATGTCAGTCTCGGTTGATGAAACCATATAACTGTATGCAAATTATTCATATTAAGTTATTTCAAGCTAGAACTAATTACTCTGGGTTATAAGTTACTTAAAAGCCATATACTTGTGTGCAAACAGATGATTATTTTTTAGAAGGAATTGTTATTGTAAACGATATAATTTTGGATCAATTATTTAGTTTGGTTTTATTTTATGGCATATCAACCATTGTAGGTTATTTAATACCAAATCCTGTTTATACATATATATTAAATATATGATTTGGTTAGGTTAAGTTTTATCGCATATCAACCATTGTAGTTTATTTAATATCAAATCCTGTTTATACGTATGTATCAAATATAAATGGTTTGCAAACATTTTCTTGATAACATTTTTAAATGAGTCTGAGCCCATTTCTTAGCATACAGTTAAATGGTTTCAAATATTTCAATCAAACACTAATAATTCGATTTAGTAAGAATCATTTGTTTGTACACACTCAGGTGATTACAAGTATTGCTATTCCCCCAAACTCTTTCGTTTGCACACAGCTAAATAGTTCCAAGAATTGATATACATCACTCGCAATTCGAGGGGGTGTCCTCGTGGCGTAATGGTTTAAGCGATGAACTGCAGAATCGTAGTACACGAGTTCGTACTCCAGTCACGCTATTACGTTCACTTTCGTTCACTTTCACACCCTTGGGAGAGTTATGAACCCCCTTATCCTCCTATGGGTTTAATAGTAACACTAATGTTCTTCTAGGAGAATAGATTTGGCATTAAATAACCTACAAAGGTTGATATGCCATTAAACAAAGAAACCAAACCAAACCAATTGCAATTCGATTAAACATCGGTCAGCTGTTCATACACAGTTAAATGATCAAACAGTTTTATTTACAACAACTTAATTTAGCATAAGTCAATAAAGTTAAATGGTTCCAAGCATTGATATAATTCACAAGCAATTCGATTAAATATCGGGTATTTGTTTACACACAGTTAAATGTAAAAACAGTTCTATTTGATCCATAGATAGGAACTTATTCGTTGCTACCACTCCAGGCCAGAGTGGACCTGGGAGTAATGGCAGTGTAGGGGTTCCCTGCATTCTTCAAAATTCCAGCATTCTCAAAATTTCCAGCGTCACCATCAAATTGTTTAATGTCATATATAGGACACTCGTCAGGGCATGGTCTTACTCTTTTGCAGAGATGCAGTTGGTGTATTCTACTGCCCCAAACGACTGGGTCCAATGAATTGTTACTGTTCGATAGAAATACTTAAAACCATACAAGTGAGTGAAAATTATTGGTGTTAAATAGGAATACATGATATGATAACTATGTGCAAACAAATAATTACAGACAAAGTATTATTTTAAAAAATACAATTCATATATAAAATATTGTAATGATCAGGACTTTACGCGCTTCATTACTTTTAGAGGTCCTCTAGCTTCCGCTCGCACGCCCAAAATTGGAGTTAACTCCCCTCACGCTCCTCATTTTTAAAATAGAGCCGCTCCAGCTCCAACTCCTTTAAAAAAGGAGCGCCTCTTTTTCAGCGCTCCATAGTGAAAATATACCTTCTTTCATAAACGTTCTATTTCGGCAATAAGTGGTCAAAGTATAGGTGCGGGTGTCAAAGGATCTCATCAATATGGGTGGGGATGTCACTTTAAGTGTAAGACTAAAGGATAATATTTGGCAAAATCTTGCTAATATTTTGAGATTTGCTAAGAAGATGGGATTTCTTGCTCCTAAAGGAGAACATGTCAGATGGGGCATAAGATTATGCATAATTTTTTGTTGCCTGAGGT
The DNA here is from genome assembly GCA_963585895.1 of Sepioteuthis lessoniana. NCBI lineage: Eukaryota > Metazoa > Mollusca > Cephalopoda > Myopsida > Loliginidae > Sepioteuthis > Sepioteuthis lessoniana. Next base: position 84,538,543 of record OY757926.1, read on the forward strand.
ATAAAATAGAAATAGAAATCCCTGAAATATTTTAAAACAATTTAGATGTTCATTACATTAACAACCTATTTTTTCAGGGGAGGAAAATTGGACCTGATATTTGTTCAATCCCAAGGTTTCAGCCAGATATTTTTGTATGAAATTTCAGGACATTTATTGGATCTTTGAATAATAGTTTATTGACAATTTGTTGATATTTTTCCGCCATTGTTTATTCAAAAATACACTTTATATTTCAAATCAATTACCAACATAAATACTGTTAATGGATTTTCAAACAAATCAGATCAATTTATCGAAGTTCATTAACCTTTTTTCAAATTATTATTAACAAAAAAGTAAATAATTCGAATATATTTACTGTAATCATTTCTAAAGAAAAAACTATAGCGAGCCTTATTTCTTTGAAAATTAATTATTTACTATTTATTTTGGAAGGGAATTTAAATTTGTTTTAAGTAAATAAAGTTTTACTTTTAAACATTACATTAGTGATTATTTTCTTTTTAAAGAAAGAAGCAGCAAACATTTCTCCAAGAGAGGAGAGACAGAATTTAGAAAGCACAAGATATGAATTTATAAAAAAAAATAAGTTGAAATATTTTCAACTTATAGTTTTGGGGCGAAAAAATATTCTCGTCAATATTGCAGTTGGCAGGAGAATTTTGCGAAATATACTTTAAACAGCAGACAAAAACACAAATCTTCTATTTTCAAGAGTTGTGGCGATATGTCATTTTATTTCTCTGGGGTGGGAAATATATATAATAGGTAGGGGTCAAATGGCTTCAAAACAGATTCAGAGTAGCAAATGGCTGAAAATTGCCATTTCATTTATTACTATACTCTGTTGTTTTCAAGCAAATAAAATCAAAGTATCTTAGTTAAGTTATTGTATCTGCATTTCAAATTATTATTTTAATAAAACAGTAGGGATGACCAAAACTGCATCAGTCTAGTGCACTACTGATAGTTATTTCTTTTTAAAGAAGCAAAAACTTTATAACCTCAAATCTTTGTAAAAATTTTCTTGATGAAGACATTTATTCATTCAAAATTTACAACAATAAATAATTTCAAGTTTTATTTGTCTTTGAAAAGCAAAAAAATAATAATCAACCATTTGACCCTTTTTAGTTGAATATGCTGAGACTTGTAATTTTCGGCAGCATTAGTAAAATATACTAAAGAATAAATGTTTGTTGCTGTTTTTACAAACATATCGTTGTATTCCTTTTTTTCTTTGAATGATTTACCAAATGTCGAGTTTATGTTTTGAAATATTGGTGTAAAATAAAACATATTTACTATCTTTTTTTAAATAATAATTTGAAAAGATACAAAAACTTAACTTAGAGAAATATTGATATTATTTGCTTGAAACCCCCCCCCCCAAAAAAAAACATAGTAGTAATAAATAAAAATATCTATTTAAAAATATTTATTTAAAAACAAACATATTTATTTAGTTATTACCCTTAAAGATTTATTTTTGCAATAAAAATATGAGTCATAAATATGAGAAAAGTTCAAATCTTTAAGAAAATGACTTCAAAGCCTTTTTACAGAGTGACTGACACCTTTAAAGAAACTTTTTCCAGAATGTCTTTTGTCTTCTAAGAAAAATGGCTCATCAGATATGAAGCTCCTAGCAGACAAATCCTGCTTACTTCTAAACAAAAATTTGAGAAGTTCAAATTTTTCAGCTTCCATGTCTAATTATTATGTGTAACTCCCCATCTCTCTCTTTCTCTTTCTTTCTCTTTCTCTCTCTCTCTCTCTCATATACATTTAACACAGTTATAAAAAAAAACCCAAAGAGTTTAGCTCAAACTTTCCTTTCTTTTCTTTTTTATTATTTAATGTTTTTCAAAAAAATATTTAAAAATTCAAATAATCTTGGAGCGAGGACCGCGGAGCGCAAAAACCACGCTCGTTAGCCCCAAATGGAGTTGCTTACACTCCACTTCGGCTGAAAATAAAATGAACCCTCTTCTCCTTCGCTCCATAAAACCCTGTTTATGATTATAATCAAGCATTTACAAACGGATCAAATTTCGGCTTTGAATAACCCATGAGGGGTTGATAGATCGTTAAAGAAATTAACCTAACGCTGCTGATCAGTCATTTTGACTGATTTGTTACTTGTGATTGATGACAATAGGAATAATGGAAATCGGTCATACATAACTACAAATGGGCATGACTTTAGACAGCATGTGATGATGAGGATCTAGTTTTGAAATTCTGGACAGTTCAGAGTACCCCCATCATTACCATTACTCCCAAGTCCACGCTCACCTAGAGTTGTAGTAATGTTAGTGTCTCATCTATGGGTCAAATCTACCTATTTAAAATTGAATCGAATTCTATAGGACCGAATACACACAAAAAATGTCTTAAGAAGCCACTACACAAAAATATGAATGGAATTGTACAATGAACACGATTCTATAACTTCTATGCATAAAATAACCCTAGAAGTTTTGACATGCCTTTAGGATTAATCAATCACTCAACATCTGTAAAGCTTACACTGTCTAAGAAAATAAACAGAGACACCCCACTCCCTGATCCCTTGGACAAGTGATATCGGAATAAGAAATAATTTTTGACAAAAACAAAAGCAACAATAACAAAAAAATCATAAAAAGAACAAAAAAAGAAAACAAAACAAAAATAAAAACATGAATAAAAACAAAAAAAAACATTAAAGAAGAAAGAAAACGTAAACAATGATTTTGGTTGGAGATATTTTGAGGAAGTTATTAAGGGTCGACCGTCAGGACCCGCCTGATAGTGACATAGAGAGAAGCCTAACCAATAGGGGCGATAAGGTGTCAGATATGAGACAATCAGGGGAGAAACCCTTCAGGAAAGAAAGAAAACCCTTTAAAAATAGGGATACGAGGCAGTTGAAGTTACTTTGGACTTCCGTTACAGGGTCGCCAAAAAAACTTAGACCAGTAAAATTGTGCTCAAACAAAACCCTCACAATACACATCTGAAGGAGAAGATTTTGAAAAAATGAAGTGATTTAAACTCCCGAAATTGTCTTAAGAGCCGGGGTATCAATCTACGAGAAGGAAATATATTGAACTACATTTCTTTCTACGATAAATTTATTCATGAAGCTTTTAATTGTCCCTCGTATGTTTGATTGTGTCTTTTTACCATTTTTTAAAGGACAGAGACTCCGACAAACCTCTAATATAAGTTTTTTTAAAAAAATCAGTCAGCTGGAGCTGTACAATGCACCGATTGCATCTTTGCAGAGGGGTAAGACTATCCCCCAGTGAGTGTCCTGGATATGACACTATAAAATTTGATGGTGGAGCTTTGAGGAATGCAGAGTACTCTTTTATTGCCATTTTGGTCACTGAGTAGTAGCACTTGATAGGGTCCGGTCAATGGATCAAATAGAACTTCTTGATATTTAAACTGTGTGCAAACAAATAATTCATGCAAAAAAGAGTTGTTTGAAAGAGAACAGTTTGATCATTTAGCTTTGTGTAAACAAATAACAGATGTTTAATTGAAGTGTTAGTGATACATAACAATACTTGGAACCATTTAACACTTAGCAAAAGAATAAGATTTCGTTCGTTTAAAAACGTTATCTACAAAACGTGTTACTCATTCATTGTATATATTCAATATATATGTATAAAGAGGATTTGGCATTAAATAACCTACAATGGTTGATATGCCATAAAAGCCAACCAAACCAAATCATATATATCTAATATATATGTATAAAGAGGATTTGGCATTAAATAACCTACAATGGTTGATATGCCATAAAAGCCAACCAAACCAAATCATATATATCTAATATATATGTATAAAGAGGATTTGGCATTAAATAACCTACAATGGTTGATATGCCATAAAAGCCGACCAAACCAAATCATATATATTTAATATATATGTATAAAGAGGATTTGGCATTAAATAACCTACAATGGTTGATATGCCATAAAAGCCAACCAAACCAAATCATATATATTTAATATATATGTATAAACAGGATTTGGCATTAAATAACCAACAATGGTTTATATGCCATAAAACCCAACCAAACCAAATCATATATATTTAATATATATGTATAAAGAGGATTTAGCATTAAATAACCTAAAATGGTTGATATGTGACCAAACCAAGCCAAACCAAACCAATGCGCGAACGTAATCTGCTCACATATCCCCTTCAGTTATGTTATTCTGAATCACTTTCATCCAGTACATGGATTTTAAATAGCAAGAAGATTTATGCTCCTTCTGTATCCAAGCGCTAGTCTTGTAAAACAGAGTTCGTGAGTTCTATCTAAGCACTTCCATTTATGAATATTCTTTGTCTTCAATTCGCTTCGTGTAATAGTTATGGAACTTGGCTAGATCATTGTAAGAGGTTTCCATTCTCATTGGGTTACACGTGATTCTGACCTTGTGCCAAACTAAAGTAACCTCAGTAAATGATAACGATGTTTATTTTTTTCTTTTTCTTTTCCTTCTTGCTGTGATCAGTCGTGAGAACAAAGAACAATCGTCTAAGTATTAAGATAAAGAAATTAAGCTGTATAACAAAAAGAAAATCAGTTCAGCCAACCAGAGATAAGCTAATCGAATCAGCCAACCAATCAAATAAGCGAAAAAATATTCAAATGTAAGCGACTTGGAAAGACATTGAAGAGCTTGTGACAAAAATCCCTGGAAGAAAAAAAAAATCCTATCTACCTAAGTAAATATAGAAGAAATTAAATAATTTCCTCATACTTACATAGACACACACACCAACATATACATATACACAGATGCACATACTGCAGCACAAACACATACATAAGTCTAGTTTCTCTGTTTAATGGTATATCAACCTTTTCTGTTTATTTAATACCAAACCCATCCTTGTAGAAAAACAGTTTTGGTACTACTTAACCAATACCTGCCAGGGATAAGAGAGTTCATGCTTTTTCAAAGAATATTAGTCTGAAGGGGAACGGAATAACGCGACTGGAGTTCGAACTAAGTTTACTAAGACGTTGGAGTTGAGTACTTCACAATGAGGACTCCTTCTTCACATACGCAGATATATATACATACATATATTGTTTTATAATAGCCTACCAAACCCCCGACACACCCTGAGTAAAAGTGTGAAAGCATTTCATTGACATCTTGATTGTTTAATCAGGTCGTTATCTTTACAACTGCGTGGAACTGTGCGTATCGGTAACAACTGTAACGCAATATCTCTGTCCATCTCCACGATCGTTGATGTAGCTACATGACTGACTGGTTAGGTTAAAGATTATTTTCGATTGAAGCAAGTTGTTATTAGACTGTTGTTTATACACCCCATATATATATATATATATATATATATATATATATATATATATATATATATATATATAGTCGATAGCCGTTGGCATTGAGCACTCAACTGGATATTCCTAACCCTTGGATTATTACTTAATAGTCTAATCCTTGAACTATTTTCCTCATATTATATATATATATATATATATATATATGCAGTGTGTATGTGTGTGTGAGGTTCTTCATTTTTTAAGAAAAAATTTTTAAAGCCCCTAAAAAGTGGCCTCTGAAACATTAAACTCAAAAACATGCCCGCTATGCTGTACTCTAGAAATCCAACTGCTGAAAAACTCTGAAATGAAAACTTTCTCATAACTTGCTATTATAAAACAATATATGTATGTATATCTGCGTATGTGGAGGAGGAGTCCTCATTGTGTAGGGCATTGGCATTATTAATTATTATTATTAATAATCATTATTATTAACCCATAGCTGGGAGGAGAAGGGGGTTCATACCCTCCCCAATGGTATTTGTCTGAAAGTGAACGTAACAGCGCGACTGAAGTTCGAACTCGCTTACTACGATTCCACAGTCTAGCGCTTTAACCATTAAACAAAGAGGACACCTCCAACCCACTGAGAGATAATGGTTGCGACCGAAATACATTGTAACCATACATAAAATAGGAAGTCTCCGTGGCGTAGTGGCTAAATTGCTAGACTACGGCTGGAAAGAAAGAAAGAAAGAAAGAAAGAAAGAAAGAAAGAAAGAAAGTAAGTAAGTAAGTAAGTAAGTGAGTTCGAATTTCAGTGCACTATAACGTTAACTTTCGCATTAACACACTTAGTGAAAAGCAGGAACCTCTTTATCCCTCTAGTTATGGGTTAAATCGTATCACGGCTGTTCTTCTTTGGCGTTAAATAGTCCATGAAGGTTGATATGCCATTAAACAAAGAAACCAAAACAGAATATTATATATATATATATATATATATATATATATATATATATATATATACGTGTGAGATGTGTATTTATTGTGAGATGGCTATACATTCATATTTTTATTTACAGAGTTATAAAGCTGGTTGTTAAAATTCTTGTGGCCATCTTGATTTTTTGTTCACAGAATCCATTGTTGGTAATCCAAAAGATAGATCTTCTTGGCAAAATGTTCAATTAGCAATTGAGTATCTGAGGACAGTTGCAAATGGTCTTAAATGCTTTCAGTCCTTGTCTCTGATTGGCCAATTTTTACCGGAAATGCTTGATGTTGTCGGGAAAGTTTATACATAGAAATGACGATTCTGCGTACATCTTATACTCAAGCCAATCCTTATTTTACCGGCCGTTTATGGATAGGTGGTCTTGGTCATGTTTGGTTTTCAGTCTTGCAGTTATCAGTCGGTCGAGACTCCTTGATGCAGATGCCAGGAGCACCCCGCATTCGCGTCTTGCTTTTGAGACCGGCATACTCCTTGAGCTGTTCTTTCAGGCACTAACTCTCTCCAGAGGGGCTAGGTTTATCGTCTAGCATATAAGGCGCCCTTTTTTTAGGGGAATCCTGATAAGACCTATGGCATTTTGGGGAATCTCGAGCGTGTGTAAGCTACGGCCCTGCGCTTGGAACCACCTTAAAAATATCTTGTGCTGTACTTGCAAGACTATACAACACTGGCAATAAATTATACCTGATATATATCTGTTATAATCTTAGGATGTTCCATTAGGAATAAAACTATCCGTTATGTTTTGTTTAGGAAAATATTAACTTTTTATAGAAATTGTTTAGGGTGTATTTATTTAAGGGCGATACTGTAATACTTATTGATATCCATTTTGATTTTATGATGTTTCCGTAGAAATAATAGAATTCGCAAATCTTCGGTTTCATAGAAAATCTTTTAGGGGTGTATTTATTAACAAGCGTCACTGTATATGTGAATATTTGATTTTTTATTTAAATTTTGGAATTAGCAAGAAACTTAAGTTACCGTGAAACTACAGCGACAATTTCTTGTTGAGGATTTAGGAAGAGAAAAAAGAAGGAAAGAAAAGGTCTTCAGCCTCAGTTACTCAGATAAAAACAAAATCATTTTTGGTTGATTTTAATACAGATTTCAGATTTTAAATCACTTGCGCAAAGATGCACACACTGGTATATAAACACACACATACGCGCACGTGCGCACATACAAAAGAAAAGAAAAGAAAAGAAAAAAATATAGACACTCACTCAAGCATGTACACAGAGATGCACAGTCAGACGCACATAAGCGTGCAATCGCTTCGACACATGCTAACGCATACATATTTACATAAAGAAACACACTGTGATTTACGAAAAGGGTACAGAAAAGACACACAAAAATGCACACGATGGAAACACCAAAAGAAATGTATAAAAACAATGACACAAAGGGACACAAAGGGACACACTGAAAGAATCACGCAAATAATAGACACACAAAGAAAATACAAAAACACATATGAGCCCACACAGATACAAAGACTGAAAGACATACAAATGCATGCATATCAAAATAATAAGACACTTAATACACACGCACGTGCGCACACACGCACGCGCACACACACACACACAGAAAGACACACAGTGAGTGAGCTCTGTCATCTTTGGCTGTAGAATACACCGACTGTATCTCTGCAGAGGAGTAAGCACCCTCTCAAGCGTCCTGGAAATGACACTAAACAATCAGATGGTGAGGCTCCAGTAATGCTGGAGCTTTAGGGAATGCGGAGCACCCCTAAATTGACGGAGTGGTAGCACCTGAAAAGGGTCCTATCTATAGATCAAATAAAACTGTTTGACATTTGAACTCTGAAAACAACTGACTTATACTAAATTGAATTGTTTAAAATAGAACTGTTTGTACATCTAACTGTGGATAAACACATGACTGATGTTTAATTGAATTGTTAGGGATACATAGCAATACTTGGAACCATTTAATTTTTGTTGACTTATGCTAAATTGAATTGTTACAAATAGAACTGTTTGATCATTTATCTATGTTTATCAACAAAATGGGTTTACAAATCATATATTCAATACATATTTAAAAAGAATTTGGCATTAAATAACCATCGATGGTTGATATGCCATAAAATCAAACGAAACACAGTGAGTGACCCACACATGCAGATACATAACTACGTTTACATACACAGTAAAACAGAAACACATAACGACATCCACACACACACACGCGCGTGCTCAAACACACATGCACACACAAATAGAAAGACACACAGTCCTTGATCCACACATGTAGACCTATATAGAAACACAGGAAACTATACACACCAAGACATCCATACACACACACAAACAGAGCAAGGTACACACACACACACACACACACACACACACACACACACAAGTATGATACACATACACATGTACACACATATATACACACATGCGTGCACACACCATCCTTACAGAACAAATCATTTTAATGAAGTAGCTGAACTTAAACGAATTAAATTCTGTTTCAATCTTTTCTAAAACCGCAAAAACCTTCTTGTCGATTCAGACTTCTTCAACATTTTTTAAAATAATTTTTCATTTCTTATCTTTCTCCTCTGATCAACACAGAACGAAGTGTTGAGATTTTCTTTACTTCTTAGTATGGTCAAATATTCTATATTTATAGAGATATAAGCAGACTGGAAAATTCCACAGTGACTCTTTATAACTGAAGAAAAAAAACATAAATTCCTGTTGTTTATCGCCGAAGAAAACTATTTTTGAATAAAGTCTCTTCCCCTTATTCATAAAGGACACGAAGATGTAAATAGTACTGAACCCGGTAAACTCTGCTTCTTATATCTACATATATACGATGATGGGCGCCTCGAGTAGAGTAATTTTTTTTTGGGTGGGGAGGCAATGGCATATCAACCATCGTAGGTTATTTAATGCCAAATCCATTTTTATACATATAAACAATTCAATTTCAAACAATTCTGTTTCGGGCTATTGACCTAATGAGTAGAGTGTTCGGGAGACCGGGGTTCAATCCCAGGTCGAGTCATACCAAAGACTTTAAAAATAGTACTTGATGCCGCTTTGCTTAACACTCAGCATTATAAGGTGAGGATCTAGGGTAAAGGAGAGCAATCCTGGGAATAGGAGTAGCGCCTTCCCCTACACCCCAGTGTAGTAGCTATTGAAAAGGGAGCCTTCGGGTCAACCTCGACTAAGGTCACCAACTTAGTTATTTACACACAGTTAAATGTAAAAACAGTTCTATTTCAAACAATTCAGTTTGGCATAAGAATAGTTTTTTGTTTACAAGCACTTAAATGTAAAAACAGTTCTGTTTCAACCAATTCAGTTGAGCAAAAGTACACAGTTTAGATGTCAAAAACAGTTCTATTTTAAATAATTCAGTTTAGCATAAGTACACAGTTTAGATGTCAAAAACAGTTCTTTTTCAAATAATTCAGTTTAGCATAAGTACAGTTTTTGTTTACACACTCTTAAATAAAAAAAACAGTTTTATTTCAAACAATTCAATTTAGCACAAGTACACAGTTTATTTCTATTTGCTCCATAGATAGGGCTTTATCAGGTGCTACCACTGCAGACCACAGTGAACTAGGGAGTAATGGCAATAAAGGGGTACTCACGAATGGTGTAATGGTTATCGAGTTTGTATTGGTAGGGAGTTTGATTCTTACTGAGTACTCCAAAGTTCTGGCCCTTTACCAAACTAAACAGACCATAGCAAATGACTATGTACGTGTAGGCGCGCTTTGTGTTATGATAATCGTCGCCGGAAATGGAATCAGCGTTCTGAGTTCAAATCTTGGATAATGCTGTTTGCGTTTCACTTCGTGCGAATACCCTTAAGAAAGGCACGAATTGATTGATGTTTTTTTGCGTTTGCAAGGCAACCAGTCTAGGAGAAGGAAAAACTCTGAATTCAAAGAAGCAGTACTCCACTTAAAAATTAACTTTGTGTCGAATCCTGCACATACAGGTTTTTTTTTTCTAATACATATTGTATTATCAATACATCAGTAATACCGAAAAATATCCTTATTGATTGCATAATGTTCCACAAAAAACAATAAAATTCTGGTGTGTTTGGTTTAGAAGAAAATTAACTTTTAATAAAAAAAGGGGGTCGGGTCTATTTTAGATCAAGCAATCAGGATTTCGTTTATTCTTCGTAAAAATGCATAGCTAACGTTGGTGGCCATGACTAATGTATTTATTCAAGGCTGACAATGGATGATAGCGATGGGCGGTGTGTGCGTGTGCGTGTGCGCGCGTGTGTGTGTATGAGACAGACAGACAGAGAGTGAACTTCCTGCTGTCAGCGTGACTTGATGATGATAATGAAAACTGCTTATGCTCAATTTAGCCCTAATGTGCTTGGGAAAGGCATGAACCCACTTCTCCTTGCTTTCTATCCCATCGGTAAGTATATAAAACAAAATGGACTTGTCAATGACATGTCACAATAGTTGATGAGAAAAAGAGTTTTCACGCGTTTATTTCTGAATTCAAATTGGTGCTTCGACATTGCAGTTGTATGTTTGAAATCTAATCTCAGATCTCAAAATTTTTGGTCCACCTTATATTTAAATTTTCGGTTTAAGTTTAAAGTTGAAATTAATTTAATTGAATCTAAAATTAAAACTGGTTTTGAGCACTTTGACAAACTTATCTCCAATAACTAACACTCTTCCCAACAGTTAAAAGCTTTTCTACACGCTAACATTATTGACTAGGACCACGAGATTGTACTTTTGCCTATGATGGTGTCAGTCGATTAACTGATTAATAGTGATAATTAATTGATTGATTTTAAAGGCATGTCAACCAGTCAAGGGTTATTTTGTACCTAAGAATAAAAGAGGTCAGGGATTCGCGTTCATCGTACATTCATATTTACATTTGTAATGTAGCTGTTAAATGTTTTTTGCACATACTTTTATGAAATTAAGTATTCCTATCTTATACAAATAATCATATGATTTCGATGAAGGATTACATGGTTTCTGGGGGTGTCCTCGTGGTGTAAGGGTTAAAGCGATGACTGCGGAATCGTAGTACACGAGTTCGTGCTCCAGTCGCGCTATTACGTTCACTTTCAGGAAAATACCCTTGGGAAAGGTATGAACTCCCTTATCCTCCCAGCTATGGGTTAAATAGTACCACTACTGTTCTTCTAGGAGAATGGCTTTTGTGTTAAATAACCTACAAAGGTTGATATGCTATTAAACAAAGAAACCAAACCAAACCTTATATGGTTTCAATAAATTATAAGATTTCAATAAATAGTTATGTGGTTTCAAGTAATTATTTCTGTTTAATAATAGTCATTAGTTTGTATACAGCTCAGTCGGCTGGAGGGGGGTGTTAAATACACCAACTGCATCTCTTGGAGGGTTAAGACCACTCCCCACTAGTGTCCAAGGCATTACACTAAGCAATCTGATGGTGAGGTTCCAGTAATGCTGGAGCTTTGAGGTATGTGGACTACCACTTCATTGCCATTACTCCCGGGCCCATTCTGATCTGGAGTGGCATCACCTGATACGGTCGTATCTATGGGTCAAATAGAACTGTTAGATCATTTAACTGTGTGTATACAGATGACTGACGTTTAATTCAATAGTTCGGGATACATAGCAATACTTGGAACTATTTAATTTTTGTTGACTTATGCTAGATTGAATTATTAGAAATAGAACTGTTTGATCATTTAACTGTGTGTATCTACAAAATGTGTTTACAAATCATGTATTATATATTTAAAAACATGATTTGGCATTAAATAACTAACAATGGTTGATATGCCATAAAATCAAACCAAATCAAATATATATTTGATATATATGTATAAAGAGGATTTGGCATTAAATAACCTACAATGGTTGATATGCCATAAAACCAAACAAAACCAAACACCTATGTAGTCAGAAATAAGTAATAAATAATAATCATCAGTGAGTAGAGTGTTCGTCAATGATCCGGGAGACCTGGGTTCAATCCCAGGTCGTGTCATACCAAAGACTTTAAAAATGGTACTTGATACCTCCTTGCTTAACACTCAGCGATATAAGGTAGTATCAAGGGTAAAGTGGAGCAATCCAGGGAAAGGAGTAGCGCCCTCCCCTACATCTTGGTGTAGTAGCTATTGAAAAAGGAGCCTTCTGGTCGGCCTCGATTAAAGGGAGACAACTTTACTTTACTTAAGCAATTATGGCTTCAATTAACTCTTTTTGATACAAATATTTTACAGTTATATGGCATCAAATAATCTTATCGAATGCAAATAATTTGCACCAAGTTGTATGGTTCCAAGTAATCCTCTCTGATACTAATGAATAAATCAAACAGATTTATTTCGACCTTTTCCAACCTTTTCCAACCGACATTAAAAATTTGAAAAAGATTTCCACATTGTTAATTGTCCGACCATTGATGACGATAATATCTAAAATGATTAGTTCTATATAGATGATACTACTACCCCAAGTCAGCGTGGAACGGGGTGTAATGACAATAAAGAGGTACTCTACACTTACCCAGATCTTCAGAACCGGAGCCTCACTATCAGATGCAGGTTAGTGTCATACACAAGTCACTTTTTCTTATGAGGGCGTCATATTCCTCTGGTAAGAATACAGTCAGCATATTCTACACCTCATAAATAGGGCAGTTATCAAAATGAGTTGGGTGTTAGGAAATGAAGACATTTCATCGAGAAACATTATTTTCCTGTAAAAATAATAATTTATTTAGAATGAACAAAAAATTCCGCTAATTTTCAACAGACATTCATGTGTTCATACAAATATTTATATATATATTTAAAAAAAATTTTTTTTTCATTTATTTTCAATTTTGACAAATTATTTCCTTTCATCGTTTTAATTTTTGCTGCTTTTATTTTTCATCACAATACATTACCTTAATTATATAAAACATTTAACAGTGTGCCAAAAAAAAAATATGCTCAGGGTTGTTTAAAAATGTTATGAACAAAATATGTTTACTAATCATCATCATCAGCATCATGTGGCGCCATCTGCACGGATATCCCTGACCCTCTCTCGCCACCCTTCTCTATCGTCCTTCACTTTTGGTAGGTCTTCAAGGGTACGTCCTGTATCAACACAGAACTGTTGTATGTAGGTTCTAGCTGGTCGTCCAGCCTTTGCTCGTCCATATGAATGTGGTCCAAAGGAGGACGTCCCTTATGAGTTCGTTCCTACTTCTCCGGCAGTGTTCTGCATGTCTGGTTCGTCTAACTTGGATAGTTTTGGTGATAGGCGGTAAGTGGCCATACAAAAATAATACTAGTGTGTAATAAGAAGAAGCCCTCGGTGGTGTAATGGTTAACAATCTAATCACACAGATCAATTTTGACGGAGTAGTGACCAATCTTCATGAGGTGTCATATATTTGCATCCTTTGACAAAAATGCACCTTGTCTGTGAGCAAAGAGGATTAAAGCTTTTTTTTTCACGAAAGGCAATGACTTGGCCAGCGAACAGTTCGGACCTTTTATTCCAAAAATATTTCCCTCTGCGCAAATGAACAGAAACAAGATTCAATGTTTGTGACTGAACTGTCAGAAATCGATCGAATGAAATGGGTTTTACAGAGAGAAAACCCAAATGAAAAACTAGCATTAACACACGAACCGGATAAAATAAGGTTAAAGTTGGCTAAAAAGAAAAAAATCATTGAATGTGGACAATTGGATGAAAGTGATATTCAGTGATGAATCAAGAATCTGCATTGGACAAGGTGTTGATACCGGAACTTTTTTCTGGAGAAAATAAGTAAATTTTTCAAGTCATTCCTAATGTGGGGTTGCGTCATTTAACAGACCAGAAGAGACGGCAATCATTACATCTATTGTCAATGTGCATCTGTATATTGAAATCTTGGATAATTTTTCTTGTTCTGTTGATAGAAAATTAGTTTGGTGATGATAAAATTCATTTTCAAGACGATAATGCATCTTGTCACAAAACGAAGGGAATCAAAGCCTTTTTTCAGGAAAGGTAAGTACAATCGATGATTTGGCCATCAAATATAAAATTTCACTCCAAAACCAACCATGAATTGACCGACCTTCAACAAAGCGACATGAAAATTTTGAAGAAGATCTCTACATAGTTAATCGTCGGACTTTTGATGACGAGAATATCGTCCGGCCATTGATTACGATAATTTCTAAAATGATTGGTTCGATATGAAAATTGTGCCACGGAATATTATCACCATTATCAAGCTTTGCCTGCGGCACGAATTCCTTTCACTCCCTCCCTCTCTCTCTTTCTCTCTGTCTCTCTCACTCTCTCTCTCTCTCTCTCACCATCTGTCTAAATCAGCAATCACTCTTGGTAAATGATCTTGATGTCATATAGCGTCCGCACAGAACAGATGCATGTAAGTTTTTGCTGGTCAGCCCACACCAGTGTGTCCATATGTAGTAGTCCATTAAGAGGATGTTACTAATTAATTCGTTCTTACTTTCCCAGCAGGTTTGTGTGATGGGTGTAAGTGGCCGTGAAACTGCTGTTTTATAAGGCACTACTTCCAGGATTTGTTCATAACAACAGGCAGAATTCTTGTGTAGTTCCCATGTAGGTTTTCTCCAGGCATTTTGTTGGAGTATAAGAGGTGCAATCACACGGTAGTACTGATACGATTACGATTTGGAAGAACTGCCGTTTTATTTTATCAAATAGATCAGATTTCCATATCTGTCAAGAACGGTCAATGCTTAATCAATGCATTTAGTGACATCACTTTCAGTAGATAAGATATTGATACCAAAGACTGACCAAATGGATTATGAGATGGCACTACGTAAATTAGAATAGAGATGACAAATGTTAAGAGATTTGAGAATCAAACATACCTTAAAATTCATCTCTTATTTACTTACAGAGAATTCAAACAAAAAAAAATGTTTCAATGTGTGCTACTTAGATAGGTTAAAGGTTTTGCCAAATTTTAGGAGCACGTATTAAATAAGAGAGTGTATATCTCTTAACAGAAGCAGTTTAAGTCGTGTAAGGTACCTGGTGGTGAAGGTTAGTATTGTGGTAATTGGTGCGCTGACACATCGCACATTGCTTCACTTTGTGTCGGATTTGAAAGCCGTATAGATGAATGTGCAACGTCGTATAAATTGAGAACTTATGGTTTAGAAGTTCGAGCTTGGCGATAATCGCGTGGAATTAATCAAAAAAACATTTGTTTTGTGAAAGGTGAAAGCAGGTAACCACTGCATAGTAACCAAATGGTTCAAGAAATTTTGCTCGGGTTGTAAGAACCTTGATCATCCAGCAAGATTAGGTCAGCCAAAAACTGTGGATTCCGAGGCTGTGGGCCAAACCAACCAGGTTGATATGGCGAGTAGCACTTAGAGAGTATCAGGCGAGCTCGGTCGCTGTTGGTCACCTTCACGAGCAAGTTTAAAATAGGCCACACTTACTTTTCACTGTCTTGACAGGAGATAAGTTAATAATTCTCACTAGTTTGGGTTGAGGGTATCCTCTCGTATATTGCTACTACGAAGCCTTAAAACCAATCTTAATAACAATCCCGACTACTTCTTAATTCTTTGAGAAATCTTCATTTCCACGAAGCCATGCCTGTTACACTAGTCCTTTCATATTCCTGTAACGAGTCTTGTACTCTGTCTCTCAATTTAACTAAGGAAGCAATGTGCATCCTTTCCAAGGGGGGAGTAGGGAATTTGGGGTGGGGAGAGATTTATAAATTCTCCGCCCCTCAACCCGTCAATGGGTCTCTGGTCTTATTTCCTCTTTCCCGACTCTACCTAAAGATGATTTATCAAAACGCTCACGTCTAAACTTGGCGGGAACATTTATATTTCCTTTGTAATGCTGTAATACGGATATTATTGATATTTCTACGGATGGTCGATTCCAGGCAGGATACGGTGTGTGCGCATGCGTAATAACAAAGTAGGGCGCTGAAGAGAAATTTCTTTCTTTCTTTCTTTCTTTCTTTCTTTCTTTCTTTCTTTCTAATCTCTTTTCTCTAGATTTTATTCTTTCTTTCTTTCTTTCTTTCTAATCTCTTTTCTTTAAATTTCTTTCTTTCTTTCTTTCTTTCTTTCTTTCTTTCTAATCTCTTTTCTCTAGATTTTATTCTTTCTTTCTTTCTTTCTTTCTTTCTTTCTTTCTTTCTTTCTAATCTCTTTTCTCTAGATTTTATTATTTCTTTCTTTCTTTCTTTCTTTCTTTCTTTCTTTCTTTCTTTCTTTCTTTCTTTCTTTCTTTCTAATCTCTTTTCTCTAGATTTTTTTCTTTCTTTCTTTCTTTCTTTCTTTCTTTCTTTCTTTCTTTCTAATCTCTTTTCTTTAAAATTCTTTCTTTCTTTCTTTTTTTCTTTCTTTCTTTCTTTCTTTCTTTCTTTCTTTCTAATCTCTTTTCTCTAGATTTTATTCTTTCTTTCTTTCTTTCTTTCTTTCTTTCTTTCTAATCTCTTTTCTCTAGATTTTATTCTTTCTTTCTTTCTTTCTTTCTTTCTTTCTTTCTTTCTTTCTTTCTTTCTAATCTCTTTTCTTTAAATTTCTTTCTTTCTTTCTTCTTTAAATTTTCTTCTTTTTTTCTTTCTTTCTTTCTTTCTTTCTTTCTTTCTTTCTTTCTTTTAGCCCGTTATTCTGTCAGAAAATTTTTTTTCTCTTCGTGATTTTATTCATCAAAAATTATTTGCTTATTTCTCTAATTGAGAACAAAAACCAGTGAGCCATTTCAGATGGAATAAAGTTTTTATTGCAGAAATATTCAGTGCGTGACGATGTGTCTATCAAATACTACTACTAATACTACTACTACAACTACAAATAGTAATAAAGCTGTTAAAATAATTCTTGATATTTTAAAACAGACGAGAGTGGGGAGCCTCACTTAGATACTGGATGTTGAAATTGATCAAAGAACCTGAAACCCGACGTTGTGCAGCTAATTTATTCAGTGGGAGTTGTTGGAGCCCTTCTTCTTTTTTAAAATTTTGGTATAAAATGTTTTGCATTCATGATTAAAGTATTTTATTTCTGTTCATAATATTGATTTAAAATACTTCGTTTTCATATTTTTATTTGCAATAGATGTAAAAGTAATGTCTTTATTCGAATGATGTTTTCATGTGAAGTCTGCTTTGACAGAAAAACCTGAACTTATTCACTTCTTTTAAAGATTAAAGAAACGCTCACAATTTTAATTCTCCTGTCCAACGAAATTAAAATACGTTTACATATAAAACAGAAACAGCTTCTCATTATCGTATCGCCTGTAAATAATTACACTTCTAAGGATTTTTAAAAATAGAAAATTGATTTTCTTCTAAGACAAAGACACCAGAATTTTTTTATTATTCCAAGTGAAACATTATCGAATCAAAACAGACATTATTTGTGTTGAATCGTATGTAAATTAGATGCTGCCAAATAAACAGTAAGCCAGTCAACGTGATAAAACCATCTTAACAATGGTATCGCCGATAGAAGACTTAATCACACTGGACAAATCGGAGCATATAAAAAGATGGCTCAGATGTTTCGCTGCGTTGATAAGGGGTAAGAAATTAAAAGATAAAAAACCTAACGGAAGTGAAAATAAAATCACAGAGCAATTTCTGGCTTCAACAGACTGTGAAACCGTGAAGAAAATATCGACAATGACTTACCCAAGATAATTAGAAAAATTAAACCATGAAGAGATTGTTTGCATAATTAAGAAAATATACGCCAAAAAAGAAAAAATAACAAAAACCAAAAAAAAAAAAAAAAAAAAAAAAACCCCAAACAAACTAGCTGTTGCTTAGAGAACCAAATTCATGAAATTTAGATAGGACTCACAAGAAGTGCTCACATTATAGGAGACATCTCAATATTGCGAATTCGAAAAACTGGGAACAAAAGACATGGCTACGAAGGACGAATTAATCCTTTCCAGATTAGTAGAAGACATACAGGATACATGGCATAAAAACAAAAACTCGAAAGGCTACAGTTAAATAACATGAATTTAGATGTGAGTACTGAATTTTTACATCTAGAATTGATTAAAAAGTTCAACCAATAAAAAGATTATCAAGAGGCTTACAACACAACGAAATTCGTGATCAAAGGAAAATATTTTGGCTACGGATATGAAAAAGGGAGAATAAATGCCCAATCCTAGAAAAAATATATTCAAACAGCAAAAAGAAAGCCCATTTTCAGGAGGTATGCAATTAAAAACGAATTATAGAAAGATTAGAAGGTACAAACACTCCAAAAGAAAATACCGAAATATTTGCCAAAAAAAAAAAAAAAAAAAAAAGAAACATCCATTATGACCAGAGAAAAAATAAAGTTAAATGACATATTATTTCACATACAAGTGATGTGACTTTAAAAACGAAAAACTTCTAGAAGGAAATTCACCAACCGAAACCGAGAAATAGCAATCTCCAGTTGAAGTAATTTCGACGGAAATATACGAGGTGTATTTCATAAGTTTCTAGACTTTTTTTGTACAGGCATTTAAAATTGTTATAGACTCTTGAAAATTCAGTAGGTTATTGCTATACATCCGGACCAATTTTTTTCAGGTTCAAGTGAACTGCTACAGCAGCAATTGGAATACACCCTACTAAAGCCTGATTGTCACAGCTGGTCAATTTCAAAAATACCATCTGGACGTGAGGACACTTTAGAAGAACGATATGCAATAAAATTCTGTTTTAAACTTGGAAAAAGGCCACAGAAACGTATGGAATGCTTCAGACTGCTTTTCGACCATCTTGCATGAATCGAGCATCAGTTTTTAAGTGGCATAAGAGATTCAAGGAAGGCAGGGAGTCTGTGAGGGATGATGAGAGGTGTGGGGCGAGTAAGGAAGTCAATACACTAGAGTTGATTGGCCAAAGGGTTAGGCTTAGGGTTACTATGTTGAGGTTTTAAAGGAGTTCAGGAAGAGATTCCATCGGAAGAGGCCAGAACTGTTCAAATCGGGTCAGTGGCATTTCCATCAGGACAATGCACCAGTCCACAACTCCATCCTTGTCACAGATTATTTAACCAAGATGGGCATCAAGACTGTTCGTCACCGTCCCTATAGCCCAGACCTTGCTCCCTGTGACTTTTGGTTATTCCCTAAGCTCAGAGGCTGTCGTTATGAGAGAATTGAGGAGATGAAAGAGACAGTGACGAAGGTGACTGACACGTTCGCACAAGAGGACTTCAATGGGGCCTTGCAGAGGTTGTTGGGACGGTACAACAAGTGCATTGCAACCGGAGGAGATTACTTCGAAGGGGACTAGAGTTTTAAGTGTGTACTATCAATAAAAATTCCCATAGGAAAATAGTCTGGAAACTTATTTAATGATCCTCGTAATTAAAGTAATGGATACTTTTGAAGGATCATTCAAAACAAAAAGTGCTTCAAAATGATTCACATCACGATAGAAGTATGCAAATAAAGATCATGCAATTGACTTGTTGAAAGTTAATTACACAAAAACTCATTAAATCTATAAAAGCAGAATAAAATAACCGGATTGTTAACGGGTTGCAAGATGTGGATTCATTTGAAAGAAAACCATCGCCCGAGCTATGTCAAATTTACATGGATACCAACTTATCAATGCCAAATCAGCGTCGAATCAACCGAAAAGGACATCGAAACGAGGTTAGCGAAAGCATGGACAGCTATCAATAGGCTATCGATTATATGGAAATCAGACCTAACCGATAAAATGAAACGCAGTTTCTTCCAGGCAGCGGTCACATCGATACTGCTTTATGGCTGCACTACATGGACGCTAACAAAACGGCTGGAGAAGAAGCTAGACGGCAATTACACAAGAATGCTACGTACAATCTTAAACAAGTCCTGGCGGCAACACCCCACAAGACACCAACTGTACGGCCACCTGCCCCCTATCACGAAAACTATTCAAGTTAGACGAACCAGACATGCAAGACACTGCTGGAGAAGCAGGGACGAACTCATAAGTGATGTACTCTTATGGACCCCCACACATGGCCGTGAAAAAGCAGGACGACCAGCACGAACATACATTCAGCAGCTATGTGAGTATACGGGATGTTGTCCTGAAGACCTACCTAGGGCGATGAACGATAGGGAGGAGTGGCGAGAGAGGGTCAGGGATATCCGTGCTACCAGCGCGAGATGATGATGATGATCATTAGTAAACATATTTTGTTCATAACATTTTTAAACAACCCTGAGCATATTTTTTTTGCACACTGTTAAATGTCTTATATAATTAAGGTAATGATTTATTATATTTATCATTTTTAGTTTATTTTATCTTATTATTTAGTTTGGTAAGACTTTGAACTACTCGGTGTCTCTTGGTTCAGGTGTCATAGTCAGACGAGGCACTCGCACACCCGTGTGGAAAGGATATGACAATCATCATCTGTTATAATAAACTCCCAGACATGAAATGAGACCGGGGTCGCCGTTGGAGTGAAATGAGTAAGTCCGTGATGTCATACTAGGAAGAGATGGTCCTGAGAATTTTGGGATTTTGAAAAGGACAGGAGTTGAGGTACGACCGACGAAGTGCGCGGTTGGATTTTTCGGATCTGATGAGATTACATCAGTTTAGGTCTCGACTGGCAGAAATGAGTTGAGATCTTAGACACCAAAAGATGCGCCGTGCGTGGGGTGGGGTGGTGGTAAGTTTAGTATGGTTTGCTCAGGCTTTTATGAATTGTGTGTCTCTCCTCGTGTCACCAAGGACTGAAGGCAGAAAGAAATAAAGCCGTTCGTATCCAAAACGATAGAGTCCGCCTGTATTATTATTATTATTATTGATACCAAGTGTATACAACAAATGGTTTTAAGTATTTCTACCAAATACATATAATTCTATCAACTATTAATCATTTGTTTGCACACAGTTAAATGGTTTAAAGTATTGCTATGTGACAGTAACATCAATCATTTGTTGGCATATATTTAAATAGGTATACATTATATGTAAGAAATAAGTTTGTCGGTAATTTCGTTTTTAAATGAGTTAGAACTAATTTGTTTGCACGCTAGTATTACTATTGTTTTTAGACATTTAAATAGTTTCAATAATTGCTATTGTGACGGCAAATTGACTAAAATCCCAAAACGGGACTTTATTTTTGCACGTGTGAAGACGGGGCAGGTTGGCACTTGATCCCCTACAGAATAAGTCCTCGTTCAGAGTTTTTCTCTCAGGCATATAAGAACTGGCATATTACGTGAGGGATTAATTTAGGACCAGACTGACCGCCGCTGGCAAGGGGTTCCAAATTTCACACTATCACACACCCACCAGGCCGCTTTCTTCCTTCCCCGAGACAATGGAAGAATATGGACTTATAGGTTTTAGTCGTAATAATATTATATTGTAGTTGTCGGCAACTCCGGTTTCCCGTGTGATATTTTAGGAATTAATAGGACAATTCTAAGCAAGATAACATAAGGCGAATAGAAGCTGAAAAGAAGCATGAAATAACAACATAGACCACATGGTAACATAAAAATACATGAATTCCTTTACTACAGTTATGTACACTTTCACAGTGTCAAAAACATATAATAAATTGACAGTCCACGAATATAAATGTCTTTTCTTGACTTTTATCTTTCTTCAAATTGAGAGAGAGAGAGAGTGGTATATAAAATTTGGGTATAAAGGAAAAATGTCCCCAAAGTTACTTATCTTTTTCTCGACGGGGTTCCACTGGAGAATCTTTTCTTCTTTCACGGGCTAATAGACTTTGTTCTGTTTTTAATACTGGCTTGAAGGACTTGGGGTCCTTCGTGTCTCAGTAATTCTTTTGTCTTCCACCCGGAGTAAAATGGCTATGGTTCGTCCGCTCGCTACGAACCCTGCTCAAAAACTATTTTTCTTATCCTTTACTTCCGCTGAGGGGAAGGGAGCCCCACTTCCGTTTTGGGGTCCCAGCCAATCATTTGGCTTCTCTCTCTTTCCCCTTCCGGTGTCCGGCGACCTGAGGTTACTAAGTGCCAACACCTGGTCTCCCCTGTGTGACCCACATTCCTTCCTTAACGGTCACTTTTTTTGACGGCTTGATACTGTCAATTCAAATACGAGTAGTAGTAATTTTATCTCCCTCCTCCCAGTGGGATATCACGTGACACTATTTAACACTAATGATTCCGTTCAATATAAATCATTTATTAGCAGACAGTGAAGTGGTTATAAGTATTACTATTTAACATTAATAATTCTATTCATTTGCACACAGTTAAATAAATCCAATTATTGTTTTGTATCACTAACATTCAATTCAAAACCGGGACATTGGCCCAGCGGTTAGAGTGTTCGCCAATGGCATGGGAGACCTGGGTTCAATCATTTAGTATCGAGTCATACCAAAGACTTTAAAAATGGAACTTGATACCACCTTGCATAACACTCAGCGTTATAAGGTACGGTTCAAGGGTTAAGTGGAGCAATCCAGAGAATGGAGTAGCGCCCTCCCCTACACCTTGGTGTAGTAGCTATCGAAAAGGGAGCCTTCGGGTCACCCTCGACTATGGTCGCTAACTTACTTACATACAGTTAAAGGATCCAACAGTTCTGTTTCTAATAATTCGATTAGTCATTTGTTTGCTCTCAGTTTAAAAGTGAAACAGTTCCATTTGACCCATAGATAGGACCCTGTCAGGTGCTACCACTCCGGGTCAGAGTGGGTCTGACAGCAATGGCAATGAAGGGGTACTCCGCATTCCCCCAAAGTTCTAGCATTACTGGAGTCTCACCATCAGATTGTTTAGTATCATATTCAGGACAATCGTTGGTGGGTGGGGCGCTTACCTCTCAACAGAGATGAATTCAGTATATTCTACAGCTCTAGCTGGCTGGGCAGAGGAATGATCCTATTTACCCTCCGCTCCTCGGGCAGGTCAATTTTTAAGCGGAGTTTAAGAGGTTTGAATTCAGAGTTTTCCTTCTCCTAGACTAGTTGCCTCACCAAGGCTGAAGAACTTAGTCTGCCCTACTATTAGCTGGAGGGAGAATAATTGGATTCATACCTTTCCCAAGGGTATTAGTGCTATGTGAAATGCTATCAGTTTTGTCCTGGAATTGAACTCGTATCGCCGTGTCTATATCCTGTGACGATAACCATTACACTACGGGCACCTCTAAAAGGAATGATAGAGGAAGATGGAAGAAGATTGAAGATAAAGTTGATAAAGAAAAAGAACGTAAAAAGCAATCAAAAAAGAAGAAAATGACCAGAAGAAAGCAGAAAAGATGAGACAAAAAACTTCGCATACACCCGCTAGCGGTTAAGAGAAAGAGCAATTTTTCCATACATCCACTACCTTTTCCAAACTTTGTGAAAATCTCTGTTATCCTTAACCTATCACTGGTAAGGCTTTTAGGTTTCTGGGATTTTCTATGCTGATTTGCAAATCATTTTGCCGTGTACAGCATTTTCACGTTTGCTGTTTACCTTGACCTTCCCTTCTCTTGGTTCTCCTTTTAACCTTTTCCAGCTGGCGTCAAAACTAGGCCCAATCTGTTTTAGTGAATTGATTAGCGTGCGCATAAGTGTCAGACTTGTCAGGACACAGTCCGTAGAATTCAATCGAGTGAAGTAACGCACACATTAAATCTTGAATCTGATATTTCTGGTAAATTGTTATCTTATGAATTCAAACCCCGATATTTTGGACTTTGGGAGATCCCGTTTGCAAAAGAAAATGTTCTTGTCAATATTTTCAAACCAGAGTACAAAAGTGGTAAAGGTTGGGCTTACTACCCAATGCCTGAGACGCCGTTTTATGTCGACAGGACAAGGAATCTTTACACATGACTCTCCCACCAGGAATCTTGCTTTCTGTGGGACCCTGCTTTAAACCAAACTTATATCGCGGAGTTAGGGAAAGAATCAGATGCTACAATAATTTTTTTATCGAAAATTCAACTGTTCGATTGGTTTTAACGGCATATCAATTTGTCACCTGCAATTTTATGCTTAGAAGTTAGAGAATTGCGTTTGTGATACATTTATATTTAGATTTCGGTGTACTTGTTTCTGAAGTAGCATGGTTTCAAGTATTTCTATCCAATACTAATAATTAGATAGATTTAAGTAACTGAAGTAACAAATGACTATTTGATAATATTCATTTGCTTGCACACAGTTATAAAGTTTAAAGCAACTTATAATAATTGTTTGAAAACAATTATAGTTTCAAGTTACGATTCTTAATACAAATAATTCATTGTTATATGGCATCAAGTATTCCTATCAAATATTAATAATTTTTAAACAGGTCTATTTGACCCATAGATGGGACCTTAACAGGTATTACTGCTTCGGTTCAAAGTGGACATGGGAGTAATTACAATGAAGGAGTACTGTGCACGTCCCAGATATCCTGAAATAGTTCGGCTTGGTTTTATTGCATATCAACCACCGAAGGTTATTTAATGCCAAATCCTCTTTATACATATTAGTGGGGGGGGGGTTACTCCTTTGTAGAGCTGCAGTCGAGTATTCTATAGCCCAATCCGATTGGGCCATCCATTAGATGCAATTCAGTTTCATATTCAGAACATCTCTTTTTTGTCACAGGAAGGGGTCGTACCGTATTGTAGGGGATACCGTCTGCATATTCGAAGCTTTGTCGAAGGGACAACAGCTCATAAGATGTAAATTAATCATCCAAAATTTTAACTTATTTTAACAGGCGTCTACCGCATGGTTATTCATGTCACGTGAAAATCGGGAGAAATAATTACAGGTGAACCTTGGTTGTCGAACATACGAGGTGCATACGATAATTTTCCAGACTTTTTTCGTATGGGCACTTTTATTGATAGTACACACATGAAACTCTAGTCCCCTTCGAAGTAATCTCCTCCGGCTGCAATGCACTTGTTGTACCGTCCCAACAACTTCTGAAAGGCCTCATGGCAGTTCTCTTGTGTGAGCGTGTCAATCACCTTCGTCACTGTCTCTTTCATCTCCTCAATTCTCTCATAACGACAGCCTCTGAGATTTGGAAATAAGAAAAAGTCACAGGGAGCAAGGTCTGGACTAAAGGGATGGTGACGAACAGTCTTGATGCCCATCTTGGTTAAATAGTCTGTGACAAGGATGGAGTTGAGGACTGGTGCATTATCCTGATGGAAATGCCACTGAGCCGATTTGATGAGTGCCGGCCTCTTCCGATGGAATCTCTTCCTGAACTCCTTTAAAACCTCAACATAGTAACCCTAAGCCTAACCCTTTGGCCAATCTACTCTAGTGTATTGACTTCCTTACTCCTCCCACACCTCTCATCATCCCTCACAGACTCCCTGCCTTCCTTGAATCTCTTATGCCACTCAAAAACTGATGCTCGATTCATGCAAGATGGTCGAAAAGCAGTCTGAAGCATTCCATACGTTTCTTTGGCATTTTAAAACAGAATTTTATTGCATATCGTTCTTCTAAAGTGTCCTCACGTCCAGATTGTATTTTTGAAATTGACCAGCTGTGACAATCAGGCTTTAGTAGGGTGTATTCCAATTGCTGCTGTAGCTGTTGATTTGAAGCTGAAATCATAAAAATTGGTCTGTCATCTCATAAGATGTATAGCAATAACATACTGAATTTTCAAGAGTCTACAACAATTTTGAATGCCCATACCATATGCTATATGGGACTTACAAACTTAATGTTCTTACTTGACTAGGATTACTACTATTATATATGAATTTTTTTAATCTAAACTTTTCAATTATCAGTTCCCATGTTGTCCAGTGGATTCAATAAAAAGGAAGTTTCGAAGTTCAGTGTAGGTTCCGGAGTTCGACAAACACCTGAAGAAGGCCGGAGGACATATCGGCTGAAACGTTGTGGAAATAACAATGAAGATTAAGACAATAGTTCGAAAACCCTTAATGATAAAAAAAAAACAACTACCGATTTGTTCGAAAACTGAAACAATGCTGCTCGGGTCGACCGGGCAAGCCGTTTGGCCGGGTTCGGTTTGCCTCGGCAGTTATTCGCGCGCATTCCGTTTTTATCAGCTCGACTCGTGTGTTCAAACATTTATTTGTTCATAGTGGTATTTTTTACTGATTGTTTTTGGTCGAACTCTAAATTCTTCAACTTGAAAGTCGTTCGATAACCGAAGTTCCAATGTAATTTCTTATATACTTCATTTTACTGCTTACTGATAGACTTTAACGGCATGTCAACCCATTCAGGGGTATTTTATTTTTAGACGTTAGGGAATCGCGTTTATCACACTTTCATAGTTACATGTTTTGTGTTGTGGCTTTTTAAGAGATTTTTTCACACGCTCCTAACGAATACGAATAATTTTAGAAAGATCTCTTTGACCCATCGAGGGTGGGGACCCAACATTTACTAATTCTATGGATCAGAGTGAACCTGGAAGTAATGGCAATGAAGGAGTACTCCACATTCCCCCCTCAGATGCAGTTTATCTTCATGGCCTGGTCACTGTTTTTTTTGGGGGGGTTGGAGGGTGGAGTCTTATCCTGCTGGAGGGGTACAGTCATTGTACTCTAATCCTAACCGTTAGAGTGGACTGCTAATCTAAGGATGGACATTTATGAAACTGGAGTTGTAGGAAAACTGTGATATCGATATTGTATGTTTATTTGATTATTTAACATTTATTTTATATTATTTATATTATTTTATATATATTGCTCTCCTTATAAAGTATCGAGTATGTCTTTAGTTTTTTTATGTTGTATAATTTCAACCGAAAAAGACATCGACACGTGGCTAACGAAGGCATGGACAGCAATCAATAGGCTATCGATAGGCTACCGATCATATGGAAATCAGACCTGACAGATAAAATGAAACGCAGTTTCTTCCCGGCAGCGGTCGTGTCGATGCTGCTATATGGATGCACTACTTGGGCGCTAACTAAACAGCTGGAGAAGAAGCTAGACGACAATTACACAAAAATGTTGCGAGCAATGTTGAACAAATCCTGGCGGCAACACCCCACAAGGCACCAACTATACGGCCACCTGCCTCCCATCACAAAAACTATTCAAGTTAGACGAACCAGACATGAAGGACACTGCTGGAGAAGCAAGGACGAGCTCATAAGTGATGAACTCCTATGGACCCCCACATATGGCCGAGCAAAAGCAGGACGACCAGCTCGAACATACATACAGCAGCTATGTAAGGATACGGGATGTAGCCCTGAAGACTTGCCAGAGGCGATGAACGATAGCGATAAGTGGCGAGAGAGGGTCAGGGATATCCGTGTTAGCGGCACGACATGATGATGATGAAGATGATGATAATTTGGTGGTGTTAATAATAACAATGATACAAATACCGGCGGCCTCTGTTGTTTCCGACACGAACAGGTTTTATTAACTTCTGGTTTCAGTCCACGGCGATACGAGGAGAGAGACACAATTCTTAAAAGTCTATGCTAACCATACTACGCTGACCCCACCCCAGCGTGCGGCGTATCTTGTGATGTTTAAGATCTCAATTCATCTCTGTCGGTCGAGATCCGAAAAACTGAACCGTATACCTCAACGGTCGAAAACCCAACTCTATCTTTCAGCGGTCGAATACCCAACTACATATTTCAACGGTCAAAATCCAACTGACGTCTTTTCAAAATCCTCAAATTCTCAGGACCATCTCTTCTGGGCATGACGTCATCCACACTCCATTTCCTGTCTGGTGTTTATTATGACAAATGGTGATTGTCATATCCTTTGCGCAGGAGCGTAAACTACACCAATTGATTTTGCACCTGGACTGAGACCCGAACGGTTCAAACCCTTACCAAACTGAATGATAAAATATAATTAACGAAAAATGATTAATATAAAAAATCATTCCTTAATTATATAACGGATATAATTTATTATTCAATTATCGTTATTTTGAAACACACACACACACACACACACACACAAACACACACACACAGACGCACACACACACACACACACACACACACACACACACATACACACACACACAGAGGAACACACACACACATAGAGGCACACTCATGAATATAAACAACTATTCTGGATGAAGAGGGTACGACGATACAAAGTCAGTTTTTCAGCTAAATCTGACAGGTTTGAATTCAGAATTTTCCTTCTCCTAGACTGGTTGCCATACCAATATTAAAGAGCCTAGTCTGCTCTACCATTTACCCATAGTTGGAATGAGAATAGTCGGATTCATACTATATCCTAGGGTATTACCTTTAGGTAAAATGCAAGCAGTCTCGTCTATACACACACATATATATATATATATATATATATATATATATATATATATAATTTCATTTTTTCGTTACATAGTTCTTATAATTGTATTTTTCACAAAATATATTTTGGAGGTGCCCGTGGTGTAATTGTTATCGTCGTAGGAAATGGACACGGCGACACGAGTTCAAATCCTGGACCAGACTGATTGCATATCACATAGCACTAATACCCTTGGGAAAGGTATGAATCCAATTATTCTCCCTCCAGCTATGGGTAAATAGTAGGATAGACTGGGTTCTTTACCCTTGGTTAGGCAACTAGTCTAGGAGAAGGAAAACTCTGAATTCAAACCTGTTAAACTCCGCTTAAAAATTGACCTTGTGTCATATCCTGCCCGAGGAGCGGAGGGGTTGGGTAAATATGATAATTGTATTTTTCACTGGGTGGGCTATATTACTTAACCTCTTTCTTTTACTTGGATACCAAAAATTATTTACATTTAACAAAGGATTATGTTACGTCACCAGTTCACATTTCGTCACTTTTATTATACCATATCAACTCTATTAAAAAAAAAAGACCTATTTAAAAAATTCTAAAAAAAATTTTCTTCACAAAACCTTTTCTCTTGATGATTGCCTAAAGTCGAGATTTGCTGATGATTGGTTGGATTTCATAGCATATCAACCTTTGTAGATTATTTAATGCTAAATCCTATTTATACATATACATTGGTTGGTTGTTTGGGTTTTTATGGCATATCAACCCTCATAAGTTACTTAATGCCAAATCCTCTTTATACACATATATTGAATTTATAAACACATTTTTGTGATAACCTTTTTCAGGAGCTTTAGCTCATTTTTAAATGGTTTCAATTCTATATACACTATTAGTCATTTGTTTGCACACCGTTAAATGGTTTCATGTATTGTTATATAAAAGTCACAATTTAACATCGGTCATTTCTTTGTACACATTATTCATATTTTTTGTAAATTAGCCGATTTCCCTGGTTTATACTTTCTCTTATTTTTTTTAACTATCCATTATGTTTTGACTTCGACTTTACGAAATTACAACTCATGTAGAGGTCAACGATTAATTTTCATCTAGAATTTAAGATTTCAAAATTCGACTTATACACGAGAATATACGGTATTTTCTTTTTATCTTTTAGCTCTTGATTTGTTCATTTTATAGCATATCAACACTTATGACCGATTTTATACCAAATCGTGTTAATATATAAATATACTGGGTGGCCAAAAAGTATGTGGACAGTGGGGCCCTAACACATTATTCAAGAGCAATCCAAGAGTATCCTTGATGAAACATTTCCATAGAAATAGATTGGCCGAAGAGGTCCAGTTGATTGGCCAGCACGTTCACCAGACTTAACCTCAATGGAGATTGTCGGTTGGTTGGGTTTTATGGCATATCTATCTTTCAAGGTTATTTAACGCCAAATCCATTTTAATGTAAATAGTCAGTTCTATTTCAAACAATTCAGTTTAGAATGAGTACACAGTTTAGTTTTCAAAAACATTTCTATTTCAAGCTATTCAGCTTAGTCAAACAGTTCAAATTCAGCTAAATCAGTTTAGAAAAAGTATATATTTTCTTTACACACAGTTAAATGTCAAAACAGTTATATATACAACAATTCAGTTGAGTGTAAGTTCAGTTTCAAGGTCAAAAACAGTTTGATTTCAAACAATTCAGGTTAGCATAAGCACGCAGTTTGAATGTAAGTACAGTTTAATTGTCAAAAACATTTCTATTTCAAGTAATTCAATTTCGTCAAACAGTTCTAATTCAAACAATTCAATTTAGCATAAGTATGCAGTTTAGTTTTATTTAACCCATAGATAGAGAGAGCCCTATCAGGTGTTACCATTCCGGGCCAGAGTGGACCTGGGAGCAATGGCAATGAAGGGGTTCTCTGCATTGCCCAAAGCTCCAGCATCACTAGAGCCTCACCATCAGATCATTTAGTGTCATATCTAGGACTCTCATTGGGGGTAGGGTACCCCACTGCAGAGAAGCAGTCGGTGTATTCTACAGTCTCAGCCGACTGGGCAATGGACAGTGTTAATGCCAAAACAGTTTTATTTCAGATAATTCATTTTAGCATAATTACACAGCTTAGATGCCAAAACAGTTCTATTTCGAGTAATTAATTCAGTTTAGCACGAGTACGCAGTTTCAAAACAGTTCTATTTTAAACAATTCAGTTTATCATAAATACACAGTTTAAATGCAAAAATCAGTATAGTGAAGGAAGCACGGTTTAGTTCTATTTAACCCATACATAGGACCATTATCAAGTGCTACCAATCCGGACCAGGGTGGACCTGGGAGTGGTGTCAATAAAGGGGTGCTCCGTATTTCCCAAAGCTACAGCATTACTGGAACGTCACCATCAGATTGTTTAGTGTCATATCCAGGACACTCGTTGTGGGGGGGTCTTACCCCTATTCAGAGGTCCAGTCGGTGTATTCTACAGCCCAACCGACGGTGTGTGTGTGTGTATGTGTGTGAGCGAATAGTTTGCTTGTAACATTTTTAAACGAGCCAGTACTCTTTTATTTGCACACAATTAGATATTTTGTTTCAAATAGTTTTAAGCGGCACTAATAATTCTAATTAATATTAATCATTTGTTTGCACACACTTAAATGTTTTCAAGTATTTCTATCCAATACTAACACTTTTAATAACAATAATTTGTTTGCACATGGTTAAATGATTTCAAGTATTGTTATTTAATATCAGTAATTTCATTTATTAAGTATTCTTATCTAATACAAACAACGTACTCACAGATGTATGGTTTCCAATAACTAATAATAATATTCCTTATCAAATGACTAAATAGTTCCTTTTGACCCCAAGATGAGTCACTAACAGGTACTATCACTTCTGGTCAGACTGGCCTTGAAAGTAATAGTAATGAAGGACTACTTTATATTTCCCAACCCCTGGACTATCAGATGAAGCTTAGTGCCAGGAAACACAGATTTTAAAATCAGGCCATAGACTTGTTTATGAATTAGTTAACTACAAAACCCTTAGTAAGATTTATCGATAAATTCACATGAGCTGTATTCAATTTTCTGTTTGATTGAATGAGAAGATATGGCTTTTTTGGTTTTGTTCTTTGAAATTTTGGATTGTCGCAGGTGGAAGAAGAATGAAAACATCCTTACATATCATTTTTGTTGTGTAAAGGGATTCATTAAAACAGGTCTCCTGTCTGCTTTTCAGATTAAACATCTATCAGAACACAAAAATGGGGGATAATGAAATAAACAAAATCAAATAAGAACCAACGCGCTTTCTCGACAAAGATAAGATACCAGCTGCTCCTTGGTTCGAATCCTTTTTACTTTAGTTGTTAATTCATTTTCTGAGTTGCAGTAATGAATATAACTTTTCTTCAATAATATTCTGATGATGATGGAAATAAACACCGAAATCAATCAAATGACAAGAAGAGACTGGTAAGTCTAAATGTTTGAATGGTTAGATGAGAGAGAGAGAGAGAGAGAGAGAGAGAGAGAGAGAGAGAGAGAGAGCATGGCATAGAGATGAAACAGAGAAGGGAGAGAGATGATAACGGGAAGGAGATGACTGAAAGCGAGAAAGACTGACAGAGAGAAAGAAGGAAAGAGAGAGATAAAGAGAATGATGCAGAGGTGTGTGTGTGTATGTGTGTGTGTGTGTGAGAGAGAGAGAGAGAGAGAGGTAGAGAATATAACGGAGAGATTAGAAAGAGAAAGAAATGAAAGAATGAAATGAATTACACTTTTCGATGGATTGGAAAAACTTGAATATGATGTGATCATGATGTTAAAAAATACAAATCAATCTATATAATACTCTTTAGATTATTTTCTGAAAGAAATATCTCAGAGAAATTGAATAAAAATGATTATAATAAGCCCTGTTAAAATCAGCTAGAATACTTAGAAGAGTCCTGTAGTCTTGAGGAAACTTGCTGTTACTCAGACTAAAGACTAGACGTAGTGTTAATTAACAACATCAAAATAAATAAATAAAGACAATTTACCGTCTTGTAGATTTTGCCGTTCCAGCGGGACATAGAGTGAAAAAAAACCCCAGAAAATCAAAAACTTAAATAAACAGACAAGAAAACGAGAAGATAAAGAAATACTTGGACCTTTCCAGAGAACTAAAAAACGCTGTAGGACATGAAAGTGACGGTGATACCAATTGTAAATGGTGCACTTGGAACGGTCTCCAAAGGCTTGGAAAAGGGACTGGAAGAATTGGAAATCAGAGAAAGAATCGAGAGTATCCAAATAACGGCATTGTTGAAAATGGTTAGAATACTAAGAAGAGTCCTGGAAACCTGAGGTGACTTGCTGTCTCTATGAGTCTTTTGAAAGACCAACAACTAATGCTGTCGTGAAAAACTCGCAAGGTGTAATGTAATAATAGGAATTACATTCGGAAGAATTCCTGAGAATCTGGTAAAAAATAAAAGGAAGAGTCCAAACTATAATCAGGGGTGGGAACGTCGTGCGGTAACTAACGTACGGTACTGCGACATCGTATTAAGTGAGTTCGATTTCCACTTTTGCTCTTACGTTCACTTTCAGACTAATACTCTTGGGATAAGGTATGAACCCTCTTATTTCACAGCTATTGGTTAAATATCCCACCTTTTGTTCTTCTACAAGGATGGCTTTGGCATTAAGTAACCCATGAAGGTTGATGTACCATTAAAATCGAAGAAACCAAAATTAACCAAATGAAACTAAACTATCCTGATGACAAGATTAAAAAAGCCAGATAGAATTGGATCTCACAGGAGATTTGCTGTCACATGATATTCAGTGAAAAGCCACCAGATATTAAAAGTGTGAAAATTCAATGAATGACATGTAATAACCCTTTTGTAATACCGCTATAATAATAATAATAATAATAATAATAATAATAATAAGAAGAAGAAGAAGAAGATGGGTTAGAAAAATATCAAGGAACAAATCTGAAAAAAAAAAGAAGACAAAATTAAGAAAATAAGAAAATGAAAGTTCGATTGTTGGTGATATTGCAATGAAAATAAAAAAAAAATGCCCCCAAAAAACAACAAAAAACAAAACAAAGCAAGCAAAAGCTGCAATGTCGTAAAGGTGAAAAAAAAAAGTTGTAATCATAGAATTGTGTTAATAAGATAGTGACACGAAATCCTACAATAAATAGCAGCTTAAAGTGCAGACCCCCAACACCGGCCTAAAGACAAGACGTGAATAATGAAGAAAAAAATGAATAAGCTTTAATGAAACAGACAAATTGATGGACCACCTGCCATGTTTGATTCGCAGATTTACCCCAACTGCCCCCACCCAAACCTGGCTTTTTTTTACCCCCACTCCCTGGAAAATCTGACTTCATGAAGAAGGGCACAACATCGCTGCTAATATGGCAGTGACAGTCTCTTTTGTTTTAGTTGATCTTTGCTGCAAGATGACTCTCCTGACACGAAACGGAAAAGAACGGAAAAGAATGCAGTATAGGTGGGGGTACGCGCGCCCGCACACACACACACACATGTACGCACACACACACGCACACGCACATGCACACACACACACACACACACACACACACACACACACACGCAGATGCGTGGAGAGGTGCACACAGAGAGACAGACAGACGCGCATGCTGGCTTATGGGCACACCTGTGCGTGCACACACACACTTGTATAGGCACGTATGTAGATAGAAAGAAATGAATTGACTGATGCACCGATAAGAAAACACACACACACACCGATATATATATATATATATATATATATATATATATATATATATATAGATATATGGACAGGCTGTTACCTTGTTAGCTAGCTAGTTACATATCTTGATCAATTGGTAGATAGATATAAACAAATATTGATTGATTTAAATAGATCCGAAGAGACAAACAAACCGAAAAACAGACAGATAGATATGAACAGACTGGTTTAGTTTGGTTATGTCATGGCATATCAGTCTTCGTGGGTTATTTAATTCTAAAGGCATCATTGCAGAATAACTGTAGCTGTACAATTCAATTCAGATATATCAAACAGAGGGCCACATGGATTACATAAGTGTTGTCATGAGGACCATGCACCGACAACTAATTGAGCCCATCATAACTAATTGAAGTCGTTTACTAAAATTTAGATAAACCAAATACATTGTACAAATATTACAACAGTTTAAAACGGAGATTTTATTTGCTACAACTCATTTTTTTGTGTGTTTTATCCTGAGGCTTGACACCTCATTTGGCTGACAATTTTTCATCATTCTTTTTTACATCAGTGTTTCTAGTTGAAATGACTTTAAATAAATGCATTTTCTCTGGATATGCAATTTCTCTGGACATACAATTTCTCTAGACATACAATTTCAGCACTTTTTATCAGGCATTACTTTACGAATTAACTTTTTGACGATAAGATTTTCCACTCATTCGGCTGACTTCATAGTTTGCAGTAGTTGGAAGCGATATTCTTTTTGTGAATTTTCGTAAAACAAGTCTAATGTTGATTCAAGTTTGACTTCAATTCTTTGAGTCTTGAAGCATGCATTTAACCTTCATATTCATCGTAGGATCGATGGTTCATTACATAATGTCTTTTTCAAGTTGTACCTTATTGGAGTGGCGATGCAGTTGTTGTAAATTTGATAATGTATATTTCCATTCACTTTTGTGTAATTCCCACTTTTCTTGAAATATTCGCCCTTCTTTTAATTTCCTTTTTTTCTACCCGTAGGAGGACAAGTCGATTTAAAATTGAAGAAATTGCAGATTCCGAATAATAATAATAATAATAATAATAATAATAATAATAATAATAATAATTAAAATGGGGAGTGCTGGGGGCTTTGTCGGCTCCTGAGGCACTCCACAAGGGGAATGTTGAGGGGACAGGGCTTTGTCTATCTTTGAGACAATGCCTCAAGGTGGGGCAATCCACCGCACTGTACTTTGATCTTCGTCTTATTGTGTCAAAAATTACTGTAGTTTGTGCTCCGCTGAATAAGTAACAAAATACGTTTAGAAGAATCAGGAAAAATGACTGAGTCAGAATGGTTTAGATTACGTTTACCTCATTTTTACAATATAAAAATATTCAATTAAGTACATGATGTTGACCCAGGTTGGGACCACGAAAAGACAACTCGGAACAAGGTATAAGTTTAAGGATATATTGAAGTAACAAGATACAGAGAAAAGTGGTGGCGTAAGCTAGGCTTACTTGTCCGTCGAATATCGGTAGAGTTTCCAATATTTCCGAGAGTGATTGGCTCTCGATTAATATAGAATTTGGAAGATTCCATGAATGAGTAGGTAACAGTCCCATTACAGTATATTAAATTGTATTATACAACATTCACAGCGATTTTACAGTATCAAGAATAAATATCGAATAAATTATTTAGAATTTAATTGTATCATTATATTACTTTAAATTTACGTAGAAATATTTTAAAATATTTTCTATTCATTTTTTAAGGTAAGAATATTAATCTGCGTCACGTTTTTAATTGTAGATTTTAAATTAAACTAAAATTCAGCTCAAAATTGTCTAGTGTTTAAAATAAAATTCCAAATTATTCATGAAAGAATTGAATGTGATCAACGAGTAATTCTTAGTAATCAGTGAAGAATATCAAAAGAACTTTGGGAACATTGACAAATATTGGCATTTTATTTAAATTTTATATAAGTAATGGTTGGTTGTTTGGGTTTTATGACATATCAGCCTTTGTAGGTTATTTAACGCCAAATCCATTTTATACAAATAATCAGTTTTAATTCAAACAATTCAGTTTAGCATGAGTACACAGTTTAATTGTCAAAAACATTTCTATTTCAAGCTATTCAGTTTTGTCAATCAGTTCTAATTTAAACAATTCAGTTTACTATAAGTGTATTTTTTGTCCACACACAGTTAAATGTCAAAAACAGTTATTTTTCAAGCAATTCACTTTAGCATAAATATGCAGTTTAGTTCTATTTGACCCATAGATAGTACCCCATCAGGTGCTACTATTCCGGGCCATAGTGGACCTGGGAGTGATGACAATGAAGGGGTACTCTGCATTCCTCAAAGCTCCATCATTACTGGAGCCACACCATCAGATTGTTTAGTGTCATATCCAGGACACTCATTTGGTGGTGGTGGTGGGGGTCTTACTCCTTTGCAGGGAAGCAGTCTGTGTATTCTACACCCCAGCCAACAGGGCAATTACATAAATAAGTTTTGCAGTAAAACAGAAGCGTTGAATAAAGTCTTTGGAAAATCTGAATCATTCGAAAGTTTAATTAACAAAATATTGACGTTAATTTTATTCAACCGAATAATCGCATCTCATTTTTCTTTCAATTACATCCTGTACAGTCTGAAGAACTAAGATGAACAAAAAATCAATCCCTTTTTTATGTTAAATGAAGTTTAATTTAAAACTGTTAAACAAGAAGCTTGAACTTCCAAGTAACAAGGACCAAGACTTCTAAAGAAATGCCTTTTCTGTGTGGTGAATTACGGACCCAAAAGTTTGTTTTTACAATCAACATGAAACTAATGTAGCAATTCAAAATAAAATTAAAAAAATCTTATACTTACTTGAATTCAGTTTGGAAAAAGTTATTCCATATGTAAAAGTGAAAATTTCTTTGAATTTCTTAAGCTGATAACTGAAGAGTCAGTTGTGATTTTCTCATAGTCAAACTGAAACGAAAATGCTCAGTTCTCATTGGATCAAGGAACGTTCATAACCAGTTTCCCGTATTGCCCTTTTTTTACATTATGAAATGGCTTAGAGTAGAGTATGCCAAGAATAAAGCATAATTTAAAAAAAAAAACGTTTGATTTAATGATGTAATTTATAAATCAGAAAACCTGCCATTTTGGCTGTTACATTGTATTGTTTGTGCGGGCTGCTAGTGCTCTGATTTAACTCATTACTGAAGAATAAGGGGTTCATACATTTCATCCAAGGGTATTTGTCCGAAAGTAAACGTAATAACGCTACTGGAGTTCGAACTCGTTTATTACAATCTTACAGCCCAGTACGTAAGCCACAACGCCACTGGGGATTCCTACTGAACGCAACAAGATCAGAACAGACCGAAAGATTGAAACATTTGTTGGTATTCATTGAAATAGATAATTAGCTTGGTATCGAACCTAGTAAGCGAACGAGTTACATATTTACATTGAAAGGTAAATAGATCGATTGAAAATAGTAGTTAATAAGTAGCTTTATTGATAGATTCTGAGAAAAAAATGATGATTGGTGAAATCATCTGTCAGTAAGTTTCTACCTGGTTTGAAAATAGACATTAATATTCTGGCGCACGCGTGAACAAACACACACACACACACACACACACACACACACACACACACACACACACACACACACACACACTCATGTAGTCTGGGTATCTATCAATCTATCTATCTATTCACACACACACGCACACACGCACACACTCATGTAGTCTGGGTATCTATCAATCTATCTATCTATTCACACACACACACACGCACACACACACACACACACACACACACACACACTCATGTAGTCTGGGTATCTATCAATCTATCTATCTATTCACACACACACGCACACACGCACACACTCATGTAGTCTGGGTATCTATCAATCTATCTATCTATTCACACACACACACACGCACACACACACACACACTCATGTAGTCTGGGTATCTATCAATCTATCTATCTATCCACACACACACACACACTCATGTAGTCTGGGTATCTATCAATCTATCTATCTATTCACACACACACACACACACACACACGCACACACACACACACTCATGTAGTCTGGGTATCTATCAATCTATCTATCTATTCACACACACACACACGCACACACACACACACTCATGTAGTCTGGGTATCTATCAATCTATCTATCTATTCACACACACACACACACACACACGCACACACACACACACTCATGTAGTCTGGGTATCTATCAATCTATCTATCTATTCACACACACACACACGCACACACACACACACACACTCATGTAGTCTGGGTATCTATCTATCTATCTATCTATCCACACACACACACACACACACACACACACACACACACGCACACACTCATGTAGTCTGGGTATCTATCTATCTATCTATCTCCACACACACACACACCCACACACGCAATGAGTACGATGGGTAAGTTTTCTGAATTACACAAAAAAGAAAATAACTCAAACATCTCACTCTATTGGATATATCTACCGTATGAGAATATCTTCAAATGTTATTGATTAAATTCATTCAAAGAAATCGCCATTGGCTTTAATCACGGTATCCAAACAACGGAGTTTTGTTGGTCTCTCACTCAACAGTACCTCATAAATAATTATTAATGGGATTGCAATCTGGGAAATTAGGTGACCAGATTTTAGGGGTGAATTTTCTGACAGCCAAGACTGTGTTCTCCTACTTGTGCGGCATAGTGCAAACTCCTGTTGCCAAATGAAGACACTTCTAGCAGCCACCCTCTCGATCCAGAACAACATTACCTCATCCAAGCTCTTGATGTAGGCCTCTGTGTTGAATATGAGGCCATGTGGGAAAATGAAAGGAGGCGTAACGTGATTGTCGCTAGTGACCACCTCAAACATCATGCAATGGACTGGGCGTTTTGTTTTCATCACTATCGGTGCATCTTATGGGGATAGAACAAGCCAACAGTTGTTCTGTGATTTCACCATCTGATTTTCTCATTTGAGAATACCCAAAGTTCGATCGTAGGCGATATCTGAGTTAGTTGAAAAGCTCTTGTCCTTCATGGCCAGTGATGAAAATTATCCCTTTCTCATTTGGAATGAGAAATAGTGAATGTCGTCATGCACAACCTGCCTGATAAGGAACTTAGATACTCTCTTGCCTCTGGTTATGGACTTGATTGACTCGCTAAGATCGTTGTCAATCATGGCCGATATTTTTTTTATCAGAACGATCGAAGTGAGGTTTTTAAGCTGTCATACCTTCGTAATCATCATTGAAGTCATCCACATGTTTATTTGTTCTCAGCACTGTCCTCAGATTGACGCCCAAACACTCTGAAATCTTCCTATTGGACTTTCCAGCGAGATTGCTAAGGAGTATAGCATGCCTTTTACAAATTTCTGGAGGAGTGAATTGCATCATGGTTCTGCTTTCCTCACAGATAGTGCCCAACAGACTTGGCTGCACAGTAGACAAAAACTTAAACAAACAAAGCACATGCGCCTAATCAATCAATTAAAATGGCGACAATTTACCCATAGCACTATATACACATATATATATATATGCATTTGTTTAAAAAACATGAGATTTAGCAATAGTATTCCATTTCCATAATAAATTTATTTCGCTCATGCAGGACACTGCTGGAGAAGCAGAGATGAACTCATAAGAGATGTACTCTTATGGATCCCCACACATGGCTGCACAAAAGCAGGACGACCAGCTCAAACGTACATTCAGCAGCTATGTGAGGATACAGGATGTTGTCCTGAAGACCTACCTAGGGCGATGAACGATAGGGAGGAGTGGCGAGAGAGGGTCAGGAATATCCGTGCTACCAGCGCGATATGATGATGATGAAGTTGGTCAGATGGAATTCAAATGGATTTCCCATCTGACTAGGCGAAATAGATCTGTTATAGAAATGGAAAGCTATTTCTGAAAATATATCTCTTGCTCTGCAGGTATATTTTGTATTAAATAGCCGTGCATTGAGCACTCATTGGATATTCACAGTCCTTATTCACTTTATATATATATATATATATATTAATAAAAACTAAAATAAGATTTTGTTCGTCTTTTCTCAACACTGTCTTCATTCATAATTTACAAGATTATCTTATTACCCTATAAAAGTACAGACATCCGCATATAATCCAAAATCGTTGCTTTTTCTTTCTCAGTTCGGATATTCATAAACCAAAATGACGCATGATAACCAACCTGTCAATCACTATTTTCGCAGATATTGCCTCTGGGTGCAAATCCGTCATAAATCTTTGTACCAAGGGCCGCACTATCTTACATATCAATAAGCGGTTCATATCTGTCAGTCTTCTTGACTATTCTAGATAGAAAACGCTTATTTACCCAATATCCTGTACCAGAGTTTCTTCTTCCAGACAGCACCATACAACTAAACGTTTCAGGTTCGGGACAATTGCCTGAAGCCTATGGCACCCGATAAAAGAGAATGAAAACGAGACGGGGAAATTTTTGCCACCACCTTCATGTTCACGGGAGGGGACCTAACATTAACTAAATTTCACATTGCGCAAACACCCTCGTGAAAGTTATGCATTCTATTCTACCTCCAAGTATGAGTAAATAGTTGGATAGACATGGATCTTTAAACTTAGAATGACAACCAATCTAGGAGAAGGAAAGTTGAGCTCAAACCTATAAAACCCACTTAAAAATTGACCTTGTGTCTCTTCATGATCGTGTGAAGGGGCTTGTTGAATACATATATATGCCATAGTATTCTAGCCGAATTTAACACTGCTGTGGTCTGGATTGTCTCGATTCTTACGATTTCCATCTCCTCCAGTATTTTTAAAGCATTTGGGGAACGTTCCAATTGGACCTGTAATCCTATGGGTTCAGGGACCGTTCAGAAATGGTTTATTACACAGAGGGAAAAGAAGTTGATGTGGACTTTTGAAGACTAGAGAAAATACATTGCGAATATGTAATAGTGTAATGAGTTTTCGACGGATTGTGTAGAAAGAATCGTGTTGTTTATCTTATCGCAAAAAAGAAGTATGTTTAATGTGTCAACATGGCGGAATAATTCAGTGACTGAGAGAGAATTGTGAAAAAAAAATGTTAATACCCCAAAGTCATTGTTATGAAAAAGAATTTATGATTCCTTCGGTGAAAAGGGAATTCTCAAAATGACCGAATTATTTCAGTGATAAAGAAAATCACGAAAACAAAGTGATGACATTTCGAGGTTATCCGTCCCGATGAAAGCGAACTTTTCTTGTTAAATTTCGCCCGGAAATTCAATGTGGAATTCACTGAGGGCCTTTTATGTGAACACTCACACCGACTCTGATCGGGTTACGAATATGCATACATTAAACCGAGAAACGGAAATTGATGAGAACAGAGTCTGATCGAGATCAGACCAGGACCTGATAGAACAAAGGCAGCAATGCAGGTGGAAACAGCTTCCTCGAGCTTTGAGCTTTATTGACTTTGTACCAGATAGCCATGAGTTGAGAAAGAGAGAGGAAGCCGTTCAAATACAATGCGCTGTAGAAAACAAACATAAACTCCATCAAGATTGCCTCGTACCAAACAGCTTGAGTTGAAGATAAAAGTTAAGCTAGTCTGAAGCGAATACCTGATAGTCTCTGATAGAATTTGCACTTATGTAATAACATTGAATGTAAAAACTGTTGAATGTCTTTTTCTTTATATATTCTAATTATTTTAATTGTTGCAAAGCTGTGTGGTTCTTTGTTTCTGGGCACAGATTTTTTTAATACTTAATTGTGCGGTAGCATTCGTCTATTTGCTAAGCGGTGACTCCGATTAGCGTTTGATTCGTTGTCCAGATATTAAAAACACAACGTGGGCGGATAGCGAATTTCTACGTGTTATCCCAAGATATTTACATAGCGGTACATTAAAAAGTTTGAAGGCTGAGTCTCCCCTGTTTTTGGAAAGACAACGGCCACATCCGGTTATAGACTGACTACGATTGGTTACCTTCATGCTCCACAGTTTTTTTTTTCTAGCTAGGTTCAAGTAGTTCTCTTTTCACACTTTTTTACTTTCATCGTTTGGCATGTCAGAACGACAAAATCCATTAGATGAAAAATTAATTTTTTTCTTGTTAATTAAGATTAGTTCTGGTCTTTTCACTCGTCTTGGATAATCCGTTTATATCCCATAATCCCAGTGAATTTTATGAGTCTCATTTCTTATGATTGATTCTGATTTGTCAGAATGGTCAAGCTTTAATCTCTTGCACAGTTCTCAATGGATCACCTTTCCCATCGTGGTGTAAGGGGTGTCCTCGTGGTGTAATGGTTAAAGCGATGAACTGCGGAATCGTAGTACGCGAGTTCGTACTCCAGTCGCTCTATTACGTTCACTTTCGGGCAAATACCCTTGGGAAAGGCATGAACCCCCTTATTCTCCCTCCAGCTATGGGTAAATAGTAGGACGGACTAGGTTCTTCAGCTTTGGTGAGGCAACTAGTCTAGGAGAAGGAAAACTCTGATTTAAAACCTGTTAAACTCCGCTTAAAAATTGACCTTGTGTCATATCCTGCCCGAGCGGAGGGGTTGGGTAAATAGTACCTTTCCCATCGAGTCGTGTCTAGTCTTGTACTCCTTATATGCTCCAGTCACTTATTATGTAATTAACCGCTTTATCACTCCCTCCCCATAACCCAAACTTGGTATTCTGCTGCATGTTGTCAATTTTTGCTTAGATTTCATTGGTCCTTATAGCGTTATTTTCTGCTACAATTCAAAAAGTGTCAGTTTTTCTTATGAGATTTTTTTTCCTTGTTTGTCAAAGAAATTCGACACATTTTAAACATCATCGCCAGTGCCTATTACGATATAATTTTCAAAAAAAGAACGCCGACTGAGCGTTTATGAGTCTTCCTCTGTATATAATTTCTCTTCTCTCGTTATTCA
This sequence comes from Sepioteuthis lessoniana, assembly GCA_963585895.1. NCBI lineage: Eukaryota > Metazoa > Mollusca > Cephalopoda > Myopsida > Loliginidae > Sepioteuthis > Sepioteuthis lessoniana. The sequence continues at coordinate 84,581,948 of OY757926.1, forward strand.
AGCAACCGATTTTTTCTCCATCATAAAGCCCTGGTGTAGATTTAATAAAAGCGAAACGTTTAAACGTTGACTTTACCACCATAAATAAATTCATCCAATTTGGAATACTTTGTTTTCCTATTTTCTTCATACTGTCGGATTTATTTGTATAATTTGCTTCTCTTTCTCTCTATATATACGATGTAGGTGTCTGTGTATAAATACTTATATATATATACTTAACATAAATATGTTGCCCAATCGGCTGGGGCTGTAGAATACACCGACTGCACCACTGCAGAGGGGTAAGCCCTCCCCTCAATGGGTGTCCTGCATATGACACTAAACAATCTGATAGTGAGGTTCCAGTAATGCTGGGACTTTGGGGAATGCGGAGCACCCCTTCATTGCCACTGCTCCCAGGTCCACTCTGTCCCAGCGTGGTAGCACCTGATAGGGCCCTATCTTTGGGTCAAATAGAACTAACGACATACTTATGCTAAAGTGAATTGTTTGATGAAACTGAATAGCTTGAAATAGAAATGTTTTTGACAATTAAACCGTACTTACATTTAAACTGCGTGCTTATGCTAAACTGAATTATTTGAAATAGAACTATTTTTGACATTGAAACTGTATTTACACTAAACTGAATTGTTTAATATAGACTGTTTTGACATTGAACTGTATGTAAAAAATCTGTACTTATATTAAACTGACTTTGCTGAATTAAAACTGCTTGACTAAACTGAATAGCTCGAAATAGAATTTTTTTTTCACAATTAAACTGTACTTACATTTAAACTACGTGCTTATGCTAAACTGGATTGTTTGAAATTGAACTGTTTTTGGCATTGAAGCTTTACTTATACTAAACTGAATTGTTATATATAACTGTTTGAATAAACTGAATAGTTTGAAATAAAAATGTTTTTGACAATTAAACTGTGTACTCATGCTAAACTGAACTGTTTGAAATAGAACTGATTATTTACATAAAAATGGATTTGGCGCTAAATAACTTACAAAGGTTGATATGCCAAAAATCCAACCAACCTTAACATAAACATGTTTGGTTTGGTTTGGTTTAGTTTAGTATATTTGTTTAATGGCATATAAACTCCTTGGAAGACGAACTTCTAAATTTGCTAAAGAAAACCCCCAAAATAGCCCCCCCATGAAAAGAAAGGAAGAAGAAAAAAAAATCCAAAACACCTCAAATGTAGTCTAACACGTGCTAAAGACGAAAGCCATAAAAGAGTTGACTCCTCCTCTCTCTTTCTTTCTCTCTCTGTGTGTCTCTCTCTCTCTCTCTCTGTCCACCACTAGATGACCATGATATAGGAGTGGAACCTTTAATATAAATACTATTAAAAATTAGTAATAATTCAATCCTTCATTTGTTGAAATAGTATGCATACGTTTGGAAGTGATTCCGTTTCCAGAAGTTTTTTCACAGAGGTCAGTAAATTTATTCTACTAAACTATTCATTTAAAAATGCACATTTGATTTAAAATAGTAATGTCTTAAATCTCAGCTGTATTATTGTGTTGTTTAAATGAAGAATGAAGACTTATGCGACTTAATTTTCAGGAAAAACTTTACTTTTGGAAGACGAACTTCTAAATTTGCTAAAGAAAACCCCCAAAATAGCCCCCCCATGAAAAGAAAGGAAGAAGAAAAAAAAAATCCAAAACACCTCAAATGTAGTCTAACACGTGCGAAAGACGAAAGCCATAAAAGAGTTGACTCCTCCTCTCTCTTTCTTTCTCTCTCTGTGTCTCTCTCTCTCTCTCTCTCCACCACTAGATGACCATGTAATACACCCCAAAATTTCTTTGAATTTTAACATCCAGCAGTCCTGGACTTTAACTAAGTTGAAACTTAAGATAAAAAAAAAAGAGAATTTTTTTTTTTTTTTTTTTTTTTTTACTACCGCGTACACTTGGGAAGCAGCATGATGTACGTGTGAGTCTTGCGGCTTAACGCTCAAGATTGTCAGTTCGATCGGGGAACTACTGCTGCTCATCTATAAGAGTGGCTTCTATAGTTGAGAACAAAAACAGCCATCGAAAGATAACCATGACTCGTACTCAAACCAGATCCATAAACCGCATCGCTCTTCGCGCGGGTAAAAAAGGGGCGCGTCCTGCTGAGGTTGGAGCCCTGGCCTCAGTGTTCGAAAAATCAGCTACAGAGCTCAAACTCAAACAAAAACTACTTAAATGCAAACAAACAATACAGATAGCGACATTTAACGTGAGAACCCTGAATAGGATAGGCCAACTATCAGAGCTAACTGCATCAGCCGTAGAACATAAGATAGACATAATTTGCATACAAGAGCACCGATACACGCACACCGAAGATATCAAGTATCACGAAACTGGAAATGGATGGATGCTGGTGACTGTATCGGCATGGAAAAACTCTGTCAATGCATCGATAGGAGGGGTGGGAATACTTCTAGGACCAAGAGCGTTAAAAACACTGAACAGCATTGAGAGAATACAACCTAGGATGATGGCCGCAACGTTTAATGGCAACCCCAAAGCAACAATTATCTCCTGCTACAGCCCTACCAATGTTAGCGAAGAAAACGAAATAGTCACCTTCTACGAAGATCTATCATCCCTAGTACGTAGCATTCCGAAACACAACCTGCTAGTCATTGGCGGAGATATGAATGCACAAATCGGGAAAAACAGACACAACAAATACAGCCTACACTGCGCGTCAAACAGGAATGGACAGCATTTAATAGATTTCATGATAGAAAATAGATTAACATGCCTCAATACAAACTTTCAAAAAAGGGAGGGGAAATTATGGACCTACACATACGCGAACAAGAGTAAAGCACAGATAGACTACGTCCTTATAAACAGGAAATGGAAAAACAGTGCGATGAATTGCAAGGCATACTCCTCTTTCGAGGGTGTGTCCTCCGATCATCGAATAGTTACGGCCAAAGTACGACTAAGCCTAAGAAAAAACGCCACACGTAAAGCGACAACCAAGCACTATGACTGGGCCCTACTCAACAACAGAGATATTAGAGATAAATATGCATTAGAATTAAGAAACAGATTCGAAGCACTACAAGAGAAGGCAGAAATAGGCACCCCAAATGACGAATATGAAAATTTTGTAGAAGCACACCTTGAGGCGGCAGAAAAGTGTATTCCAACAAAACCTAGAACTAAATATAGAGTCCCTTGGGAAACGCTAGCGGCTAGAGAAAAACGTGCACTTGTGAAGACTGCCGCCAAAAGCTATCAAAAGAACCCAACAAACACAAATGCACGAAAACTAGAAAAGGCACAACATCAATTAACAGGAATATACCTAAAAGAACAGGCAGAATACGTACAGAATCAGATAGATAAGATTAGAGACTCGGTGGAAGATAGGCAATCCAGGATAGCCTGGCAAACAATAAACGAAGTAAGTGGAAGGAAGAGCACAGCCAAAGCAAAATTGAAAGCTGCAAGCCAACAAGAAAGAGTAAAACTGTGGGAACAGCATTTCAAGAATCTAACAGCATTTCAAGAATCTACTAGGAAACCCACCGGAAATAACGGATGAACCGATCACCAGAATTATTAGTAAGCAATTAGACGTAAAACTAGGTCCTTTCACCAAAGAAGAACTCGACTCGGTTCTCAGAAGAATTAAAAATAGGAAAGCGGCGGGGCTAGACGAGATCCCCCCAGAAGTGTGGAAGACTAGACAATTCGACGATATACTGCTCCGGCAATGCAACGCAGTCTATAGTCAAAATAGGATAGAACGATGGACGAAGGGATGCATCCTTCCATTCCCTAAAAAAGGCGACCTCGGACTAGCCAAGAACTACCGAGGGATAACACTTACATCCATAGCAGCCAAAATCTACAATGCCCTACTACGAAACCGCATAGAACCCAAAATAGACAACATCCTTAGGAAAAACCAAAATGGCTTCCGGAGAAATAGATCCACAACCTCACAAATACTGACCATCCGTAGAATCCTGGAAGGCGTTCGGGCAAAAAACTTACAGGCGACATTACTATTTGTCGACTTTACCAAGGCCTTCGATTCCATACACAGAGGGAAGATGGAGCAAATCCTACTAGCATACGGCCTACCAAAAGAAACCGTAGCAGCGATAATGATTCTCTACAGAAACACCAAAGTGAAAGTACGTTCACCAGATGGAGACACGGAATACTTCGACATTGTTGCAGGAGTACTACAAGGAGACACACTAGCCCCGTACCTCTTTATCATCTGTCTAGACTACGTGCTTAGGACTTCGATCGACAAAATCAGAGAAAATGGCTTCGAGCTGACTAAGAGAAGAAGCAAAAGGTACCCCGCAAAAACAATCACGGACGCCGACTACGCTGATGACTTGGCGTTACTAGCGAATACGCCTAATCAAGCAGAGACACTACTGCATAGTCTGGAACAAGCCGCAGCTGGCATTGGCCTCCATGTCAATGCAAACAAAACCGAATATATGTGTTACAACCAAACGGGCAACATTGCCACACTAGACGGGGCCTCTCTGAAACTAGTCGACAAATTCACCTACCTAGGAAGCAGCGTCTCATCAACCGAGAAAGACATCGACACACGACTGACGAAGGCATGGACAGCTATCGATAGGCTCTCGATCATATGGAAGTCGGACCTAACTGATAAAATGAAACGCAGTTTCTTCCAGGCAGCGGTTGTGTCGATACTGCTATATGGATGCACCACATGGACGCTTACGAAGCGGCTGGAGAGGAGGCTGGACGGAAATTACACAAGAATGTTGAGAGCAGTATTAAACAAGTCCTGGCGACAACACCCCACGAGACTCCAACTATACGGACACTTGCCCCCCATCACGAAAACTATAAAAGTTCGACGAACCAGACACGCAGGACACTGCTGGAGAAGCAAGGACGAGCTCATAAGCGATGTACTCCTGTGGACCCCCACACATGGATGTGCAAGAGTGGGACGACCAGCACGAACTTACATACAGCAACTATGTGAGGACACGGGATGTAACCCTGAAGACCTGCCGGAGGCGATGAATGATAGGGAGAAATGGCGAGAGACGGTCAGGGATATCCGCGCTGGCGGCGCGACATGATGATGATGATGATGAAGGGTTATTTAATAATGAAATTTGATTGATTCGTGAATGCGTAATTTTAAATTAGTTTGGTTCTATATATTTATATCTAATAATCATTCATATAATAACGAATATTCCTACTTTAGAATTCTTTGTTTTAAAAATAATATTTGTTTTCACTCAGTTATATCGTATCAAGTATTTACTTTGCAAGCAGGAAAAAAGTAACAGTAATAAAATCAAAGAAAAACGGCTTCGAGCTGACAAAGAAAAGAAGCAGAAGGTACCCCACCAAAACAATTACCGACGCCGACTACGCCGATGACATAGCGATTCTGGCAAATACACCCAACCAAGCCGAAACACTACTGCATAGTTTGGAACAAGCCAACGCAGGCATTGGCATCCATGTCAATGCACACAAAACGGAATACATGAGTTTAATCAAACTGGCGACATTTCCACACTAGACGGAAGCTCTCTGAAACTAGTAGACAAGGTCACCTACCTAGGAGGCAGTGTCTGATCAACCGAAAAAGACATCGACACGCGGCTAACGAAGGCATGGACAGCTATCGATAAGCTATCGATCATATGGAAATTAGACCTGACCGATAAAATGAAACGCAGTTTCTTCTAAGCACCGGTCGTATCAATACTGCTGTATAGATGCACTCGTTGGACGCAAACAAAACGACAGGAAAAAAGCTAGACGGCAATTACACAAGAATGCTGCGAGCAATATTGAACAAGTCCTGGAGGCAACACCCCGCAAAGCACCAACTATACGGCCACCTACCTCCCATCACGAAAACTGTCAAAGTTAGACGAACCAGACATGAAGGACACCGTTGGAGAAACAGGGACGAGCTCATAAGTGATGTACTCCTATGGACCCCCACATATGGCCGAGCAAAAGCAGGACGACCGGCTCGAACATACATACTGCAGCTATGTAAGGATACGGGATGTAGCCCTGAAGACCTACCAGAGGCGATGAACGATAGGTAGAAGTGGCGAGAGAGGGTCAGGGATATCCGTGCTGGCGGCACGACATGATGATGATAATATGTCGAGAAAGAGAGGAAGAGAACACGTCTGTATTGAGAATTGCGTCGATGAATCAATCCAAGGAAGAAGACATAAAAATAACAAAGAAGGTCTAATTGCAACAAGCAATAACGGCAATGGCAAAGAAAGAACAAACAGAAAAAAACCTGAAAACAGAAATGGGAAGAAAAGCAAGTATACGGATACTTCAAGCGACAAACTGCCAGGGTTGCTCACAAGAAGACCTGAACATAGTTAAACAAAAGAAACCTCAAAAGAGAAACCGAATCTCTTTTAATTGCAGCACATAACGATCAAGTGGGTAGAGTGTTCGTCTATGGCCCGGGACACCTATGTTCAATCCCAGGTCATGTCATACGAAAGACTTTAAAAATGCTACTTGATACCTCTTTACTTAACACTCAGCAATGTAAGTTACGTATCAAGGGTAAAGTGGAGCAATCTAGGGAAAGGAGTAGCACCCTCCCCTACACCTCGGTGTAGTAGCTATTGAAAAGGGAGCTTCTGGTCGCCCTCGACTAAAGGGAGACAACTTTACTTTACTTTATGTATTAAAGCGAAAATGAATAATACGCATGAACAGCAAGATTATGTGATATCGGGAAAAGGGTTAATTATTTAATGAAGGAATACAACAAACTAGCACAAAAAGAGAACAAGACTAGACTTGTCTGGATGGGAAAAGGGATCAACTGGGAATTGTGCAAGATACTTAAAATTTGGTCATACTATCAAATCCGTCCTAGAGAATGAGGCGCGTAAGATCCAAAGAAATCATTTAATCCCTACCAGAATACCAGACCTATTATTAATTAACAAGAACCCCAAAGAACCCAAAAACTTGACATTTGATGGATTTTGTCCATCCGGTGAATAACAAGGTGAAAATAAAAGAAACCAAAGAGAAAGAAAAATACTTGAACCTTGCCGGAGAACTAAAAAATTGTTGAACATGAGGATAAAGGTGATTCCAGTCGTAGTTGGTGTATTTGGAACGGTATCTTAGTGCTTGAGAAAAAAAAAAAAAAAAAAAAAAAAAAAACGGGAGGAATTGAAATCAAGACCATCTAGACCTCAGCAGTGTTAAATTCGGCCAGACTTCTCAGAAGAGTCCGGGAGTCCTGAATAGACTTTCTGTCACTCACTCCAGTGAAAGACCACAAGTTGACGCCAGTGTGAAAAATTCGGAAGGGTTAAAATAATAATAATCATCTCATCATCATGTCGTGCCATCAACACAGATAACTCTGACCCTTTCTCCCCACCTCACCCTATCGTTCATCGCTTTCGGCAGGTCCTCAGGGTTACATCCTGTATCCTCACAGAGCTGCTTTATGTAGGTTCGAGCTGGTCTCTCCTCTTTTGCTCGGCCACGAGAAGGATTCCACAGCAGCATATCACTTATGAGCTCGTCCCTGCTTCTCCGGCAGTGTTCTGCATGTCTGGTTCGTCTAATTTGGATAGTTTTCGTGATAGGTGGTAGGTGGCCGTACAGCTGCTGCTTTGTAGGGTATTGCTTCCAGGGCCAGTTCAATATTGCTCGCAGCATTCTTGTGTAGTAGCCGTCAAGCCTTTTCTCCAGCCGTTTAGGTAGCGTCCAAGTAGTGCATCTATATAGCAGTATCGATACAGTTGCTGCTTAGAAGAAACTGTGTTTCATTTTATCGGTCAGGTCTGAGTTCCATATAACCAATAGGCTATTGATAGCTGTCCATGCCTATGTTAGTCGCGTGTCGATGAGACACTGCTTCCTAGGTAGGTGAACTTGTCTACTAGTTTCAGAGAGCTATCGTTTAGCGTGGAAATGTTACCTGTTTGATTAACGCACTTTCACTTTGGTGTTTCTGTAGAGAATTATTATGGCCGCGACGGTGCCAATAGAATTTGCTCCATCTTCTCTCTGTGAATGGAGTCAAAGGCCTTTGTAAAGTCGACAAATAATATTGTTGCCTGTAGGTTTTTTGCCCGTACGCCTTCTAGAATTCTACGGATAGTCAATATTTGTGAGATCATGAATCTATTTCTCCAGAAGCCATTTTGGTTCTTCCTAAGAATGTTGTCAATCTTGGGTTCTATGCGGTTGTGTAGTAGGGCATTGTATATTTTGGCTGCTATGGACGTGAGTGTCATACCTCGGTAGTTCTTGGCTAATCCGAAGTCGCCCTTTTTAGGGAAAGGGAGGATGCATCCATTCATCCATCTGTCTATCAGATTTTCGTTATAAACTGCATTACAGTGTCGGAGCTGTATGTCATCGAATTTTCTGGTCTTCCATATTTCTGGAGGAATTTCATCAAGCCCTGCAGCTTTTCTATTTTTGATTTTTCTAAGTACTGAGTCGAGTTCTTCTGGAGTAAACGGTCCTAGTTTGATGTCTAATTGCTTACTAATAATTCTCGTGATTGTTTCATGTGTAACTTTTGGTGGCTTTCCAAGTAGATTCTCGAAATGCTGTTCCCACAGTTTTATTCGTTCTTGTTGGTTTATAGCTCTCAGTTTAGCTTTGGCAGTGCTATTCCTTCTACTCACTTCATTTATCGTTTGCCATTCGATTCTAGTTTCAGGGCATTTGCGTTAGTTGGGTTCTTCCTATTGCATTTGGAGGCAGTTTTCCCGTCTGCACGTTTTTCTCTGACCGCTAATGTCTCCCATGGGACTCTAGATTTAGTTCTATGTTTCGTTAGTATTTATTTCGCAGCTGCTTCAAGGTGGGCGTTGAAGAAATTCTCATATTCGTCATTCGGACAACCTGTTGCTGTCTTTTCCTGTAGTGCATCGAATTTGTTTTTTCTGCTATTACATATTTATCTCTAATATCCTTGTTATTAAGAAGGGCCCAGTCATAGTGCATGGTGGTGGTTGTTCGGGTGGCGTTCTTTCGTCGGCTCAATCGTATTTTTGCCGTGACAATTCGGTGATCGGAGTATGCCGAAAGAGGAGTATGCCTCGCAATTCACTGCGCTAGTTTTCCATTTCTTATTTATAAAAACGTAGTCTATCTGTGCTTTAGTACTGTTTGCGTATGTGTAAGTCCATAATTTTTCCTCCCTTTTTTGAAAGTTTGTATTTAGGCATGTTAATCTATTTTCTATCGTGAAATCTGTTGGATAAATAAAGTAACGCTGTTATCATCGGCGCCAGATTGGCAATTGTTGGTGGACCTGGAAAGGCAAACGAAGTTTCCAGTGCATATTGTGGAGACAAAGCTCCGACCAGATATAGTAATGTTTTCAAATTCCACAAAGAAGGTGATATTGTGGGGATTGTCTGTCCCATGGGAAGAAAACATCCGCACGAAAGAAAGATAGCCAAATATGAGCCGCTAGTAGAGCAATGTCAAATGAATGGTTGGCAGGCAATATGCCAGGCAGTCGAAGTGGGGTGTCACGGATTTAACGCAAGGTCAATGAGTAAAGCGTTATCAAGCATCGGTATTTCAGGAGCGGTAAAACGAAAGGCCCTGAAAAATATTACCACTGCAGCTGAAAGAGCAACGAATTGGTTGTGGATCAGAAGGGCGGATAGTTGGGGTTGTAGATAGGTGATAATTAGAAGGGGGGTTAAAAAGAAAAAAAAGAAAAGAAAAAAAGCTCGTCTTATTTAAAACGATATATACGTTTTGTAAGATTTTATTTAGTTTTATTTTTATCTATGTTGTTTTTTAAATATTTTTTATTGATTTGTTTTTTGCACGCGAAGGTGTGTGATTGTATTAGGCTTTAAGCGTTCATTTGAAATCAATTCATTTAATTGAATAATATCTTAGACGTTTTAGCCATTTTGTAAATATAGCATTTTAAACGACAATGTTTTTGTGAAGATTCCAACGTATTACTCAGGTTTTTTTTTTCGTCTTTTCTCATTCGATGAGTTTTAATGTATAGTAATGCGCAGCGTCTGTTTTAGTTCGTAATTGTATATTTGTGTACAGTGTTTAATGAAAATAAGTTTTAAAACAAAACTAAACGTATGTCAATTTTATATAGGAGTTTGTTGTTTTAATCGCAATTCTATATTTATGTAAAGATTTTTTAATCATTATTTTTTTATTTTATTTATTTTTTTAACTTATTTATTTATTCATTTTTTTCTGTAAGTATAAAAAAAGGAGGGTGGGGAAGGAAGAAATACATGAGTGAACAAATAGCCGAATAACGACGTCATTGTGGCAAAGAAGCAAGAGTAAAGTGGCCTCCCGATTTTTAAAGGAAAGGTTTAGAAATCATCAGTTGAGCTTAGCTCTGATTGGCTGTTGCAAAATTATATATAGAGCCTTTTCTGTGGTCATTTTTTTTCTCCTTGTGTGGATGCGCTGGTTAGCTGCCGGGATGGAAGTTGGAGTAAGATCATTGCCAACTGGGTCATTTGGGTGAGGGGGTCTGATGTTGCAAGACCCGAAACCCCCCATGAACCCAAAGGAAACATCACTGATGACCCATCCCGATGCATCAACTAAGATGTATGATATAAATAAAAGATGTTGTCCATTTCTGTTTGACGAGTTGTGTTGGCTGTATTTGTGGTTTCCGTTTTTCCTGTGGCGGAGACATGAATGCCAAAATGATAATAAAAAAATAATAATAAGAAAATATTAATTTGGAGACTGCAATAGTTCCCAAAAATTTGGGAAAGAGACTAGGTGACCTTGAGATCAAAGGAATAGTTGATATTATCCAGACTTCAGCTCTGTTAAGATCGACTAAAATGCACATGGAGATTTGAGGAGACTTGCTGTCGATCAGTCTCTAGTTAAAAGCCACCAGTTAGAACCGGTTCAAAAATATCTCAGGCACAATAATCATTAGTAAACAATTATAGCTTTAAATAAATATTATTAATCCAAATAATTTGAATACATTTTGGTTGGTTGGTTGGTTGGTTGGTTTGGTTTACGGCATATCAACCCTTTTTGGGTCATTTAATGCCCAATCAAGTCATTTTGATAACACTATTTTAGTTTGTTTTGTTTTATGGCATACCAACCATAGTAAGTTATTTAATGCCAAATCAATTTTTATGCATATAAACAGTTATATTCCAAACAATTCAGTTTAACATAGGTACACAGTTTCAATGTTAAAACAGTTCTATTTCAAACAATTCCGTTTTACACTAGCACACAGTTTAGTTCTATTTGACCCATAGATAGGACCCTCTCAGATGCTACCACTCCAGGCCAGAGAGAACCTCGGATTGATGGCAATGAAGGGGTATTCTGCATTTCCCCAAACTTCAGCATGATTGGAGCCTCACCATCAGATTGTTTAGTGTCATATCTTGGACACTCGTTGTTTGGGGGTCACACATCTCGGCAGAGATGCAGTCGGTGTATTCTACAGCCTAAGCTGACTGGGCAAGCGTACATTTAAATGGTTTCAAGTACTCCAAACATTGATAATTTTGTTTAATGATAGTAATAATGATACTAATTATGAAAGATAAACCAACTAACGAATATGGATAATATTAAGATATTTGTCAAAAATGAAAACGAACAAGAAATACTTATACTAATGTTGTATAGTGGCTCGTACCACGTGATATCCGGTATGACGGTAGTATCAAAGACGCCGTGTCTCTCAAGCACGGGGATACCAGAAGCAGAAGCAGAAGCAGAAAGAGAAGCCGAGAGATAGCTCCGAAGGACGTTGATCAGTTGTAGACCCACTTCGGACGTAACACCAACAGCGCGAGACTCATGATACTAGTCGGACACTGTACCATTTGAGTTAATAAATAATTAACTCTATTTCACTGTGTATCTTTCCCTTACTATGATATTGTAATATATTAACGTGACCTCCAGAGGGTTGAACACAGCAGATGTTGTCGACAGATACATTGATAAGATCGGAGAGATTAGCGGAATGTCACCATGCTCTGCAGGTGTTGTTGTATCGGCGGATGTTGTTAACAGCTTCATCCGGCCGAAGATAATATCAACAAAGTGATCACTGGAATTTCACCTTGACCTATGGACGTGGTTAAACTCGACGACTGATAGCAGATAGGTCCGCCCATAGAAGTTGGCTTGGGCAAGTTGCCAATGGGAAACAAGCAACGCATGGGCATGAACTGTAACCAATGGAAAACAAAGAAGTGAGGCGTAGGCGTAATCATAACAAATGAAAAAGAGGAGTTGTTGCAGGTCACGTGGGAGTTGTAGACTATATAAGTTCCCGAATGTTGGCTAAAGTCAGTTGTTCACTGGCTCTTCCATCTCTCGACAGCCCCCTCGTGTGCGCGAACTCTCTGCGATAGTTTTTCTGCTCCACAAAAGTATCATCATCAAGAATAAAAATATAATCTTATATTTTTATATATACGTGTTCCTCGTTGTTCATAAAGACACAGCTGAGTATACAACAATATAAAAACTAATTACAAGAATAAGCAGCCTGGACATAAGTATGGAATTTGACGTGGAAAAATACGGTGATAATGAAAAAGTAGGACGAGAGATGCAACTGAATCAGAAAGGATTTTAATCTTCGGTGACAAAGAAAATTGAAGAGGCGCTAGTAGTGTAATGGTTACCGTCGTATGAAATGAAATTGGCGAATCGAGTTCAAACTCTGCACGAAGCTTTTGCATTTTGCATAACGCTAATACCCTTGGGGAAGTTATGAATCTAACAATAACTCTCTTGCTATGGGTAAGACCCGGAGGCAGCACCCCACAAAGCAGCAGCTGTACGACTGCCTACCACCCATCACGAAAACAACCAAAGTTAGACAAACCAGACACGTGGGACACTACCGGAGAAGTAGGGACGAGCTCATAAGTGATGTACTCCTGTGGACCCCTTCAAAGGCAGGACGACCAGCTCGAACCTACACACAGCAGTTCTGTGCCGATACGGGATGTAATCCTGACGACCTGCCGGAAGCAAGGAACGATAGGGAGGTGAGGCGAGAGAGGATCAGTGATATCCGTGCTGGTAGCGCGACATGATGATGGGTAAATAATAGGGCAGACTGGGATTTTTAATCTTGGTATGCCAACCGGTCTAGAAAAATAAAAACTCTGTTAAACTCAGCTTAATAAGTTGATCTTGACTCGCTTCCAGCTCATGTTGGAAGAGTTGGGTAAATATACACATGTTGTTCGAATATATATATATATATATATACAATGGAAATAAATCCGACAGTGTGAAGAAAATAGAAAACCCAAGTAATTCTCTCCATTAAATTTTTACTTTCTATATGTGTGTGTGTGTGTGTGTGTGTGTGTGTGTGTGTGGTTTAACAGCAGTCCTTCATTTAAGCATGCTTGATTAAATAATAAAGACAAAGTTAGTCTATATAATTTTATTAGGATCCTTTCAAATTTCCTTAAAAGTGTTTTGGTTTTAGGTTATTGGTAAATGCATTTACCTAAATTGTCACGTGCGCTTACGTAATTTTTTCAATGTTATAAAGAACTTAAAAAAACTTAAAAAAAACAAACAATCTTTACACTTGCAAATAACCCCTGATGATGTCCCATGAAAGGACCGAAATTGCTCGTGATAATTTTGGTAAATTCATCTACCAACTCCAACCTAAAACCAAAAACACTTGTCGGAAAACTTGAAAGGATCCTAATAAAATCATATGGACAAAATGTGTCTTTATTTTTTAACAAACGTATATATATATAAATATAGACATTATTTCTTTTAAGATTTAAAATCTTTGCTACTCTCTACTTCCGGGGGGGGTCACCTATTGTTCACGCCAGAGAGGTGATTTAAAACTAATCCCATGGTTTCAGGGTGCTTTCCCCCAGATAGCACCTGTTCACTTGTTTAAAACGAGCAGGGCTGAGTTAATTCCTTAGTGCATGAGGCGCTATTGAAGGTAAATGTTGAGGAAAGCAAGCACTTTTAGTTAGAGACTTGCACGTCTCAATGTGTATGTACCCCCCCAACTATCAAATGACTTTATATCAATTCTGACAGCACGGGAGGTCAGAAAAATACTAAAATGACACCCCTACATTCGAATGATAACTGCATCGACAAATAGAGGAACTATAACAAATTTGTTCAATAAATAAATAAATAAATTAGTTACATTCTAAAAATGAATTTCCATGTATCATTTGTGTGTCTCAATGTGAGTAGGGACGAGTTCAGATAAAGTATTCTCACGACAGGTATATCCCCTTATTTTCATCTGTGTTCTATGTATTTTGTTTTATCTTATCAGTGACTAAATGAAGAATTAAAGAAGCCCTAAACATCTTATCATCCATCGTCTTAAATAAATTTTTTTAAATGTGTGAGATGAGGTAGAGAAAGACAGCAAGATATCTTGTTAAATCTTTTTTTTTTTTTTTTTTTTTCAAATGAAAGCTCCCGATTCGAACGCCCGCAGTGAATTTTAGGATTTCGCCAAATTCTTTATATATTTTTCCTCAAAATATTTCTTCTCGTGAGTCTTCCGATTAATTATATTGAAATATCATGTCGTTCATCTTATATCGTATAATTAGGCTATTTTCCTCATATATGATTTATATAAATGTCATATATAAATGACATATATAAACGTCATATATAAATAACATATATAATTGTCATATATAAATGTCATATACTGTGAATGTTTAAATTTATACAAAGGTAATATAGAAATCCCTCATACACACGCATACGCCTATTTATCTATATCAACACACACACACACACACACACACACACATATATATATATATATATATATATATAATTAAGTAACGCTGACAGCACGAGGTTCCTTGACCTCTACTCACATTCCATTTTTCTCATCCATCGCTCCTAGTAGGTCATCTAGGCGGCATCTTGTGTCCACACAGAGCTGATCAAAGTCTTTGTTGGTCGGCTAATATTAGCACGACCACATGCAGGAGTCCGTAAGAGAACGTTGCAAATGAGTCCGTCCGTGCCCGGATTGTCTTATTAGTCTTGCTTGAATGGTTTGTGTGATGGGAGCCAAGTGGTAGCATAACTGGTGTTTTGCTGGTTATTGCTTCCAGAATTTTTGTTCAAGACAGCACACAACACGGAAAAAATACTACTACCAGAATATGGTCTTTCCGAAGTTAACTGTTATCGCTATACTGATGCGTTACAAAATCACGAAACGAATGGTTTACGCATCTTATGGCGATAACCACTTCTTCGACCTAATCGCTGGAGTTGAGCAAGGAGATACATTAGAACTATATTCGATGCACTACTTGGACGCTAACAAAACGGCTGGAAAAAAAGCTAGACGGCAATTACACAAGAATGCTGCGAGCAATATTGAACAAGTCCTGGAGGCAACACTCCACAAAGCACCAACTCTGCGGCCACCTACCTCCCATCACGAAAACTATCCAAGTTAGACGAACCAGACATGAAGGACACTGTTGGAGAAGCAGGGACGAGCTCATAAGTGATGTACTCCTATGGACCCCCACATATAGCCGAGCAAAAGCAGGACAGCCAGCTTGAACATACATACAGTAGCTCTGTGAGGATACTGGGTGTAGCCCTAAAGACCTTCCAGGGGCGATGAACGATAGGTAGAAGTGGCGAGAGACGGTCAGGGATATCCGTGCTGGCGGCACGACATGAAGATGATGATATTCGTTTATATTGAGCTTAAACTACGTAATTCGAACATCCATGGATCTAATAAAAGAAAACAATTTCACATTAAAAAAAATTAACAAACAGAAGAAAATGATAACCCGCAGAAACTGACAGATGCTGACTATGCAGATGATCTAGGACCTCTCGCAAATACACTAGTCTTATCGGAATCCCTACTGCATAGCCTAGAGCAAGTGTTGTATACTACAACCATAATGATATCTTGGTATCAATCACAACAGTAATACAATACATTTGCATATCCTTACACATATACAAATACAACATACATTTGCAAATACAGGCGGACTCTGGTGTTTCAGACACGAACGGTTTATTAATTTCTTGACTTCGGTCCATGGTGACACGAGGAGAGAGACAATATTCTTAAAAGTCTATGCTAAGCATACTATGCTGACTCCACCCCACGCGCGGCGCATCTTCTGGTGTTTAAGATCTCTGTCGGTAGAGATCCGAAAAATCCAACTACATCTTTCAACGGTCAAAATCAAACACTCGCCTCAATGATCCAATCTCAACTGACGTCTTTTCAAAATTCTCAAATTCTTAGAACCAATATCTTCCGCGCATGACGTCATCTACACTCCAGCCCATTTCCTGTATGGGGGTTCATTATGACAAATGGTGATTGTCATATCCTTTGTGCGCGAGCGTAACTGCCCCTAATGACTATGCACCTGGATTTAAGAGACTCGAATAGTTCAAAGCCTTACCAAACTGAATGATAAGATATGATTAACGAAAAATGATTAATATTAAAAAAAATCATTCCTTGATTTTATAATATAAGCAGTGGGAGGTATTGGCCTCAACGTGAATTCAAATAAAATAAAGTACATTTGTTTTAAGGGTGGGGTTTTCCTCGAGGGATAATGGTTAAAGCGTTGGACGGCGGAATCATAGTAAGCGAGTACACTTTCGGACCAATAACCTTGGGAAAGTTATGACTCCCCTTATACTCCCAGCTATGAGTTAAATAGTACAACAACTGTTCTTCTAAAAGGGTGGATTTGGCATTAAATAACCCCAGAAAGTTGATATGCCATTCAACAACAAAACAAAATAAAACAAAAACAAATGTGTTTTAAACAAGAAAGAGCCATCTCGACTCTAAGTAGCCGGCCTCTGAAAGTGATGTCAACATTCGCCTAGAGAAGGCGTGAAATGTTATTGACAGGTCATCGATCGTATGGAAGTTACATTATTCCGATAGAATAAAACGGGATTTTTTCCAAGCTGTAGCTGTGTCCATACTACTATATGGAAGCACAACATGTACATTAACAAAACACAACCCAGTTGACTGGGGCTGTAGAATACATCTCTACAGAGGGGTAAACCCCCCACCAAACGAGTGTCCTGGATATGAAATTAAACCATCTGATAGCGAGGACCCAATCTTGGTGTTTTGGGGAATACGGAGTACTCTTTCTTTGCCATTACTCCCAGGTCCACTCTGACGCTGAGTGATAACACATGATCTATAGGTCAAATGGAACTGTTTGACTTTTAAACTGTGTGCAAACTAACGACTTACTCTAAATCGAATTGTTGATCATTTAACAGTATGTAAACAAATAACTGATCGTTAATTGAATTGTTAGTGATACATAGCGATACTTGGAACAATTTAACTGTATGCTAACGAATGAGTAATGTTGAATAGAATTATTAGTGTTGATTAGCAATACTTGTAACCCTTTAACTGTGTGCCTAAATTGAATCATTAGTGTGACATGGCGATGCTTGAAACCATTTAATAGTGTGTAACTAAAACTATTGATAATGGAGAGCAAATTTATTATAAGCCATTTAAGTGATCGCAAACAAATGATTATTACTAAATTGAACTACTCATGTCAGAATATTTCAAATCGTTTAACTGTGTGCAAGCAATAGTAATACTTGTGTGGAAACAAATTGACTTTGAGTCATTTAAAAATAAGATTACCTACAAACTGTTGATTTCCAAACCATATGTACAACCATTTAAATGTGTGCAAACAAATGAACTCTGGCCGTTTGCGTTTACAAATCATATGAATAAAGAGGATTTGGCATTAAATAACCTACAAGAGTTAATATGCCACAAAACTCCCTCCAGCTATGGGTAAATAGTAGGACAGACTGATTTCTTCAGCCTTGGTGAGGCAACTAGTCTAGGAGAAAGAAAACTCTGAATTCAAACCTGTTAAACTTCGCTTAAAGATTGACCTTGTGTCATATCCTGCCAGAGTGGAGGCGTTGGTAGATATGGATATGCCCCAAAACCCGATTCAACTAAACTAACAAACTGCATGTAGAAAAAGCTAGATGAAAACTGCTACACCTTCATCCTCTCCTTTATTTTATCATGTTTCGTATTTTCTTATATATAGAAAAACTCAGAAAATTGTTTTAGCTTGAGAAGGTTCTGAGAATAAAAGAACGAAATACCACGCCTTCTTAACCTGTGTTAAGTGTTTGATCTATCCAACCTTCCACACACACACACACACACACACACATATATATATATATATATATATATATATATGTGTGTGTGTGTGTGTGTGTTAGATTAAATAATAAATACACATTTTGTCTATATAATTTTATAAGGATCCTTTCAAGTTTCCTGACAAGTGTTTTAGTTTTGGTCGGAATTTGTTGCTGAATTTACCGAAATTATCCCGAGCATTTTCAGGCCTTCCATTGCCCATCATCAGAGGTTGTTTGCATGTTTTAAGCTCGTTTTTTTTTCGAAAAATTCTAGTTGAAAACACCACTATAATAGGACACGAAATCAATAAGGCTCAACTACAAATCCCTTGAAGCTTCACGTATAAAAAAAAAAAAAAAAAAAAAAATAGAATTAATAGAATTAACTTTGAAAATAGCGATAATGTCTTGAAATATTTTGAGTTTATTTTATTTTATTTTATTTTCAAATATTCTATTTTTCTTGATAATATTCTTTTTTCCCGTTGATAGCGTTCTGTTTTACATTCATTCGGTGCCACCAGCATTTCAGTTTAATCCAACTAAACGTTTACGTAATTTTTGCAATGTAAAAAAACCCTTAAAAACTTTACACATGCAAATAACCCCTGATGATGACCTATGAAAGATCTAAATGCCAAAAACTAAAAAGTGAATAATGGGTTAAAAGTAAAACTTGATCAAAGCAAATCAGACCAACAGGAATTAATTAGCCAAACCTGTAATATCTATACTACTTTGATATTTCGAGGGAGCTGAAAAAGCTGTAGAACATTATGATGTCAGTGATGCTGATTGCAGAAAGAAACCAGGAAGACTTGGAAATCAGAGGAAGATCCGAGTCCATACAGACCACAGTACTTTTAAAATCTGCTAAAATTCTTCGAAGGATCCCGGGACACCCGTGGAGATTTGCTGTCATTCAGAATTCGCTAAGAGACCACCACTGGTTTGAAAAAAGGGGTAATTATCTTAATAATGTTCTTGCTTCGGTATTGCAGAGGTTACAGGTGCCCTTATTAGATGGGGTTATAACCGAAGATTGGTACATCTGTGTGCCACTGGTTGACACACACACACACACACACACACACACACACACACACACACACACACACACACACATATATATATATATATATATATATCATCATCATGATGTCGTGCCGTCAGCACGGATATCCCTGACCCTCTCTCGCCACTTCTCCCTATCATTCATCGCCTCCGGCAGGTCTTCAGGGTTACATCCTGTGTCCTCACATAGTTGCTGTATGTAAGTTCGAGCTGGTCGTCCAGCTTTTGCACGGCCATCTGTGGGGGTCCATAGGAGTACATCACTTATGAGCTCGTCCTTGCTTCTCCAGCAGTGTCCCGCGTGTCTGGTTCGTCTTACTTGTATAGTTTTCTGATGGGGGGCAAGTGTCCGTATAGTTGGTGTCTCATGGGGTGTTGTCGACAGGACTTGTTCAATACTGCTCTCAACATTCTTGTGTAATTTCCGTCTAGTTTCCTCTCCAGCCGTTTAGTTAGCGTCCATATAGTGCATCCATATAACAGTATCGACACAACCGCTGCCTGGAAGAAACTGCATGGCAATCATGATAATAATGTTCATATATCGGTATTGAGGAGGTTACGTCTGCACTTTTTGGATGAGGTGATAACTAAAGAATGGTGTTTCAATGTGCCACAGGTTGAAACATACACACACGTACATACACCCACGCACATATATACAGATATATTTGCTAATTTAGAAAATAATGTCCATAAATAAGTATTGAAGAGGTTACAGCAAGACATTTTGGACAAGTAGATAACAGAAAAATCGTGGCTCAATTTACCTAGGATTCTTGGAACAATACTTTTCTGTTTTTGAATTCAGACTTTTTCCCTTTCTCTTAGACCGGTTGTACAGTCAATACTAGAGAGCCCAGGCTGTCCTATAATTTACCCATTTCTCGGGGAAAATATCAGCAATATTTTAGCAATATCTGGTTCTGCATTTTCAAAGCTGATTTTAAATAATTCATGAATATGAAACTAGAAGAAATGTGAGGGAAAAATAAAAATGTTCTATTTAGGTTAGAAGACGCGGATTTATAGTAATATATTTGTATTTCTAGGATTAGTTTGGTTTGATTATATGGCATATAAACCATAATCGGTTATTTAATGCCAAAATCCGGTATATATATCTCCAGTCTGCGTCCGAAGATAATGGCTGTGGATTATTTGCATATAGAATTCGCAATTAGGCTTTTTTAATTTCTGGAATAGTTAATTCCCTTTGACTATTTTTGAGTTAATTAAAGGCACTTGCTGGATGCCGAAAGGTTTTTTTTTAGGAGTGGGATGATGACCCCAATAACTGAGGGGTTTAACACATGTAAAAGGAATAAACAGAAATATATAATAATTTAGTTTACAAACTTACATTATTAAAAAAAAATTCGACCTGCTACAAAAAATTTAGCATATGTTCAAATTAGGATGGGTTCATTTACAGGAACATTTTTTTCCTGGTCTCTTAATGTTTCGAATACTTTATTGTTTTGATCCTCTTCACTTTTGCCTGATATATATATATATATATATATATATATATATATATATATATATATATATATATATATATAGACTGTAATCCATATTTGTTGTTTTTCAACCTTAAATTAAACGTGTGACGTAATCTGATGAGACGAAGAGTAAAATGATATTCGTAGCCGAAATAAATCTATACTTATAATTTAACCAGGTTTGAGTTCAACCTCTAATTGCAATATATATATATATATATATATATATATATATATATATATATATATATATTTAGATATATAAGATTTGTAAAAATAAGTGAACAAAGTTAAATTGTTCCAAGTATTGCTGTCTATCACAAACAATTCAATCAAACATCAGTCATTTGTTTACACACAGTTCAATGATCAAACAGTTCTATTTCTAACAATTCAATTTAGCATAAGTCATTTGTTAGCTCAAAGTTTAAATGTCAAACAGTTCTATTTGATCCATTTGGACCCTACAGGTGTTACAACTCAGGGTCGGAGTGGATCCGGGAGCGATGGCAATGAAGGGGTACTCTGCATTCTCCAAAGCCCCAGGATTATTAGAGCCTTACCATCAGATTGTTTTGTGTCATATCCCGGACACTCGTTGGGCGGGGGTCTTAACCCTCTACAGAGATGTAGTCGGTATATTTAACAGACCCAGCTAACTGGAATATTATTTTTAGGAGAAAAAGAGTTTGAATAATATATTGACATGTATTTACATATTAGCGTGTTTTAATATTATAAAAGTCGTCTTGTCATCAGGGCTTAAATTACAGTGACAGATTCTCTGCACAGGGGTAAGCCCTCCACCAAAAAGGGTTAGAGTCCTACGTATGACATTAAACTGCTTCTGATGGTGAGGCACTAGTTCCAGAGATCAGGGGAGTGTGGAGTACTCTTTATTTCCATTACTCCTAGCTTCACTCTATTTTGGAGTGGTTGCAATTGTTAAGATCCTATTTATAGGTAAAAAAAAGATCTGTTTAAAAGTTATTCGTATTCTATGTGACCGAGTGCAAAATAAAATTCTTAACAAATAACAACACAAAAAACGCAACCGTGAATGCACAATGAACGCGATTCTCTAACCTCTAGACGGGTCGGCATGCCGTTAAAATCAGCCAGCTGGATACCGTTACGCCGCACGCACATCAACCGTTTTTACAAACTTTTTTTTTCCTAGAGACTTTTGAAAGTGAATTAATTTTAGAGGCTTTTAGCTGGGTCTGAAATCATAAATCTGACTTTGAAGACGAACATTCTCATATCGAAGTACCCTGACAATATTTGATTTGTTGCTAATAGCATTCATATATCAAATGACATTTTTTTTTATATCTATATCTCTTTCAAGTTGTTTTTTTTTTAAGTATTTTTTGGTGAACATAATTTACCTTTTATGGAGGAAAGATTTTGTCAGAAAATGGAGTCTGGTGAACTGCTTCGTCCCCAAAGAAAAGTCCTAAAAATGATGCCATTTTATGATTCTGCGGATGATTTTTTTTTAAAATTCTTTTTTTTTTTTTTTTTGGCTTGTAATGGAAACCTTTATAGTATTCACAAGAAGAAAAAAAATGATCTTAAATATTTAATCACCTGATCACTGATCAAAAGAAAAATTATTGTCAAGGGAAAGAATGAGAAGTAAAAAGAGAAAAAAGGAGAAAAAGAGAAAAAAAAATTTGGGAGGAAAGGATGGAGATGAAGAGAAGGAGAAAACGGGGGGAAAGAGCGAGAGAAAAGGAAGAGGGGAAAAGAAGGCGAGGAAAAGAGGGAAAAATGGGAAAACGAGAGTGAAAGAAGAGAAAGAGTGGAGACGAAGGAAAGGAAGAGAAGGAATAAAAAAGGAGCTACAGAGAAAAATACGATGAGAAAGAGAGTAAAGAAAGGGGAAGAATACTAGGCAAAAAGGGGGGGGAAGGGAGAGAAAGAAAAATAGAAAGAGTGGAAAGAAAAAGGACAAAAATGGGGAGAAAGGGAGAGAAAGAAAAAGAAAACGAGTTAAAGAGCAAAAGAAAGAGAAGAAAGAAAGAAGAAGTGAAGGAAAAAGGGGAGGGAGAGAGACTAATAGAGAGAAACAAAGAGAGAGAGAGACAGAGAAAGAAAGAAAGAAAGAAGAAGAAGAAGAAGAGGTGAAAAAGATAAAGAATAAGAGGATAGGATGAAAAAGAAGAAAAGGATGGAAGGAAGCAGAGGAAGAGGTAAAAAGAACAATCAAGAGAGGGAAGGAAGGAAGGAGAGGAAGAGAGAACAAAAAAGAGGGATGCATAAAAAAGAAGGAAAGAGAGTATAGACAGTAGAGGAAGAGAGGGAAGAAAACTATTAAGAGAAGGTGTAAAAGAGAGAAAGAAGAAGAGAATTCGGTTTGGTTGGGTTTAATGGAAATTTACTAAGCTTTTTGCTTAGATGTGGCACAAGGCCATATGAAAGGGGCACCCAATGAGACTCGAACTCACTCGTGTAGGTTTGCTAGTTGAGCTTGCTAACCATTACACCACCAGTGGCGCCTTGGTTGGGTTAAATGGCATATCATCCAATGTAGGTTATTTAATGCCAAATCCTGTTTATATATCTATACCAAATATATATGATTTATAAATATATTTTGTTAATGATATTTTTAAACAAGCCTGAGCTCAATTTTTTTTTGCACACAGTTAAATGGTTTCAAATATTGCTATATAACAATCACAAATTTACCTAAGACATTTATCTGCTGCCATAGTTTGTGGGTAATTTTATTTTTAAATGAGTTAGAACTAATTTGTTTGCACAACAGTATTGGTATTGTTCCTACACAGTTAAATGATTTCAATTATTCCTATCTAACACTTATGCCCGTGGTGTAATGGTTATCGTCGTAGGAAATGAACACGGCGACACGAGTTCAAATCCTGGACGAGACTGATTGCATTTCACAGAGCACTAATACCCTTGGGAAAAGGTATGAATCCAATTATTCTCCCTCCAGCTTTGGGTAAATAGTAGGACAGACTAGGTTCTTCAGCCTTGGTGAGGCAACTAGTTTAGGAGAAGGAAAACTCTGAATTGAAACCTGTTAAACTCCGCTTAAAAATTGACCTTGTGTCATATCCTGCCCGAGCGGAGGGGTTGGTAAATAGGATATAACACTTATAATTCTATTCAATATTAGTCATTTGTTTGCAGACAGTGAAGTGGTTACAAGCATTGCTATTTAACACTAATGATTCTATTTCACACTATTCATTCATTTGCACCCAATCAAATGATTCCAAGTATTGCTACCTAATATCAATAATTACATTTTTGCATACAGTTAAACGCTTTCAAGTATTCCACGCTAATAGTTTTATTTTTAAACGGTTAAATGGTTCCAAGTATTGCTATGTAATGCCAATAATTCATTGTAGGCCCACAGTTAAAGGGTTTCAAGAATTGCTATTTAACACTAATAATTCTATTCAGTATTCCTTATTTGTTTGCACACAGTTAAATGTTTCCAAAAATTGCCATGTATCACTAACAATTCAATTAAACACAAATCATTTGTTTGCACACAGTTAAATGATCAAATAGTTATCATTGACCCATAGATAGGACCCTATCAGGTATTACTCCTCCGGGTCAGTGGACCTGGGAGAATGGCAATGAAGGAGTACTCCACAATCCCCAAAGCTCCAATACTAGAACCTCATTATCAGATGGTTTTATGTCATATCCAAGTCACTCGTGGGGGTGGGGTCTTACCACTCTGTAGAGATTTAGTCGATGTATTCTACAGCCAGAACCGATTGGGCTTGGAAGAAGGGGAAAATAGGGCAAAAGGGGATGAGATAGAAGGAAGAAAAGAGAGAAAAGAAGGAAGGAAAGAAGAAGAAGAAGAAGAAGAGAGAGAGAGAGAGAGCAAACGAAGAAAGAAAGAGAGAGAGAGAGAGAGAAGGTCAAGAGAGAGATAGAAATGAAAGGAAGGAGTGACAGAAAAGAGAGAGAGAGAGAGAGAGAGAGAGAGAGAGAGAGAGAGCACAAGAATAAGATGGGTAGAAGAAATAAAGGGAAAATAGAAAAGGGAGAGATAAAAAGAAAAATGAAGAGAGGGAAGGAAGAGAGAGAGAGAGAGAGAGAGAGAGCAAGAATAAGAAGGACGAAAGAGGGTAAGAATAAAAAAAAAGGAAAGGAAGAGAGTTATGGCAAAATAGGAAGAGAGAGCAGAAAAATATTATGAGGAGAAGAAGAGGGAGAAAAGGGGAAAAAGACATGAAAGAGATGATAGGGAAGGGAAAGATGGAGAGAAGACGGCATTGAAAGAGACAAAAAATTAAAGAGATAAGAAGTAAAAAAAAATTGAATTAAAGAAGGAATAGATAATTTAAGTGGAGGCGCTCGTGTCACAACGGTTATTGTTTTTAAAATAGACTCGAAGAGACGAGTTTAAATTCCAGACGAGTATGTATGTGTATCGCCTCGTGCTAATGCCCTTCGAAAAAGGCATGAAATCAATTGTACTTTCCCCAGCTGTCGGCAAATAGTAGGGCAGATCCTAGCCTATCATGTTGATAGATCGATCTAGGGGAAGGTAAAAAACTAACTTCCTTCGTAAATGGTAACATCATCAGGTTAAAAACCGATAATACATAAGGAATATAAAGGTAGTTAAGAAAGAAAGAAAGAAAGAAAGAAAGAAAGAAAGAAAGAGGGATGAACCAAATAAAAACTTAGAAAGAGAGTAAGTAAAACAAACGAAATAAAAAAGAACAAAAAAAAGTTGGACAAAATGGAAAGAAAGTAAGAAGGAAAGAATAAAAAAAAACAAAGAACGGGTAGCAAACAAGAAAGAAAGAAAGAAAGAAAGAAAGGAGGGAAGGAAAAAGGATGAACAAAATAGAAAGAAAGAAAAAAACAAAGAAACAAAAAAAGAAGTGAGTGAGCGAAATGGAAAGAAAGAAAGAAAGAAAGAAGAGGAGTAAACAAAAAAGTAAACAAAAAAGTAAAATAAAAAACATGGAATAAATAAGATAAAATAAAACGAAAGAAAGAAAGAAAGAAAGAAAGAAATGGAATAGAAATAGAGAAAGAAAATATTAAGGATGAAAAAGAAAGAAAGAAAGAAAGAAAGAAAGAAAGAATGGAATAAACGAAATAGAAAGAAAAATAATAAAAGGGATGGACAAAATAGAAAGAAAGAAAAATAAAAAAATAAGAAAGAAAGAATAGAATAAACGAAATAGAAAGAAAGAAAATAATACGGATGAACAAAATAGAAAGAAAGAAAGAAAGAAAGAATGAAAGAAAGAAAGAAAGAAAGAAAGAAAGAAAGAATGAAAGAAAGAAAGAAAGAAAGAATGAAAGAAAGAAAGAAAGAATGAAAGAAAGAAAGAAAGAAAGAATGAAAGAAAGAAAGAAAGAATGAAAGAAAGAAAGAATGAAAGAAAGAAAGAATGAAAGAAAGAAAGAAAGAAAGAAAGAATGAAAGAAAGAAAGAAAGAATGAAAGAAAGAAAGAATGAAAGAAAGAAAGAAAGAAAGAATGAAAGAAAGAAAGAAAGAATGAAAGAAAGAAAGAAAGACTATTTTGAAAGGTAGGAGGAGTATTGAGATGGAGTAGGAGGAGATTGGTGAAAAGATAAGCGAATAAAAAAGATTTATTAAAAGAGAAAAAGTAAGAAAAAGAGAAAGAAAGATTTAATATTATCGAACGTTCTGAACAGACACAAATAGATCGATCAGCTGATATTAAGGAATGGAAATCGATGCATCATCTGAATGATTTGCAATAGACAATTGATTTGTGTAAATCAAAATAGAGAGAGAGAGAGAGAGAGAGAGAGAGAGAGAGAGAGAGAGAGAGTGTGTGTGTGTGCGTAAAAATCATGAAGAGAAAATGTTTACAAACAAAAAAAGACGAGAGAGACAGAGAGAGAGAGACAGAGAGAGAGAGAGAGCGGGGGGGAAGGGAAAAAGAAATGAGATAGATAGATAGATAGATAGATAGATAGATAGAATTAAAAAAAACACAAAGAAATAGTAGTAGGCAGAGAAAAGAATAAACGAGAGAGTAAGAGAGAGAAAGAGAAAGAGAAAGAGAGAGAGAGAGAGAGGTTGGAGGAAATTAAATGTGAGTAGTCAGAGAGAAGAAAGGAAGAAATTTTTGAAAAAATCACGAAGAGGAAAAAGAAGGCAGAAGCAAAAATAAAGCACATACACACACACACACACACACACAGAGACAGAGAAAAGAGAGAGAGAGAGAGAGAGAGAGAGAGAGAGAGAGAGAGAGAGAGAGAGAGATGTATTTATGGACAAAAATCACTAAAGTGCATATTTGGCAACAGGTTTTCCCCCGAGGGAAAAGCAATGCGAAAAGGCATGAGATGAGATGAGGGATAGGGGTTGTTGGAAAACCTGTCGACTGGCGGGACACACAGTTTGGAAATAAACCCACTAACAGGTGCCATTTTTAACCATAAACCTTCATTATTGAAAAGTGCTACGTGCCGCGTAGCGGCGACTTCAAAGGCCGGCAACATTAACGCTACTCTGAACCGAACTATTTTAGATCACGTACCATCAACTGCTGACACTACCACCGCCTCAATCGTATAAAAGATGCACAAACAAAAGCTGCGATCAACGACGACCTTTTCTCTTTTCTATGTGAATCTAAATCGCTGCATGATGTGAAACCAAAAAGGCGGGAAAAAACAACAACAAACGAACAAAAAAGAAAAAGACAAAAAAAATCCAATATCAAGAGTAACTCGAAATGCTTGTCTTAACGTACATTTTTACATGCTCGAGACCTTTATCAAGCCTTCTGTATTTTTCCGTATATTCAGTTTTGGTTTGATTTAGTTTTATGGCATATCAACTATTTAAGGTTATTTAATGCCAAATCTTCTTTATGCATATGATTTGTAAACACATTTTGTTAACGTTTTTAAACGAACCTAAGCTCATTCCTCATTAGCCCAAAGTTAAATGGTTCCAAGAATTGCTATGTATCACTAACAATTCAATTAAACACCAGTCATTTGTTTACACAGAATTAAATAATCAAAGATTTCTGTTTCTATCGATTCAGTTTAGCATAAGTCAACAAAGTTAAATGGTTCCAAGTATTGCTATGTATCACTAACAATTCAATTAAACACCAGTCATTTGTTTACACAGAAATAAATAATGAAAGAGTTCTGTTTCTATCGATTCAGTTTAGCATAAGTCAACAAAGTTAAATGGTTCCAAGTATTGCTATGTATCACTAACAATTCATTTAAACATCAATCATTTGTTATACACAGTTTAATGATCAAACAGTTCTATTTCTAACAATTCAATTTAGCATAAGTCATTTGTTTGCTCAGACTTTAAATTTCAAACAGTTCCATTCGATTCATAGATCAGGTATTTAAATGTCAAACAGTGTTATATGATCCATAGATAGGACCCTATCAGGTGCTACCATTCTGGGCCAGAGTGGGCCCGGAAGCGATGTTCAACGTAACATCCAGGACACTGTTTTGAAATGGGTTCTAACACTTTTGCAGAGATGCAGTCGGTGTATTTTACTGTCGCAACTGATTGGACTTGTATTTTCAGTTTTTAGTGTTAACATTTCTATGGAAGATATGAAAGGATATTAGGTGCTCCTTAGTCTCCTTAGGTGCTCTCCTTGTGTTATGGGGACATATCCTACCATACCCCAAAGATGGACTCGTCCAACCTAAACATATTCGCCGAGCTTAGCTCGCTCGGAGAAGACAACTTCTCGTTTCTTAAGAGACATTTGACAGACAGACTGCAAGCCGAGAACGGCTAGTACCTCTTTTGCATGACTTCCTTTTTTCTGCTAATACAATAACGTTCACCTATCACCCGTTGTTTGAGTTGTTCTTCCACCGGTCTTATCTGAAGACCACAACACCTTATCAGTTCTGATTTTCTGATAGATTACTCTGGTTTTATAGCATATCAGACATTGTATGTTATTTAATGCCAAATCGAGTTTATACATATATATTAAACATATATGATTTTGTTTGGTTGGGTTCTATGGCATATCAACCGTTGCAGGTTATTTGATACCAAACCCTACTTTATACACATATATTAAATATGATCTGGTTGTTTGGGTTTTATGGCATATAGATCATTGTTGGTCACTCCATACCAAATCCTTTTTATACATTTATTAAATATATGGTTATTATTTTTAACTTGAGTGAGTAATTTTTTTCTTACTGTTAAATGATTTCAATTATTTCAATCTAACATGAATGCATAGTTAAATGTAAAAGTAGTTCTTTTCCACAAAACTCAGGTTAGCAAGTCAACAAAGTTAAATAGGGGGTGTCCTCGTGGTGTAATGGTTAAAGCGATGGTCTGCGGAATCGTAGTAAGCGAGTTCGATTTCCAATCGCGCTATTACGATCACTTTCGGGCAAATATCTTTGGGAAAGGCATGAACCCCCTTATCCTCTCAGCTAGGGATTAAATAGTACCACTCCTCTTCTTCTACGAGAGTTACATTGGCATTAAATAACCTACAAAGAGTTAATATGCCATTAAACCAACCAAACCAAACCAAACAAAGTTAAATGTTTTCCTTGTATTACTATGTATTACAAACAATTTAATTAAATATCAGTCATTTGTTTACACACAATTAAATGTAAAAACAGTTATATACCAAACAATTCAGTTTAGCATAAATACACAGTTTAAATGTCAAACAGTTCTATTTGAACCATAGATCGGACCCTACCTGGTTCTACTAATCCGTGCTAGAGTGGAACTGGGAGCGATGGCAGTGAAGAGGCACTCCGTATTTCCCAAAGCTCCAACATTACTGGAACAACACCATCAGATTGTTTAGTGTCATAACAAGGACACTCGTTGGGGGAGTCTTACCCCTCTGCAGAGATGCAGTCGGTGTATTCTACAGCCCCAGCTGACTGGGCCATATAAATAAAGTTACTTTCATAGAAATAATAACATTTCTTTATCATCCGTTGGAGATTCCAAGATTTGGTTGGTTAACATGTGGAGACTGAACTTACATTATAAATGTGCTCCTATAAGAAAGTTAACATTTTTTAATCACCCTATATATAACATTTTGCTTCACTTGGTTCTTAATCCTCAGATTCTTTACAGCACCTGCTGCTACTCTGTAGAACAAAAACTCTTTCTTGAAATGTGTCCTGAGTATGACACTAAACTACATCCAGTTGTGAGTATAGAGTACTCCAACACTGCCATTACTCTCAGGTCTACTCTGATCCAGAGTGGTAATACCGATTAGGGTTCTATCTATAGATTATATTGATCTTTTCGCCAAATATTAGTATTGGATATGTAACCGAATTACCCTCTGCGCCCCTAATCAGCATGTCTAGACTGAAGACGTGAGTCATACCGATTCAGCCAGGGCCAGTCAGAAGGGATCAGGTGGAGTAGTTAAAAAGGGGCTTCTTGTCTTCGTCTCATATCGCCAAGTTCGTGGCGTGCATGCTTCGACATAAAGGCAATGCTCGTTCGTGCTCAAACAACTACAAACCTGCCCCTAACTTTCTATTTCTCCGCCCTCGACTGCCGATTGAAGATTTTCAATGCGTTGTAGGCGCACGTGTAGGAATGTCCTTCTTGGATGTGTACGAATGAAAAAATGCATGTGTATACGACGAACAGACAAGAAGAAGAAGAAGAAGAAGACGTGCACTCGCACGGATGCGACCACGGAAATTGATCTTTATAAAGATACATATTTATTATTAGTCTATGGTAGAACAAAGCCACTGTAGATAGATAAATAGATATAAACAGAATGAGACAGACAGACAAACTGATAGATAGATAGATAGATAGATAGATAGATTTGATACGCAAAATCAGGTTGACAGATAGATATGAACAGAATGAGATAGATAGATAGATATGCAAAATCAGATAGATAGATACATTGATTGATAGATTGATATGATCAGAATGGGACAGACAGACAGACTTATAACCCAGTTGCCGTGATGGCAGGTTGTATTAATTACTTTATTATCTGGCTTGGTTGGGCCGCGAGTTTTTCAGTTAGCTGCTAAGTTGGCTAAAATCTTTGAGCGGAAATATAAGTCAAATTGGAAAGTTCGAGCGAATACACCAGCGACCAGCACAGGAAGACCAAATGTAAACAAAATGGATTCATGTCTTATCCCAGGTTTGATTGGGGAAATGAAAACAGTGAATTTGGGGTCACGTGTGAGATGACGCAATAACATAGCGAGATGACATCACACTACCAATATCCGCAATTTAGATATATAAAAATTAACAAATTTTGAAAAAGTTGTCAGTTGTCAGTTGGAAGGAGTTGAACTTAAAAGTCGGTCGGGGTGGAGGTGTCTCTTTGTGTCTCTATTGATAGACCCTTACAGATTCTATCTCTCTTGTGCCACTGTACGCAGTTTGAAAGTCGAACAGTATATCTGGATAATGAAGCGACAATTTTCTCTAAAGATATTGGGCATATTACTGTTACGCCAATATGTTCCAATAAATGATTGTTACTTGTTGACGGAGAGTTCTTCTTGTTTTTGAGTTGCTAACACCCAGGCAACTTTGTTCTTACGAATCGCCTCGACCGTTAGAAAAAGTTCCTGGTGAATTGTGTCATTTCCTATCGGTGGATCTTTTGAACACAGCGTGGGCACAGAGAGGATTAGTGGACCCACTATCTGGAAACGTATTTGGCCCCGTTACCAGGATAAGACCAAAGTAAAAGTACTGCATTTTGCAACGTTACAAGGATAAGACCAACCATTATTATTACATTTGGCAAAACAAATGTTGCCTTGCCAAACGATAGTATCACATTTCATCAAAAAGAAAAGGCGTCGTGCCAATATCGTATGATAGATAGATTGAGAGATAGATATGCAAAATCAGATAGATGGATTGGTAGATACATATTAATAATTTGAGAAAGAGAGAGATCGATTGATGCGGACATGTTGAGATAGATAGATATGAACAGAGTGTGAAAGGAGACAATATCACGCAAAAACTATTACTGATGCAGACTACACAAATGATCCAATGCTTCTTGCAAATAAACCTGTTTAAGTAGAATCTCTACTGCATAACCTGGAGCAGACAGAAAGAGGCTGTACATGTATTCAAATAAGATGGTATCATCTCCTCTTTAAATGGCAAGAAACTGAAGAAGACCATGTCATATACCTCGGTAGCAATATCTTATTTAGTGAAAGTGATGTCAACAAGTATAGGTAAAGCATAGATTACTATCGACAGGTTATCGACCATGTAGACATCTAATGTCGCTGATAAAATAAAACGGGAATTCTTCTGTGGCCGAGTCAGTACTATTGTATGGTCGTACCACTTGGGTTTTAACGAAACACTTTGGGAAAAAGCTCGATGGAAATTACCCAAAGGAGCTGTTTTGAATAAATCCTGGAAGCAGCACCCTACAAAACAGCTGTTGTACGGCTACTTACCTTCCCATATTTACCAACCCCTCCGCTCGGGCAGGATTTGACACAAGGTCAATTTCTAAGCGGAGTTTAACAGGTTTGAATTCAAAGTTTTCCTTCTCCTAAACTAGTTGCCTCACCAACGCTGAAGAACCCAGTCTGTCTTACTAATTACCCATAGCTGGAGGGAGAATAATTGGATTCATACCTTTCCCAAGGGTATTAGTGCTCTGTGAAATGCAATCAGACTCGTTCAGGATTTGAACACGTGTCGCCGTGTCCATTTCATACGACGATAACCATTACCCTACGGGCACCTCCACAGCTACTTACCTTCCATCTCACAAACCAAACCATCCAAGAAAGGGGAGCAAGACTCGCTGGGTACTCTTTTTTGGACTCCTACACATGGGCACACTAATGCTGGTCGAGCAACTTAAATTGATCACCTCTGTGCGAGCACTGGGTGCTGTTTAGAATACCTACAAAGAGTGATGGCCGATAGGAACCGTGTACAACTAAATGTTGTAACTGCTGACCCTTGCCAGCCCTGATACATATATAACAAGCAAAGGATTTCCCTTTGGCGTTTACATTATTCCCGTGCTCCAACATATTGCCTTCTAGATCTGCTTTAGATTCATATACTTGGTCACAGAATTTACTCGAATTACCAGAGGGTTGCTGAAGAAGGACCAGTGTTAAATCAACCCGTGATTGTTTGCTGTCATTAGATCTCATATGAGGAGGAAGTCCAACTTTGGACAAATAGATCCTACTGTACATGTCACAAGCAAGTTCAAGTTGAAAATTGTCCAAGATCAAGTCCTGTTTCTAAATTGAATATTTCAAGATGAAGAGTTCGGATCTCCTTACTTGCTTTACAACTATTGTATTTTTTTTTCTAAACTGCTGGTTCTAACGTGCTGGTTCACTGGTTTCGTCTTCACAGGTTCACGTCAGGTGTAAAACCCCTTTTCGGAGCTCACCCCAAGATGGGGCCCGCAACTTTCGACCATCCTCACATTGTCCTCTCTAGTATTCATTCGCATCTTTACCTCATCACGACTCTTAGCCAACTCTTTCAAACCCTTACTTCCGCCTGGTGAAGGGGGAAGGATATATCTGTTTCCGGTGGTTCCACGTCTACTCTGAAGATTTGGAACCTCCGTATTTATCTAGTAATTTTTAATTAACCGTAGTCATTCACCTGTGATAAACTGACCAACAACAAATGCTTTGGCCTGAATCACTCAGAGGTTAGTTGACCATTCTGAGAAGTCTTTTTCTTCATATTTTTTCTTGTCTCTCTCCTTCCCCGGAAATTAGCCTCTCGTTCTCTTACTAATTTCGACTCTCCATATCACGTTACAGGAGTCGAAAGTACTGGGAAAAATATGGCACCTTTCTGATTTTCCGTCATTTGTTTCAAGTCTTCAGCATCTACTTTAAACTTTCTGAAATTGTTTTTGATGACATCCTTAAAACGTTTCATAGGTTTATGTCCCGGACGATGAAACTCTGTAAAACAACTGCTTAGGTAACCTAACACTCGCCATTCTAGTCAATATAAAGATAGTAAAATAAATCCTTTTGTTGTCAGTTCGTTTGTCTATCTGTATGTTGTCTGCTTGTTTTCGCAAACGAATTTTGATTGGGTGAAACTGTATACTTGAATTAACCGATCGTTTTGGCGACTTTTTCGTCGGAAAAATCTAGCCCTAAACGATTCACTGTTAATTATTAATCAAAGAAGGGTTTTCCCGCGTTAACTGCCCATGGCAGACGACAGCAGAGTCTGAACGCACTTTCAACGCTTTCACGTTTCCATGTGTAATATGACGAATTCAATCATTTTGGTTGGTTTAGCAACGAGGCTATTGATCAGAGGGCACAATCAAATGAAGAGATAAACAGATGAGATCAAATTTGCAGACGATCAAGATGAAAACGAGGCTCAGCAAAATGCCGACAAACAAGATCTTCATCAATCGCCGGAAGTTGAGGTTGTGAGTGCCTTGGAGCAAGAATCTAAGGAAGTTTATGGGTAATTTTGATTTAGTCGATGGACAAGGATGCCATTACAAAGCTAATGTCAAAATAAATGAAGCCTTCAAAGGCAAAGTCTGCATTGTTATAAGCATCGGTTAGAACTTTATATCACATGATTAACTTATTGGACACCGTCAATAATGACAATAGGAATAACAGCTTTTTTTGCTGCTTATGCATAGATGATGTAGATATACGAGAATGCTTGTCCAAGTGATCATTCAACCACAATCTTCTCAGACAAACATCGAAGCATACCAGTAAGGAAATATTTAGTCATGAGATGTGATAATGTAGAAAAATGCAGGGCACAGTGAATTCATGCGTTTAGCAAGAACGTAGTAGAAAAATGATAAAGATGAATGTAGGCTGAGTAAAAAATCTAGCTCCCGTCCATATATATATATATATATATATATGTTGTGTCATTTACCAGTTGACTAATTTCATAATCTATTTTCCTATATTTAGACTGCTCTGATTTCTAATATCAATAAATATGTCAAGCGAGCAAACATTTTACTACGTGGCAAATTCCTGACAGCATAAATACGGTTGATCAGCCACTTTTTAACTTTTTCCATTCAGTTATTCTTGAATCCTTATATTACTTTAAGAAACATATTTTGGATAATTTTGGTTTCAGGGTAATGAAATAATTATGAAAAGATTGTAACGATGTGTGATTTTAACTTCTTTTAGTTTATATATATATATATATAATCCCTCTATTTAAAATATATATATATACATACATACATATATATATATATATATATATATATATATATATATATATATATATATATATAATCCCTCTATTTAATATATATATATAAGCAGCATTTTCTCTTTTGAAGATGTTTGATTAAATAGGAGAAACACTTCGTTTCTGCCGATTTTATCTTTGATCCCTTCAAGTCTTCCTATGGGTTATTTGACTTCTGGATGGAATGAATTCAGGAAGGTGCCGCATTTTTCCCACTTTCGTTTCCAAATGTTCAGTGGAACGAATAACAAAATAACAAACACAATTATGAGTCATATACATTTATACGAATACAACAGCCACATACTAAAATTCTTATAACATTTTTTCAATTTTTCCACTAATTCTTCCTTTTATGTCTCGTAAAAAAATTTTTCCGTTAATTCACCCACCCACTTTTTATTCTTCTTCTTTATATAAATATATATGACCCTTCATTATGTTTGTCTTTTCATCATTCGTTCCCCCGAAGTTTGAGTCTAGTAGAGGTTTACCAAAAGGCACTAAATAGACGTTTGTACCACCACGTTTAATCATAGCCATTTGGACCACCGTACGCGAACGTGTTAATGGCTGTATCATTATGTCTAAAGTAGTAGTTATACCTTGTTGTAACCTCAGCATGGGTAAGAGTGACGAAAACACAGAACTTCGTTTTAGTTCACTAACACGAAAGTTTATTCGCTGCTTCACTTTAAAAGTTGTCGT
Organism: Sepioteuthis lessoniana; assembly: GCA_963585895.1. Lineage (NCBI taxonomy): Eukaryota > Metazoa > Mollusca > Cephalopoda > Myopsida > Loliginidae > Sepioteuthis > Sepioteuthis lessoniana. Next base: position 84,617,793 of record OY757926.1, read on the forward strand.
CAGTTGAAAGAAAGAGAGTATGAAAGCTGAGTCATCTGCGTTAGCTGGATAAAGTGAAAAAACATGTTCGGAGAAGAAAAGGAGAAATTTTCTTCCTGATTTTCTGTTGTAGTTCTAACGTGCTGGTTCACTGGTTTCGTCTTCACAGGTTCACGTCAGGTGTAAAACCCCTTTTCGGAGCTCACCCCAAGATGGGGCCCGCAACTTTCGACCATCCTCACATTGTCCTCTCTAGTGTTCATTCGCATCTTTACCTCATCACGACTCTTAGCCAACTCTTTCAAACCCTTACTTCCGCCTGGTGAAGGGGGAAGGACGTATCTGTTTCCGGTGGTTCCACGCTTGCGCTGAAGATTTGGAACCTCCGTATTTATCTAGTAATTTTTAATTAACCGTAGTCATTCACCTGTGATAGACTGACCAACAACGAATGCTTTGGCCTGAATCACTCAGAGGTTAGTTGGCCATTTTGAGAAGTCTTTTTCTTCATATTTTTTCTTGTCTCTCTCCTTCCCCGGAAATTAGCATCTCGTTCCTTAATTAATTTCGACTCTCCATATCACGTTACAGGAGTCGAAAGTACTGGGAAAAATACGGCACCTTTCTGATTGCATTCCGTCCAGAAGTCAAACGGCTCGTACAAAGACTTAACGAATCATAGATAAGATAGGCAGAAGCAAAGTGTATGTCCTATTTAATCAAACTCTCTCTCTCTCTCTCACACACACACACACACACACATAGACACACAAGCACACACACACACACACACACACACACATATATATATATATATATGTATATGTATATCATTGTTATTATATAGTGTATAAAGTCATAAGAAAATCTGTTACCATGGTAATACGAAGTACATAAAACGATGTAAGACTTATTCGGCTCACAATGATATCAAAATGTCGCTCAAGGTATGTGTGGGTTACCCGGCATGTAGGAAGAGGATAATCCCTGTGACGTCGTTGATCATGTGCTGGGCTGTAACGTCGTATTAAGAGAGTTCGATCTCCTGACGCGCTCTTACGTTCCCTTTTAGACTAATACCCTAAGGAAAAGTCATGAACCTACTTGTCACGTGGTCTGCCACAGAGAGGAGAGAGGTAAGATCAATTTCCCCTACCCCTCTGTGTTTGAATTAACAGGCCGCAAAGGTTGACCGTTAAAAGAGGAATAAGGAATGTAGGTCAACTCCTCGGCCTGCCTGAGGAAGTAACGAATCCAGGTCAGAATGAAAGCCAAGAGATGTTTACACTCTGTGACCGGGTGGATAGAGAAGGGGACATAGAGGTCATGATAGTAGCTCGAATGAATCGCCTGATAGGGCGAGGAAGAAGAAAGAGGCCAAATGATTGGCCTGAACCCTAAAGCCGGAAGTAGTAGCCCTTTCGTCAGAGGAAATAGGGATAAAGAATTCAGTTTTTAGGACGGAGGTCGCCGTGAGAGGACGTGTGATCTGATGCCAAAACTCCGGGCGAAGAAGCGGAGCCGAGTTTCAGGACAGCAGTTGGCGTGACACGATGTATTGAAACTGTCACCGAAACCCCGGGGAAAAGCGGAAAGAATCTTGGACAAGAAGATAACCGGTGCCTTCAAGCCAAGCTGCACAGAATCCCGCTAGCCCGTGAAAGGAAAGAAATCTCAGAAGAAGCCCGTCGAAGAAGCTAAGTAAACCTTAAAACCGTTTTCTCCCTCCACCCTTCTCAAGTATTGCCATTGTATGCTCTCTCTCTCTCTCTCTCTCTCTCTCTCTCTCTCTCTTTCAATTTAAAGAAAGAAGAAAGAAAAGAAAAAGGAAGAAAGACATTTGTATTTGATATTGTCTGCTGGTAATATAGTCGGCACGTTAAATATGTGTTTGTGTCCGCTCGTATTAAAAACCTTGTTATATTTTAGATGTCCCCTCGTGTCGAAACTTATTCGTTGTGTTGTTTGCCTATCGAATTTCCTTCTTTTGCATATTCCTTTTCAGCTTCATTCGCTTTAATTTATTCTCGCTAAATGTCCTATTCGCCTTTAAAAATGTTACACGGGAAATTGGAATTGTCGACTACGATAAATAATAATATTATATCTAGACCTAGAGGTCCATGTCTTCCGTTAGCCTAGTGGCTAGGAAGACGAAGTGGCCTGGTGGGTGTGTGTAACGTGAAATTTGGAAACCCCTTGCCAGCAGCGGTCAGTCTAGCCCCAGATTAACCCCCACATTATCTACCCGTTCCCATGTGCCCGAAGAAGGAATCTTAACTGGGACTTATTTTGCGAGGGATCAAGTGCCAGACTGCCCCGACTTCACACGTGCGAAAAATAAACTCCCGTCCTGGGATAAATATTTTAGGCACCGTGACATACTTATCTCCCTGTTATAGGTTAAATGAAATTACCAATGTTCTACTTGGACGGCTTTAGTATCAAATTATCCTTTAGTATTAAATTATCCTGCCATGAAACAAAGAAACCGAAACCAAACCGCATGTAGCAAGCCCCCTAAGAGACGAAAAAGATATATATATATATTATTTAAATCAAGAGAATCATTTTATCAAATCGTTTAAAAAAAGATAAAACACTAAAGGGGCCCTTTCCTCCGGCGCTTTCTCAATAGCAATGATCAGAATCGATTGAAAATTGTAAAATTAAAAAGAAAAAATAAACAAAAACAAGTGGGATAATATCAATAAAAAATCTAGAGAGGAAAAAATGACTTTCAACTTTCCAAATTTCCACCAGATTCCCCAAATAGACACAATGTATACAATAGTTTTCTCTGTGTGCTCGAGCTCGGGCGAAATTGTGTTATGGCTATTCTTTCAAAATTGGCCAGAGGTTTCTTGCACCTAGCCTTGTGCAAGTGTTTCATCGTTTTAAAAGATTTAATCAAATGATCTCTGAATAAAATGATATTACAATTCTGCTGTACCAAAAACTTGTTTATATATATATGTATATATATATATTAGTCTTTATATTTATTTAATAGCGTAAAAACTCATATATATTCATCTATTATTATCATATAATAGCTCTATCAAAAATTCTCAAAATTATACCGCATTTGGTCTGCCACTAACCTACCAAGTGAGATTGTGACAATCATATACTGTGGTAATATATATATATATATATATATATATATATATATATATAGCTTCTTTTCCCAAAATATCTAATAGGAATTCAAATATATCCGTAAATTTCTTTTAAGGAAAATATTAATATTAATCTAAATAATTCTCAAACTATTGCATCTTATACTACAAGTGTAAACAAACATACAAGGGTAAACAAACATGCAAGTATAATATACTTAGATTGAAGAATATCTTTATTGATCATATATATATATATATATATAGCTTCTTTTCCAAAAATATCTCATAGGAATTCAAATATATCCGTAAATTTCTTATAAGGTATACAAGGGTAAACAAACATGCAAATATAATATACTTAGATTGAAGGATATCTTTATTGATCAGTGTTTTTTTAGTCACAGTTCTCAAACCTAAATCTTGAGGGGAAGACATTTACTGGACAAAGGTGTAAGTGATTAAATAAAAAAAAACAGATCTACAAATTAATAAGTTTTTATCTTATATCAAGTGAAAAGCTACCTGAAAAATAAAAGGAACAAAGTCTTTTCTTGTAAATATTTGCCAATATTTGCGTTATAAAAAAAGAAAAGAGAGATGATACTTTTAATATTGTAGTTTGTGTGGTCTGAGTTAATAAATTACGCGTGTAATAGATTTTGTGTTGTGTGTCTCTATGTCGAGGGAAAATATATCGATGCCTTAAATACATATGCAGCTGCAAGTGAAATTTTTGATCAACTGGAAACAGATGAAATAGTCGTTTGGTTTGTTTAATGGCATATCAACCTTCATAAGTTATTTAATGCCAAAGCCATTCTCCTAGAAGAACAGCAGTGGATACAGAATAGATCTATACTTACAAAAGAAAATATTTACTTTTTCACAATTTATAAGAGGAGGTCGGTTCGAAATTAGATTAAAAAGGAGATCATTTATCTACGAGTCTAACTTGTTAAGAAATGGTTTGGTTTGGTTTCTTTGTTTAATGGCATATCAACCTTTGTAGGTTATTTAATGCCAAAGCCATTCTCCTAGAAGAACAGTAGTGGTACTATTTAACCCATAGCTGGAAGGATAAAGGAGTTCATACCTTTCCCAAGGGTATTTTCCTGAAAGTGAACGTAATAGCGCGACTGGAGTACGAACTCGCTAACTACGATTCCTCAGTCCATCGCTTTAACCATTACACCACGAGAACACCCCCTTGTTAAGAAATGTATTTTTAACCATCTTAGAGGGAAAAAAATTCTTAAATAATTTTGGGTTTTGATCCTTCAAACTTTTTCGCAGCAAGTCAAATATTGTCGTGTACGAAATATGTCAAGAAATTTTAAAATCAGCCCAAAAATGCCGATGGATTAGTGAATACAAAAAATACAGATGTAAAGATAATAGTTTTTGGAGTTTTTTTTTTGTACAAAAATTAACTCTTTTTTAGTTTGGAAATCAGTTGATTACCTATAAACGTTATGAATACCTACAACCCTTGACAAATATTACGGAAATAGAACAGTAAGTGAATGTTCACCAAGGGATTTTTGTTAGCAGTAAATGAACTAATAATAGATAAGACATAAAACATTTTTATTTAATTGCTGAACATCTCATTACTACCAGTTTTATATAGTGAAAAAAAAAACGTTATCATCAGATGCGACTTGCTCTTTCATTTATTCCCTTTAAGTTTTATCCTGCTCCTTTCCCTTCGATTGAGCCTTTTTCTGATATATATATATATATATATATATATATATATATATATATATATATATGTGGTGTGTGTGTGTGTGTGTGTGTGTGTAAATTTGGTTAAATATTATAGACCTCCTTTGCCTACATATCTTTATTTCAATCCTGCTCCATTACCTACTATTGAGCCTTTTTCTGATTAGTGAAAAAATGTTTTTAGAACGAGTTCTTAAGTCCAACACACACACACACACACACACACACACACACACACACACACACACACACACACACACACACACACATACGAGGATCATTAAATAAGTTTCAAGACTTTTTTCTTATGGGTACTTTCATTGATAATACTCACATGAAACTCTAGTCCCCTTCGAAGTAATTTCCTCCGGCTGCAATGCACTTGTTGTACCGTTCCAACAACTTCTGGAAGGCCCCATCGAAGTCCTCTTGTGTGAGCGTGTCAATGACCTTCGTTACAGCCTATTTCATCTCTTCAATTGTCTCATAACGACACCCTCTAAGATACTGAAAGTATTTGAACTACGACAAATTTAGATGCCTGTACCAAAAAAAACCCTGGAAACTTATTGAAGGCACCACACACACACACACACACATATATATATATATTTGTAAATTTGGTTACATATTATAGACTTCCTTTGCCTACACATTTTTATTTCGATCCTTTCAAATCGCCTTATCCTATTTACCAACCCCTCCGCTCAAGTAGGATATGACACAAGATCAATTTTTAAGCGAAGTTTAACAGGTTTGAATTCAGAGTTTTCCTTCTCCTAGACTAGTTGCCTCACCAACGCTGAAGAACCTAGTCTGTCCTTCTATTTACCCCTAGCTGGAGGGAGAATAATTGGATTCATACCTTTCCCAAGGGTATTAGTGCTATGTGAAATGCAATCAGTCTCGTCCAGGATTTGAACTCGAGTCGCCGTGTCCATTTCCTACGACGATAACCATTACACCACGAGCACCACCTTTCAAATCGCCTTATAGATGTTATAATATTCGGCCGGAATTGGCTAAGGAATTTTCCGTATTGAACTGGTTCCCAAGAACTTTCGGATCCCTATTGGGTCATCATCAGTTGGTGTGTATTTTGAAAAAGTACAATACAACGTTTTATTTATACTAGCATAATGTTTTAAAATTTAATTCTATTCATGGTGATAATAACTAAAGACATTTGAGTAAATTTTTACTGGTTTCAAAATTAATTTTATTGATGTCGGAACTTTTATTTCTAATGTGTTGGGCTTCTACAAAAAAAAAAAAAAAAATAGAAAAAATTCCACCAGAATAAATAAAACAACGTTTTGTACTTTTGCAATGTACACACCCCCTGATGATGGCTCAAGAAGGGTCCAAAAGTACTTGGGAACCAATTCATCAAAGTAAATTTATTATCTAATTCCAGCCAAATAACATAACATCCATACGGCGATTTGAAAGGATCGAATTAAAAACATGTAGACAATATGCCTGAACCAATAAATGCTATATATATATATATATATATATATATATATATATATATATATATATATATATATATATATATATATCAGTAATATCCAGATAGCGTTTGAAGACAATGGGTGAGGATTATTCGCGTATAGAATATATGAGGAATTATAACAAATCTATGGGAGTGCTTGATGTATGGCTATTGTTATACACCCCTGACGAAAATAAAAGACCACCCTCAAAAAGAAAGAAAAAGGTATTGTTTACTATTTCTAAATTATGAAAATCAGATATATGAAAAAATAAGGTTAAGAGACATCTAAATTTAAAATAAAAAGAAATTTCAATAAATTCTTATATGTATATTAGCATTTATGCTAAATTTTAGAATTTATTTTTGACATAAATATATGACTACCAATAAAAACTAAAGAACAAATGGACTTAATTTAATTGAAAAGTTTATTATATATCGTCTATGTAATATAAAAGTTATTAAAACTGTAATACTTAAAATACTAAAAACATAAATGGCTAAAGGAACTGAATTATCTGAATTTGAGAAAGGCAACCTTACAGCTCTGAAAAGAGTTGGAAAATCACAGAGAGAAATTTCGAATGCCTTAAGACGCAGTAAAATCGTTATCTGCTATTTTTCGAAAAATCCAAATAAGCATGGAACAAGAAAACTGACTGGCAGGGCAGAAAAATTATCACCACAATTCAAGAGAAGAATTGTTCGCCAAGTAAAAAAGAAAAGTTCGTCATCATAAAAAATATTGAAATCTCTAGCGGTTGCTCCTTGTGGTACTAGAACAATTAGAAGGCATTTAAACAACAAAAAAATTAAGCATAAGAAAAGAATTAATTTTCCAAGGTTAACTATGAAGCACAAAGAAAAAAGAATGGAATATGCTCGTCAATATCAGACCGTGAATGCTAAAGAATGTTTTCTCGGACGAAAAGAAATTCAATTTAGACGGTCCAGACGGCTTTCAGAAGAACTGGCTCGCAATACATTTTCCGAAGAGAATTACTCAAAAAGGCATTGTAGGGGAGGATCTCATATGATCTGGGAGGCCTTCTTATCTCCAGGAAAACTTAAGCTACAATTTCTCAGTGGTAGACAAAAAGCAGCAGATTACGTGATTTATCCCTCGCACAAGAAGGGCGTCGCCTATGTGGAAAATGCACGCATGCCTTTTTTTTCTACAATTACAGGATACCCCATCTGGTCCCCCACTATTCGTCTCGCAACCTGTTGTGGTTCTTTAAGATACTTTGCATATCGATTGTACAAGAGTAACTAATTTTTACAGTATTCCTATTAAAAACTTTCCTTAATGGATTGGGACAATTAAAGTACATATTAAAGTACTTATCCAGGAGGTTTAGGAAGTATTTACCTATGTTAATGTTAGTAAGTTTACAGAATGGCGGGTTAAAGAAGATTACTCTTTTATTTCCATTTTACCTCGTCTATTTGAGTGATTATTATTGGTATCACCTACCTTGACTAGTGCGTGGGTCCAACCACTACTATCAGAGCCAGAGTTCACTGGGTTCACATACTCCAGTGTACCTAGTTTTTGAGGGTTTCATCATATATCCTTTTGCTCTCCTCAAAAGAAGTAAACAGAAAAATATATGAAGATAATAGTTTAGTTTACAAGCTTACATTATTCAAAAACTTCCACCTGCTACAAAGAATCTAATTCAAATTAGGATGGGTTAATTTACAGGGACACTTTTTTCCTGGTTTCTTAATTTTTCTAATACTTTATTGTTTTAAACCTCGTGACTTTCGCCTGTGAATTTAAATTCATATAGTTTTTTTTCACACACACACACACACACACACACACACACACACACACACACACACACACACATATATATATATATATATATAATATATATATATATATATATAGACCGTAATCCATATTTGCTGTTTTTCAACCTCAAATTAAACGTGTGAAGTGATCTGATTAATTAGACGAAGAGTATAATGATATTCTTCACCGAAATAAATCTATGACATTTTAACCAATTCTGAGTTTTCTTAATTGCATTATATATATATATATATATATATATATATATATAAGCTTGTTTTATTAAATAATAGACACTTTTTGTCTAATAATTCTAAGAACTTTAAATGAAAGATTGCTGCCCAACTACACACACACACACACACACACACATATATATATATAATAAAAATGAAAAGATTTTGCTTTTCTTGGTTGGGCCAAGATCTATTCAGTATCTCTCCAACGCCTAATACTATTCATGTAGTAAGGGAGAAAAGAAATAATCTGAAAGAAATATTAATAAAAAATAAATAGAAGAACTGACAATGCTTGAGCTTAGAATTCGTCTTATATTGCATCTGATAACTGTGTTTGGTACTATACAAAACAAAAGGGTATAAAAAGATACTCTTCTCGTTTCAACAGGAAATGTTTGTAGTCTTCGTTAATAAAGATAAACGCTAAGCTTAAAGAAGTATTTCTTTTCGTTATTATATCACAGACGCTGATTTTTCATACATTTTGTTGAGGAGAAAACGTATCTTCTAAATGTAGAAGTTTTTGTTCCTAAAAACAATATACTTCTTAGGAAACGTATGACTACGTTTGAAGTGTCATATATTTTATGGATCTTATCTGAATACTTTTAGCATTTAATTATCACTGTACAACACGAAGGAAAGGGGGAAAGACTTGTTATATTTATCGTCTGCCTTTGCCTTTTGTGTTATCAATACAATCACCACCATTTTGTCATTAGCTTTTTTTCTTTCTTATATATATATATATATATATATATATATATATATATATATATATATTGAGGATTGATTTAGAAACAAGTTAAGAAGGAAAAATGAGAATAGGGAGAAAGAGATGATAAAGACGAAGAAATAGAAAATAAGACATCAAAATGAAGGAAGAGTTTACATTTCTGATCATAAAATGAAAGAAAGAAAACAGATTGAAAGAAAATGAATAAGTTAAGGTTGGGTTGTATGACATATCAACCACCATTGGTTATTTAAAATTAATCCCTGTTTATACACATATTAAATATATATGATTTTGTAAACACATAAAAATGCGTTTACAAATCCTACATATTTGATATTATATAGATAACATTATATAGATAGCATTTTAAAACGAGCCTCAGATAATTTTATTGGCACACAGTTAAATGATTTCAACTATATCTACCAGACACGAATAATTATATATTTTATTTATCATTTACCGGACATTGGCATAATAGTTTGAGAGTTCACCAATGGCCCGGGAGACCTGGGTTCAGTCCGTAGGTCGAGTCATACCAAAGACTCAAAAAATGGTAATTGATGCTACCTTGCTTAACACTCAGCATTATAAGGTGCGGATCAAGGGAAAAGAGGAGAAATCCAGGGAAGGGAGTAGCGCCCTCCCCTACACCTTGGTGTAGAAGCTATCGAAAAGGGAGCCTCCTGGTTGCCCTCGATTACGGTTGCCAATTTTACTTACTTTATTAATCATTTGTTCGCAAAAAGTTAAATAGGTTTGGTTTGGTTTGGTGGGTTTTATGGCATATCAACCTATGTAGGTTATTTAACGCCAAATCCATTTTTATCCAAATAAAAAGTTCTATTTCAAACAATTCAGTTTAGCATAAATACAGTTTAATTGTCAAAAACATTTCCATTTCCAACTATTCAAGAAATTATATGTAACAATTCAGTTAAATGTAAATCCAATTGTAATGTCGAAAAACAGTTCTATTTTAAATAATTCAGTTAAGCATAAGTACGCAGTTTAAATGTAAGTAAAGTTTAATTGTCAAAAACGTTTCTATTTCAAGCTATTCTGTTTAGTCAAACAATTCACTTTAGCATAAGAATGCTGTTAGTTCTATTTAACCCATAGATAGGGCCCTATCAGGTGCTACCACTCCGGGCCAGAGTGGACCTGGGAGCAATGGCAATGAAGGTATACTCCGCATTCCCCAAAGCTCCAGCATTGCTGGAACCTCACCATAAGATTGTTTACTGTCATATCCAGGACACTCTTTGGGGGGGGAGGTCTTACCCCTCTGCAGAGGGGCAGTCGGTGTATTCTACAGCCCCAGCCGACTGGGCCAAAAAAGTTAACTAGTTTGAGGGATTGTTATATAACAATGTTATTTAACATCTGTCATTTGTTTACATGGAAATACATATACGATTTGTAAATGACTAATTTGTTGGTAATTTTATTTTTAAATAAGTCAGAACTAATTTGTTTGAAATAGAAATGTTTTTCACAATTAAACTGCGTACTTAGGCTAAACTGATTTGTTTAAAATAGAACTGATTATTTGTATAAAAATGGATTTGGCATTACATAACATACAATGGTTGATGTGCCATAAAATCCAAATGAAAGTGTAAAGGAAATTAAATTCTGTTCAAAGCAATGTGTGCTTTACTTTACGCCAATGCCCTTTCGTAAAGGCATAAATCCATTTCTTCAACGGGTAAAATAAAAGGACATTTTCGGTTCTCTAACCTCGGGAAAACTCTCAATTTAAAACCAAGGGCCCTTAAAATCAGTCCGGCGTTATTTACAACCTCATTCTGACAACTTCTACCACGACATTGACACCATTTTAATGCACCTTTTCCTACTTAGACAACATTGGTATTGTTGAGAAGGGATACCTACTGCATGGGCAGCTGTAGGTGTTCCATACAAAATTTGTCCAAGCTTGTACTGAGATCCAGGCACAAATCCAGGGAGTCTAGTGAGTCTCACTTATAAGTGAAAAAAACATACCGCTACACCCCACCAAAACAAACAAAAACAAACATGCAAAAAACAAAAAAAAAAAAAAAGGAAACCCTCAAGAATCAAACAAAAGGAAAATGAACAACAGTAAATAAACAGAATTAATTGCGAAAAAAAGCCCATATAATATTATCCATATTATACAGCTACGTGATTTCTGTCAATAAAAAAATTCTCTTAATTTCAAAATTCTTGTGCTAAAAATTTTACTACGATGTGCTATTTTTGTGGAATTATAGTTACATTTTTACAAAAATGTTCCTAGGGCACCTTCAAGTGGTGTAAATGTTAGTAAGCTTGACTAGCAAACGTTGACGAGTGAGTTCGTGTCTCACTGAGTGCCCCATTCATACGGTTTAGTAAAGTACTACAGAAATGCTCCTCTATTATTAAGAAATTTAAAATCTAGTTTTTACCGGAAAGAATTTGGTTTTCGTTCACTCTGATCGATATAAGTTGGTTGGTTCTAAGGCATATCAAACACTGCAGGGTTATTTTATGCCAGAGTTTGTCTAAAACTTATGCTCTCCAATGCAAAAATGCATTTTCACGATCATTTTCAATAGACAAACACTTCATCATCATCATCATCATGTCATGGTGCTAGTACGGATCTCCCTGACCCTCTCTCACCACCCATCTCTATAGTCCATCGCTCCCGGTAAGTTTTCTAGGCTAAATCCTGTATCGGCACAGTGCTTTTGTATATAGGATCTAGCTGGTCGTCCTATCTTTGCTCGTCCAAGTGAAGGGGTCCAATGGAGTATATCGCTTATGATCTCGTCCTTACTTCTCCAGCTGTGTCTCGTATGTCTGGTTCGTCTAACTTGGATAGGTTTCGTGATGGGTGGTAGGTGGCCGTACATCTGCTGGTTTGTAGGGGGTTGCCTCCAGGACTTGTTCAATACAGCTCACAGAATTCTTGTGTAGTTGCCGTTAAGCTTTTTCTCCATTCGTTTAGTAAGCGTCCATGTGGTACATCTATATAGCATCATCGACGCGACCGCTGCTTGGAAAAAACTGCTTTTTTATTTTTATCTGTCAGGTCTGACTTCCATATGACCGATAGACTATCGTTAGCTGTCCATGCTTTTGCAAGTCACGTGTTGATGTCATTCTCGGTTGATGAGACGCTGCTTCCGCGGTAGGTGAACTTGTCAAATAGTTTCAAAGGACCACCCTTTAGTGTGGAGATGTCGCCTTTTTGATTGAAGCCCATGTATTCTGTCTTGTTTGTATTGACCTGGAGGCCCCTGCCACTAGCTGCTCATTCCAGATTATGTAGCAGGGATTCGGCTTGGGTGGGTATATTTGCTAGAAGCACTATGTCATCGGTGTAATCCGCGTCCGTAATTGTTTGTGTGGGATGTCTTCTGCTTCTTTCCTTTGCCAGTTTGAAACCGTTATCTTTCATTATATCAATAGACGTTCTAAACACTTAGTCTAAGCAGATAATAAACAGGTATGGGGCTAATGTGTCACCTTGCAGCACACCTGCAACAATGTCGCAGTAGTCTGTGTCTCCATCCGGTGAGCGGACTTTACTTTCGTGTTTTTATACATCATTATTATGGCTACAACGGTTTCTCTGGGGAGACCGGTTGGCTAGAAGTATTTGTTCTATCCTCCCTGTATGGAGTCAAATGCCTTGGAGGAGTCGACGAATGATATTGTAGCCTCACGATTTTTTGTACGTACACCTAGAATTCGACGGAGAGTCAAAATTTGTGATGTCGTGAATCGATTTCTCCGAAAGCCATTTTGGTTCTTCCTAAGTTTTTTTCTCAATTTTGGGTTCTATGCGGTTGCGTAGTAGAGGATTGTAGATCTTGGCCACTATGAATGTAACGGTTATACCTCGGTAGTTCTTGGCTATTTCATGGTCACCATCTGTCTATTGTGTTTTGGTTATATATGGCATTACAGTGTCGGAGAAGTATGTCATCGAATTCCCTGGTCTTCCATACTTCTGGGGGTATTTCATCAAGCCCTGCTATTTTCCTATTTTTAAATTTTCTTCGTACTGAGTCGAGTTCTTCTTGCATAAACTGTCCTAGTTTGATGTCTATCAATAATTTTTGTGATTGGTTCATGCTTAACGTTCGGGGGTTTTCCGAGTAAATTCTCGAATTGTTGTTTCCACAAGTGTATTCGTTCTTTTTGGCTGGCAGTTTTTAGTTTAGCTCTTGCAGTACTCTTCCTTCTGTTTACTTCGTTTACTGTCTACCATGCTATCCTAGATTGTCTATCTTCAACTGAGTCTCTATTGATCTGATATCGTATGTATTCTATTTGTTCTTTTATGTATACATTAGTTAATTCATTTTGTGCCTTCTTAAGTTTCTGAGTATTGGTTTCCTCCTATTGCTTAGGGAGGCGATTTTCACATCTGCGCGCTTTTTTTCTAACCGCTAATGTCTCCCATGGGACTCTACGTTTAGCTCTTTATTCAGTTGGTATGCATTCTGCTGCCGCTTCTATGTGGGCATTGACAAAGTTCTCATATTCGTCCTTCGCAGTAGGTGTTTCAGGTATCTCCTGAAGTACTTACTTACTTGTACTTGTGTAGGCTTTCACCCTGGTCGGGTTGAACCGGCTTCGTCCCGAGCAAGTACAGCAACGCTGTCTATGTTGCTCATTGAAGAAGATACTATGGGATTTGATTGAGGGAAGGGTCCCAAGTCATACCCGGAAAAACGCCCTGTTTGCCGCAGATTTTCCACAGAGGTATTGACAGAGCGACCCGAGGCTACCGGTTGCCGGAACAGACACCTCCTGGATTTTCACCAGAGCCCCTTTAGTCCTAATACTGCTGGGTGCCAGACTAATCCACCTTGGGTAGCCCTACCAGGAACTGACGTTCCCGACGGCATAGCTCTGGCCACCGTCCTGCCACGTTGAGGAGGGGTTGGACTTTAGGGTAGTATCTTTCTTAGTGTTAACGTATATTTATCTGTAATATCCCGGTTATTAAGTAGGGACCAGTCATAGTGTACAGTTGTGGTTGTTTGGGCCGAATTCCTTCGTAGGATCAGTCGTATCTTTGCCGTGACAATTCGGTGATAGGGGGACACGCCGAAGAAAGAGGAATATGCCTCGCAATTCAATGCACTATTATTCCATTTCTTATTTATGAGGATGTAGCCAATCTGTGTTTGCATAGGTGAAGATCCATAGTTTTCCCATTCTTTTCTGAAATTTAGTATTGAGGCATGTGAATCTATTTTCTAGAGTGAAATCTGATAGATGTTCCCCATTTCTGTTTGACAAGTGGTGTAAGCTGGGTTTGTTGTAAACGTTTTTGCCAACTTGGGCATTCATGTCTCCACCGATGATGAGAATGTTGTGTTTCAGTATGTTATGAACAAGGGAGGATAGCCCGTTATAGACGGCGATCAGGTCTGTTTCTTCACTTCCATTGGTAGGGCTGTAACAGAAGAAGATTGTTGCGTTGGGGTTGCCATTAAAAGTAGCTACCATCACGATCGGCTGTATTTTCTCGAAGCTATTTCGTGATTTTAGGGCCCGTGGTCCTATAAGCATACCTATACCTCCTATCGTGGCGTTGAGTTTTTCCATGGAGATGCCGAGACAAATGTCCATCCATTGCCGATATCGTGGTATTTTATATCTTCGCTATGACGGTATCTGTGTTCTTGCATGCATATTATCTCTATGTTATGATCTATCGCAAAAACTGTCAGCTCCGGTTGTTGGCCTATTCTATTTAAAGTTCTAACGTTGAATGTTACTATTTGTATTGTGCTTTTGCATTTTAGTAATTTTTGTTTTAGTTTGAGCTCTGTGGCTGATTTTTCGAACACCGGGGCTTGGGCCCAAACTCAGCATGTCGCGCTCCGCGTCCTACTGAAATTTTTTTTATCTGCGCGAAGAGCGATACAGTTTGGACAAGTGGTTTGTGTGTGAGTTATGGTAATCTTTCGAGGACTGTGTTTTTATTTTCATCTATAGAAACCAGCCTTATAGATGAGAAGCAGTAGTACCTCGATCGAATTATTTGATATCCCGTGGGATTCATCCACCGATCTCCTGTGGGGCATGCCGTTGATCCGTCGTTGGGTTCGTCCGCCTTTACGTCCATCATGCTGCTGCTTCTAATTGCTTCCGATCAGTTACTTAAAAATTCTCTCTCCCTCCTGCATGTATTAAGTTTTAACTTAGTAAAAGTCCACAGTTACTTTATTTTATCATTATTATTAAAAAAAAAATATCTTTTTAAACTCAGAGAATCCTTATTGCATTCTTCGGGGCATTCTTTTCTTACTGTAAGTTAGGTTTTATCTCCTTTTTCATAGTTCAACTTCAGCTTGAATTTTACATTTAATACAACAATCATTTTACGTATAATAAAATCTTTCATGCATTTCTAGGGGGTGTCCTTGTGGTGTAATGGTTAAAGCGATGGTTTGCGGCATCGTAGTACGCGAGTTCGTACTCCAGTCGCGCTATTACGTTCACTTTCGGGCAAATGCCCTTAGGAAAGGTATGAACCCCCTTATCCTCCCAGCTATTGGTTAAATAGTACCACTACTGTTCTTCTAAGAGAATGGCTTTGGCATTAAATAACCTGAAAAGAGTTGATATGTCATTAAACAAAGAAACCAAACCAAACCAAACCATGCATTTCTAAATTACAATATAGTAAAAACAAACTAACCCTGAGTTGGCCACTGCCAAAGATAGAAAGGAATTGCTTTGCTTTCGGCTTTCTTAATTTTATATCAGTTCATTTTACGGTGGGCTGGAGAGTTTTGAATCTTCCGTCTTTTATACAGATATACACATCTGAGAATTTTTTTTTTCATTTATTGCGTACTTTTTGTCCTCATCTTGGTAGTTTTTGTGTTGTTTCTTCTTTCACTACGTTTCAGCCAAAGTTCACCTATGGCCTTCTTCAGGTGATTTCCCGCGACCTTGGATAGGAATGCTGAGTCTTGTAACCGTATCCCCAGTAATTACTGCCTTCCATAGTTGTTGTTTATCGCACCACGTTTTTGAGCAAGTAACCTCTGGCCGGCTTGGGTAGGATTTGAAACCGCTATCTTCAGACAATGCTCACCGGGAGCCGTAGAGACTCAACGCCTCTATCCGCTGCGCCACGGGCCCCGAAAAACATAAAAAGTCCGGAAAAAATTCTCAGATTAAGAAGCCTCATCTCAAAATGATTCCAATTAAAGACAGATATACACATCTGAGAATTTTTTTTTTCATTTATTGCGTACTTTTTGTCCTCATCTTGGTAGTTTTTGTGTTGTTTCTTCTTTCACTACGTTTCAGCCAAAGTTCACCTATGGCCTTCTTCAGGTGATTTCCCGCGACCTTGGATAGGAATGCTGAGTCTTGTAACCGTATCCCCAGTAATTACTGCCTTCCATAGTTGTTGTTTATCGCACCACGTTTTTGAGCAAGTAACCTCTGGCCGGCTTGGGTAGGATTTGAAACCGCTATCTTCAGACAATGCTCACCGGGAGCCGTAGAGACTCAACGCCTCTATCCGCTGCGCCACGGGCCCCGAAAAACATAAAAAGTCCGGAAAAAATTCTCAGATTAAGAAGCCTCATCTCAAAATGATTCCAATTAAAGACAGATATACACATGTTTTCAAACAGGTTTCTTTTTTTGGGGGGGTATTAATGTTATTTTCCTTCTTTTTCTACCTTTTCCATCACCTAACACGAAATTCCCAATTTATTCGATTCTTACTCTAACTTTGGTTTTCAAACACTTGAATAAATCCAAAAGTATTAACATCTTTTACTTCTTTTTTCATGGTTCAAATTCAGCTGGGTTTTACAATAAAACATTTAATACAGCATTGATTTTACACATAATAAAATCTTTCATGCATACATAGCTGTAATATTCATGTTTTAAGAGAAGCCTTAAACAAAGTTTACAATGATTTAAAATAAGTCAAGGCCCATGTATTATTGTAGTTCAGAAGGATCTTAAACTTTATCTCAACTCTATTTGATCCATAGATTAAACCCAAACAGAGTGGACCTGGGGGTACTGGAAATGTAGAGTAAAAAGTACGGATGCAACTTACAAGACACATTCAGGTTAATTGGCCGCGCAATTGCCATGTCTAGTTAATTTGGCGTCACTTGTGTGCGATATAGACTGTTGGCTCTGTTGTAGAGTCTCAGCTCTGTAATCTGCGGTCGCTGGTTCGATCTCTTAATAAGGTCGAAACTGCTGTCTAGTGTTTCCGTATGTCGTGCGTAAGTGTTCGCCGGATTTCCTGGTAATTCAATTCACAATATAATTCCCCTGTTAGAAAAGAAAAATATACATCTGACTTTACACTCTTTTTCAAACCGGTACCTTATCACTGAATTGTGTTAAGTGCCGTGTCAGAGATATTCAGTTTTATCCCGTAGTTTACCGCTTCAAGGGGTGCAATTGGGCGGTGTTCTGGATTTCTTAAGGCAGATAATTATTAAATGCTAATGATAGAGTACTTCCCTTATCTATTGATTTGCAATTTATTATAACATGATTTTTTAAAATGACGGAGTCTCCGTGGTGTAATGGTTAACTTGCTAGACTGCTACGTCGTAGTAAGCGAGTTTGAACTCCAGTCACGCTATTACGTTCCTTTCGAACTAATTCCTTTGGGAAAGGCATGAACTTCCTATCTCCCCTGCTATGGGATAAGTAATACCGCTACAAGGATAGATTTGGCATTTGAATATAAAAGAACTATTGTTCCAAACGAAGAAATAAATTATTTTATGAATGAAAAATTCTGTGAGAATTGTGAAGTTTGAGATGCCATTAAACAAAGAAACCAAACCAAATGTATATAAATAGAACGTGGATCAGTATCGAACTTAATTGCCGCCAAATGGGGTTTGTAAGCGAGTAAAATATTGAGAAAAATTTGAATATAAAAAAAAAAAGAAATATAGTTCCAATCGAATAAATAAATGAATTTCGGAATAAAAGAAAAATCAATCAGAATGAAAATTGTTTCAAGGAAAAAAATCAATCGAGAGAGAAAACTAAAACAAGAAAGAAAAAAAAAAACAAGAAGAAAAAAATATTATGAAAGAGTAAAAATAGAGTGTATGCAGCAAGAAAGCCAATGGTGAAGAATGGAGATGGAAAGAGAAACTAAGAAAAAGGAAGGAAAAAGAACATTTGGCAAAAAAAAAAAGAGAAAGAGAAAGAGGCGGGAAAAAATGCCAGGTGACAAAAAAGAGGACAAAAGAACGATGATACAAAGAAAAGAGTAAAATAAAAGTGAAAAAAAGTGAATGGAATGACACATAAATCAGAGAGGGGGTAAGGGGGAGAGAGAGAATATGAATAGAATGAGGGGAAGGAAACAAATGGAGAGAAAGAGAAACTGAAAGAGACAAAGAGACAGGGATGGAAAGAAAGGGGGAGAGGAAAGCAGACATACGGAAAGATAAAGAGAGAGAGAGAGAGAGAGAGAGGGGGGGGGGTAGATGGTTTGGTTTGTTTGGTTTTATGGCATATCAACTTTTGTAGGTTATTTAACGCCAAATCCATTTTTATGTAAATAATCTGTTCTATTGAAAACAGTTCAGTTTAGCATAAGTACACAGTTTGATTGTCAAAAACATTTCCATTTCAAACTATTCAAGCAGTTATATGTAATAATTCAGTTAAGTGTAAATTCAGTTTTAATGTCGAAAAACAGTTCTATTTCAAATAATTCAGTTAAGCATAAGCACGCAGTTTAAATCTAAGTACGGTTTAATTGTCAAAAACGCTTCTATTTCAAGCTATTCAGTTTACTCAATTCATTTTAGCCTAAGTATGCTGTTAGTTCTATTTAACCCATAGATAGGGCCCTATCAGCTGCTACCACTCCGGGCCAGAGTGGATTTGGGAGAGATGGCAATGAAGTGGCACTCCGCATTCCCCAAATTTCCTGCCCTGCTGGAACCTCACCATCAGATTGTTTAGTGTCATAACAGGACACTCGTTGGGGGAGGGTCTTACCCCTCTGCAGAGGTGCAGTCAGTGTATTCTACAGCCCGAGCTGACTGGGCAACACAGTGAAATGGGAGAGGAAAGCAGACATACGGAAAGATAAAGAGAGAGAGAGGGGGGGAGTTGATGGAGAGACAGAAACAAAGTATAAAATAGAGAGAGAGAGAGGGAGAGAGAGAGAGAGACATGTAGAATAGATGAAAAGGAAAAGAGAATCTGTGAGACAGAGAAACACAGATAGAATGCACATATTGTTGGATCGGTCGATCGATGGGCGGATGTAGAAAAATAATGATAACAATAGGTGAAAATCTGAAGCCAAACAATTGGTAAAATTTGTTCGCTCTGTTATAGCAAGGAATTCTAAAAGCGAACACACCTTTAGCAAGAAGACATACATCGTTAAAACAGATAAACTGATTGAGAGCTGACGTCCAGAACAATGAAAAGAGAATGTTGTTCAGTTTAGAAAATGGTCCCAAGTAGTTAACTCCAGTGTTTGATTGGCTGTCCGGCATTGGATTTTCTAAGACCATCTTTAATACCTATCTTTAATTCTTATTTCTCTGAGGAATCGTGGATACGGGATTGGTCTAGAAAGTAATCGGATGCCTTTTTTTTTTCAGGTTGGCGACCCTGATTGATAGTCAGCTGATAAATATTGACCTTGAACACGGTTTGGTTTGTTTTTTTGCTAAATGGCATATCAACTGTTTGAGGTTATTTAATGCTAAAGCCACCCTTCTAGAAGAAAAGTAGTGGTACTATTTAATTCAGAAAGGGGTTCGTACCTTTCCCAAAGGTATTTGTCCGAAAGTGAATGTAACAGCGCGACTGGTGTACGAACTCGCTGACGAGGATGATTAAATAAGTTTCCAGACTTTTTTCGTATGGGCACTTGTATTGATAGTACACACTTGAAACTCTAGTCCCCTTCGAAATAATATCCTCCGGATGCAATACACTTGTACCGTTCCAACAACTTCTGGAATGCCCCATGGATGTCCTCTTGTGTGAGCATGCAATGACCTTCGTCACAGCCTCTTTTACCTCCTCAATTGTCTCATAACGATAGCCTCTGAGCTTAGAGAATAAGCAAGAGTCACAGAGAGCAAGGTCTGTACTATAGGGAGGTTGACGAACTATCTTGATGCACATCTTGGTCAAATAGTCTGTGACAAGGATGGAGTTGTGGAATGGTGTATTATCCTGGTGGAAATGCCACTAACCCGATTTGAAGAGTGCTGGCCTCTTCCGACGGAATCACTTCCTGAACTCCCTTAAAACCTCAACATAGTAACCCTATCCCTAACCTTAACCCTTTTGGCCCATCAACTCTGATGTATTGAGTTCCTTACTCCTCCCACACCTCTCACCATCCTTCACAGACTCCCTGCCTTCCTTGAATCTCTTATGCCTCTCAAAGACTGATGCCTGATTCATGCAAGATGGTTTAAAAGCAGTCTGAAGCATTCCATGCGTTCCTGTGGCATTTTTTCTAAGTTTAAAACAGAATTTTATTGCATATCATTCTTCTCAAGTATCAGATTGCATTTTTGAAATTCACCAGCTGTGACAATCAGGTTTTAGTAGGATGTATTCTAATTGCTGCTGTTCATTTGAACCTGAAATTATAAAAATTGGTCTGTCATCTCATAAGATGTATAGCAATAAGATACTGAATTTTCAAGAGTCTACGACAATTTTAAATGCCAGTATAAAAACAAGTCTGGAAACTTATTGAAGGCACCACATACTTCGAACTCGTTTACTACGATTCCGCAGTCCATTGCTTTCACCATTACACCAAGAAGACACCCCACTCCTTGTACACGAGAGAAAACTTCAGTATCTCAGAATGCATGTTCAGCTGAATAATATGGGATGGATACAAATTTGTTAATTTGATAATAAGCAAAAGAATAGAAAGTCTAAGTCATATTTTGACAGAGATGAAACAATGAATCACAATATAAAGGAATGCAGCTCACTAGCACAAAGGAAATACGAGACGAGGTACGACTGGGTGAAAAAGGTGATTTACTTGGAATTGTGCAAGAGATTAAAATTTCACCATATTGATAAATTGTATATGCATAAACCAGAATCTGTCTAAGAAAATGAGATGACGTATAGAATAATTGTAGTAAGAACATTGTTTATAACTCCCAAAAATTCACTCTGAACTGTCCAGCAGGATACATAGCGTAACGGTTATAGGCGTTACGTAGACAATCTTCTGGAGGTTGCAGTTTCAATCCTGATTCCAGGCGAGTAACAATCCAGGAATACTTAACACTTGTACCCAGTTATGGCCAACGGAATCAGAACAGTCGATCCCCGTGGATTCAATAAAGGACGTAGTTCGAAGTTCCGTGAAGGTTCCTGAGTTCGACAAACACCTGAAGAAGGCCGGAGGACATATCGTCCGAAGCGTTGTGGAAATAACAATAAAGATGAAGACAAAAGTCTGAAAACCCTTAATGATAAAAATCATCAAGCTTCGTCTCAGAAATTTAGACAACGTATAAAATCATCTGGAACTTATAAACAGATCACTTAATCCCGACCAGAAGACCAGACTTTGTGTTTAGTAACAAAAAGAAAAGACCTGGCTATTTAGTGGATCTTGCTGTTGAAGCTGATCATAGGGTGAAAATGAAAGAAAACGAAAAGACGTACGAATACTTATCTTATTTACTACGAATTAAATCTTGCAAGAGAGCTAAAAAAGCTGTGAAAGATGAAAATGACGGTACTACCGATTGTAGTTTGTTCACTCGGAACGGTCCTCAAATGTCTGGAAAAAGACTGCCGGGAACTTCTGAGCAGAAGAATAAAGATCATCCAGACCAAAGTAGTGTTAAAATCAGCTAGAATACTTTGAAGAGTCCTGAAGAACTGAGAAGACTTGCTAGAGAAGACTTGATAAAAAAAAAAAAATGCAAATAGCAGTAGCAGCAATAATAATTAGTGGTTAGGAGAATCACGAAAATGGACCACATGATTAATTTTTGCGTCAACCTCCAGGACAATCCGAAAGAAACCTTTCACAAGTTAACACAGGTCTAGAGAAAGTTTTAATCCAGTAACAGAATTTCCACTGGATTTCGGGATAACTCAGATACTGTGGAAGATGAAACCTGTTCTCATCAATGGTCCACTTCAAGAACTGAGGAAAATGCGACTAAATTGAGTATTCTTATAAAATCTGATCGACGTTGAATATATTTTTAGCGGAATATTGTCGGTGAAATACAGGATTGTGTAAATGCAGTAGCCTCCATAATATCTAGACTTTTTCATATTTCCTAAACTGGAAATTTACATCAAGAGTAAGAATTGTGAACGTGAAGGACATTAAAAGATAATAGGACATTGCAACTTAACACCTTACTGAGAGAAGAATTGTGAAGTGCTTTGACCAAATGATAAAATTGCTGGAATTAATTGGTTGAATTCGAAGGAGATTGTTTTGAAAAAAATTAATGTTCCAATTCTTTGTTCATTTCTATCTTGGTAAATTCAGTCTCGATACTTTTGGAATAGAAATTTTATATATATATATATAAGTGTTTTTGGATGGGACAGCATCACATCATAAAATCGACTAGAAAGTGGTTTAAAGAGAACGAAAAGTTAATCGATGGCATATAATTCACATATAAATAAATAATCCTTTGAATGCACTGTTTTGTATATATATATATATAGGTTTGTAGACATGTTTACAATATATATATATATATATCATTCATATAAATTAACTAAAAAAACTGACTTATATGGAATAACTGATATATATATATATATATATATATATATATATATGAGAAGTTTCAATATATTATAAATGAGTGCTCTATATATGGCTATTAAGGAATAAAAAATATATAGAAAAATTCACATTCAGAGCAATTATATCAGCAATATCAAGCAAATCTTAACAGATATTATGCTATTATACGAGGATCATTAAATAAGTTTCCAGACATTTTTCGTATGGGCACTTTTATTGATAGTACACACATGAAATTCTAGTTCTCTTCGAAATAATCTCCTCCGGCTGCAATGCACTTGTTGAACCGTCCAACAACTTCTGGAAATCCCCATGGAAGTCCTCTTATGTGAGCGTGTCAATGACCTTCGTCATAGCCTTTTTCATCACAATTGTCTCATAACGACAGCCTCTAACTTTTTCCTTGAGCTTAGGGAATAAGCAAAAGTCACAGGGAGCAAGGTCAAATAGTCTGTGACAACGATGGAGTTGTGGACAGGTGCATTGTCCTAGTGGAAATGCCACTGACCCGATTTGAAGAGTGCTGGCCTCTTCCAACGGAATCTCTTCCCTTAAAACCTCAACATAGTATTCCTTGTTGACTGTCTGTCCTGTGGGAACCCAGTGCTGTCACAAAAAGGGGATCATCAAATGTTTGTGGGTGGATTTACTCTGTCTGGGAGATCCAGTATGCTTCCACTGGGAACTCAGTCTCTTGGTCTCTGGGTCATAGCAGTAGATCCAGCTTTCATCGCAGGTCACTGCGGGATCTGAAGTGATCAGTTCGACCATATCCCTGCTGTCATGACAACGTCTTTCTTTCATATCTTCTCTGAGCACCCTTGGGATAAACTTCGCTCAAATCTTCCGCATCTTCTGTTCTTCGCGAATACTTGTGTGTACAGTTCCCACACTGACATCAAACTGTGCGCTTATTGTCTCTATAGACACACAACGGTTCTTATCCATGAAATTCTTTATTTGGCCAATCAACTCTGGTGTTCTGACTTCCTTACTCCCCCCACACATCTCATCATCCTTCATAGACTCCCTGCCTTCCTTTAATCTCTTATGCCTCTCAAAAACTGATGCCTGATTCATGCAAGATGGTCGAAAAGCGGTCTGAAGCATTCCATACATTTCTCTGGCATTTTTTCCAAGTTTTAAACAGAATTTTATTGCATATTCTTCTTCTAAAGTGTCCTCACGTCTAGATTGCATTTTTGGAATTCACCAGCAGTGACAATCAGGTTCTAGTAGGATGTATTCCAATTGCTGCTGTAGCTGTTCATTTGAACCTAAAATCATAAAAATTGGTCTGTCATCTCATAAGATGTATAGCAATAACATAGTGAATTTTCAAGAGTCTACGACAATCTTAAGTACCCATACGAAAAAAGTCTGGAAACTTATTGAAGGCATCTCGTATATATATATATATCATCATCATATCGCACTGGTAGCACGGATATCCCTGATCCTCTCTCGCCACTCCTCCCTATCGTTCATCGCCCTAGGTACTATTTACCAACCCCTCCGCTCGGGCAGGATATGACACAAGGTCAATTTTTAAGCGGAGTTTAACAGGTTTGAATTCAGAGTTTTCCTTCTCCTAGACTAGTTGCCTCACCAAGGCTGAAGAACCTAGTCTGTCCTACTATTTATCCATAGCTGGAGGGAGAATAAGGGGGTTCATACCTTTCCCAAGGGTATTTGCCCGAAAGTGAACGTAATAGCGCGATTGGAGTACGAACTCGCGTACTACGATTCCGCAGTTCATCGCTTTAACCATTACACCACGAGGACATCGCCTTAGGTAGGTCTTCAGGACAACATCCTGTATCCTCACATAGCTGCTGAATGTACGTTCGTGCTGGTCGTCCTGCTTTTGCGCGGCCATGTGTGGGGATCCATAAGAGTACATCTCTTATGAGTTCATCTCTGCTTCTCCAGCAGTGTCCTGCATGTCTGGTTCGTCTAACTTGAATAGTTTTCGTGATAGGGGCCAGGTGGCCGTACAGTTGGTGTCTTGTGGAGTGTTGCTGCCAGGACTTGTTCAGGATTGCACGCAGCATTCTTGTGTAATTGCCATCTAGCTTCTTCTCCAGTCGTTTTGTTAGCGTCCATGTAGTGCATCCATATAGCAGTATCGATGTGACCGCAGTCTGGAAGAAACTGCGTTTCATTTTATCGGTTAGGTCTGATTTCCATATAATCGATAGCCTATTGATAGCTGTCCATGCTTTCGTTAACCTCGTTTCGATGTCGTTTTCGGTTGATTCGACGCTGCTTCCTAGGTACGTGAATTTGTCTACTAGTTTAAGTGGGGTTCCTTCTAGAGTGGAGATGTCCCCCGTTTGGTTATAGCACATATATTCCGTTTTGTGTGCATTAACATAGAGGCCTATGCTTGCTGCTGCTCGTTCCAAACTATGCAGAAGTGTTTCGGCTTGGTCAGGTGTATTTGCCAGTATCGCTATGTCATCGGCGTAGTCGGCATCGGTGATTGTTGTTGCGGGGTATCTTCTGCTTCTTTTCTTCGTCAGTTCGAAGCCATTCTCTTTGATTTTGTCAATCGATGTTCTAAGTACGTAGTCTAGACAAATGATAAAGAGGTACGGGGCCAGCGTGTCCCCTTGTAGTACTCCTGCTGCAATGTCAAAGTATTCTGTGTCTCCATCCGGTGATCGTACTTTTACTTTAGTGTTTCTATAGAGAATCGTTATTGCCGCTACGGTTTCTTTAGGTATGCCGTACGCTAGTAGGATTTGTTCCATCTTTCCTCTGTGAATGGAGTCGAAAGCCTTGGTAAAGTCGACAAATATTAATGTCGCTTGTAGGTTTTTTGCCCGTACACCTTCAAGGATTCTGCGGATGGTTAATATTTGTGAGGTCGTGGATCTATTTCTTCGGGAGCCATTTTGGTTTTTTCTAAGTATGTTGTCGATTTTGGGTTCTATTCGGTTTCGTAGTAGGGCATTGTAGATTTTGGCAGCTATGGATGTAAGTGTTATGCCTCGGTAGTTTTTGGCTAATCCGAGGTCTCCCTTTTTAGGGAAGGGGAGTATGCATCCCTTCATCCATCTATCTATCGGATTTTGATTGTATACTTCGTTGCAGTGTCGGAGCAGTATGTCGTCGAATTGTCTGGTCTTCCATACTTCCGGGGGAATTTCGTCCAGCCCTGCAGCTTTCCTATTTTTAATTTTTCTGAGAACCGAGTCGAGTTCTTCTTGTGTGAACGGTCCTAGTTTAATGTCTAATTGTCGGCTAATTATTCTGGTGATTGGTTCATGCGTTATTTTTGGTGGGTTTCCAAGTAAGTTTTCGAAGTGCTGTTGCCACAGTTTTATTCTTTCTTGTTAGTTTGCTGCTTTAAGTTTTGCTTTGGCTGTGTTCTTTCTTCTGCTCACTTCGTTTATTGTTTGCCAGGCTATTCTAGATTGTCTATCTTCCACCGAGTCTCTAATCTTATCTATCTGATTTTGAATGTATTCTGTCTGTTCCTTTATATATATGCCTGCTAATTGATACTGTGCTGTTTTTAGTTTTTAGTTTTAAGGCATTTGTGTTTGTTATGAATTGTCAAAACTTTGACTTATATGGAAAAACTGATACATAGAATATATGAGAAGTTTCAATTTATTCCAAATGAGTGCTCTATATATGGCTATCTATAGATAAAAAAATACATAGAAAAATTCACATACAGGGCAATTATATCAGTAATATCAAGCAAATCTTAACAGTTATTATGCTATTATAAGTTAATTTTGATAATTCGTTCAGTATAAAGTGCCTCCTCAGATGGCATCTGAGGAGGCATTTTGTAGTGAACGAGTTACCGAAATAAATTTATAATGGCTTATTAACTAATGAGTTTTCCTTGATCTATAAGCAGAAGGTACTCTGCAAAAACAATTACTGACGCCGACTACGCCGATGACATAGCGATTCTGGCAAATACACCCAACCAAGCCGAAACAGTACAGCATAGTTTGGAACGAGCCGCCGCAGGTATTGGCCTCCATGTCAATGCACACAAAACTGAATCTATGAGCTATAATCAAACAGGCGACATCTCCACACTAGACGGAACCACTCTGAAACTAGTGGACAAATTCCCCTACCTAGGAAGCAGCGTCTCATCAACCGAAAAAGACATCAACACATAGCTTTCAAAGGCATGGACAGCTATCGATGGGCTTTCGATCTTATGGAAATCAGACCTGACCGATAAAATGAAACGCAGTTTCTTCCAGGCAGCGGTCGTATCGATACTGCTAAATGGATGCACTACTTGGACTCTAACTAAACAGCTGGAGAAGAAGTTCGACAGCAATTACACAAGAATGCTGCGAGCAATATTGAATAAGTCCTGGTGGCAACATCCCACAAGGCATCAACTATACGGCCACCTACCTCCCATCACGAAAACTATACAAGTTAGACGATCCAGACATGCAGGACACTGCTGGAGAAGCAAGGACGAGCTCATAAGTGATGTACTCCTATGGATCCCCGCATATGGCCGAGCAAAAGCAGGACGACCAGCTCGAACATACATACATACCGCAGCTATGTAAGGATACGGGATGTAGCCCTGAAGACCTGCCAGAGGCGATGAATGATAGGGAGAAGTGGCAAGAGAGGGTCAGGGATATCCGTACTAGCGGCACGACATGATAAGGATGATGATATATATATCACTCATTCTCATCTCAAAATATATCAGCTGCGGCTGTAGAATTCACCGACTGCATCTTTGCAGAGGGATAAGTCTCCCACCAAGTAGTATTCTGGATATGACATGAACCCATCTGATGGTGAGGCTCTAGTAATGCTGGAGATTTGGGGAATGTGGAGTACCCTTGGCCTTATCTATGGGTCAAATACAACTGTTTGACATTTAAACTGAAACAAAAAAATGACTTATGCTAAATTGAATTGTTTGGAATAAAACTGTTTGATCATTTAATTGTAAGTAAGCAATTGTCTGCTTAATTGAATTGTTATTGATACATAGCAATACTTGGAACTTTTTAATTTTATTGGCTTATGTTTACAAATCAAAAATCTGATATATATCTATAAACCAGATTTAGCATTAAATAACCCACAATGTTTGATAAGCCATAAAACCAAAACAAAACGAATTAGATTACTAAGCAATCTCCAGTCTTGAGATAAAGGATTTCGTAATGGACTCTTCTAGGGATGGAGAAATAGAATTTTACATAATGTTAGATTCGGGCAGCAAAATTCTATAATTATTAAGTGGTGTATGGAATACAATCTACCACTTTTAGAATATATATATATATATATATATATATATATATATATATATAT
This sequence comes from Sepioteuthis lessoniana, assembly GCA_963585895.1. NCBI lineage: Eukaryota > Metazoa > Mollusca > Cephalopoda > Myopsida > Loliginidae > Sepioteuthis > Sepioteuthis lessoniana. Next base: position 84,646,049 of record OY757926.1, read on the forward strand.
ATATATGTGTGTGTGTGTGTGTGTTTGTGTTTCATATATAATTTAACTACTATTCGTTTTATAACTAAAAATTATGATATCACTTACAAAAGAAAAAGTCCCCTTAATATGTGGGAATTCCTTCCAATTCTCTTAGCTAAAAACTAAGCCGACTGCTAGGATTTCAAACTTAACGTCACCTCCCCGCCATTCTCTGCGACAGACTCTCTCTAGCCTCCTCGGTCCCCATCTGAATATATCCCTATTCTGACCAGAAAACTGATTCTACTTGCATATATGCTGGGGTGAATATTTCCTACATCCAGATTTTCGGCCACCCACAGACTGGACATAAAAGTATTACCAGACTGTATGTCTCCAGGTACACTTAACTGGTGTGATGATGAAACCGACGCTCTTTCAAGTCACGGCTCCACTTTTATTAAACCATCTCCACTCGGGTTGGATAAGTGGTTCCCGCATTAAGTAAATACGACCACACACACTCAGCATACCCACAAAAATATGTCTCGTCCCCTACGTGGACATACACATACATACACATACATATGTACATAACTATGGATAGCTCACAACTATGTACATATGTATACACCCACTGGTACACACATATATGTATTCACTCCCACTCATGGGACTACACATATCCACATGCATATAGCTAAGTATATATACGAATACAACGGCGTCTATAAAGTTACAAATACAAAAATATCGTAGAACATATACAACAACGTTGAAATTTTTTATGGATTAAGATAAAAAGAAAAATCCCAAATTCACATTCTTTTCATCTTCAGGTAAACCCTGGTGGCTACACACGTATTTGATGATAATCCGTTATATATATATATATATATATATATATATATATATAATTTTGGGTCATAAATAATTTCCGTTTTAGTAAAATATAATTATTACTAAAATATTATCTATTCGGGAATAATTTAACAATGAATTAATTTGCAACAGGATTATTGTTACAATGGTTTAATTTGCAACAGGCTTGTACTCACAACAACTGCAACCGTTGCATCTATTAGTCTGAATTGAGTGTCTGCAGTTTAAAATGTCAAAATGAAAAATATGGAGACCATCGCACCACACACAGAGTATAACTTTTCTTCCAGGAAGAAAAGCTTTTGGAGTCGGTTGCAGAGATTCATCCTTGTCAATCTACTTATTCTGCATTGAACATTTTCATAAAAACTCATGTTTCATCACCTGAAATGGGATTCTTAGTGTTGTGTTCTGGTTAGTGAACACAAGTAGTAGTAATAATAAGACAAACCACGATATGTGAGGAAAATAGTTATATTTACAGGAAAGAGTATTTACAAGAGAGAGACTGTTAGTAATAAGAACATAAGATTAGTGATAGAGTAATGATATACTTCAACAATAGGAACGGCTTTTCTGGTCTGACTCGTCGGCTTATTCTCAGACTGATCTCCGCTACTGCCATATATGGAATAGCTCATTATGCTGAAAAGGTAGGTGATACCCAACACTTGAGAAATATGTAATTTCTCGGCCTTGAAAGAAGACTTTTCAGTATTGATTGACAATCTTCCTTATTCTTCTCCTTGAGAAGAAGCCTAATGCCCAGCTTGCTTATTTTTCCTCTCTTTTTCAAAGGGTGACCGATTGTGGATTGGGATGTGTTAGGGGTCAAGTTCTAATTGTTCAGTATTTTTGCATAGATTGCATTCCATCAATTCTTTGAAAGTATTTTGATCGAAGTCTGATGAGGGTTTTCGTCTGACTTCATCTCTCAATGACGTACGTAGTGCTAGAAGACTTTGAAAACCAATTTCGGACTTGGTCGTCAGTACTGACATCTTGACCATAAACACTACAAATTTTTTTCGTTATTTGTGTTGCATCTTTGTGATTCTCAAACTGCTACAACATTACATGTCGAATGAAGACTTTCAATTCCACCATTTTAGCGGCGTGAGATCATAGATTAAATTATGATACACTTTTCCATAACTGAAATAAGAATGACCAATGAAGCCATTCTTTAATCAGGTTATTTCCAATTGTATTTTAGACGTCGGAAATTTAAAATGAGTAGATACGACTTGCTTTTAAAAACAAAAATTACTTAAGACTCAACCCAATATATTGTTAGGGTTGTGTTGACAGAGTCAACGGCTCTTTGGAACAGTCAGTTTCTCGCCTATGCGAACATTGGACGAAGACATGTACTATATAACTGACACTGAGCACACTTTATTTATGAATAGATTAAACTCTCTCTCTCTCTCTCTCTATATATATATATATATATATTGTGAACAACCATTTTATTCAGGATATTAAATTTTTCTTAGTTCATTTTCGTCCAATCGAGTTACACCTTTCATCTGATAGTTGTATGTTTTTAGTAAAAATTCAATCACAAGACTGACACGACGAGCTAAGAAAATATTTATCTATTTTACGTTTAGCTTATTCAATTGGCGAGTATTTCAGGACTTCCAAATTTAAGAAAAAACGTTTTTATAACGAGTTATTCATTTCACTATATATATATATATATATATATATATACAACAGTATGGAAATCAGTTAATTTCATATATATATATATATATATATATATGAAATTAACTGATTTCCATACTGATGTATAGAGGCTCATACCACATGACTTCCGGTATCTCGAAGAAATAAAAGACGTCGTGTTTCTTAAGCCCGGTCAATATTGAAAGATCTCTGCTATGTGCAGAGGTTTTTCAGCGGACAATCAGGCATCCGTGCCAGACGGTCAATTCCTCGTGCCTCAGGAGCAGATTCCCCCGGCTTTAACCCTCCTTGGAGCGTTAGGTTTATCGCCAGCGCCTGAGGTCCCCCTTTTTAGGAGACTGTCGACGAGGCCCTGGATATTTTTGGAGTTGACGGGAGTGTCAAGGACACAGACCCTGTGCCCTGGCCCACATAAAAAAGAACTTGTGCCATACTCGTCTGTCTAGTGAGATGTTCGTCACATATCTGTTCTGAAAGATCTCTGCTTTGTGCAGAGGTTTTTCAGCGGACTGTTTGGCATCCGTGCTGGACGGTCAATGCTCCTTGGCAGACTTGAGATCACAATGCCCCTGTCTTCGGCTTGGCCACCTTCGGGTGGGCGAACTACATCACTGACACCTTTGTCACCCATGTATCGCACTGGACCTTGTAGTCCAGTTTAAGCTATAATCAGGCAGCATAGTTCAGCAGGGCTCGAGCCTCGGCTCGTGCTCGGGTCTCCCGTCCCCTAAACCCTCACTATAATCGACCTTCGGGACATTGAACTTGTGTCAAGTCCTGTCTGATGGGAGGCAAAGACAAATATCCAGTACTGAAAGATCTCTGTCAGTAGTAAGACCAACTTCGGGCGTAACACTAACAGCGCGAGACTTATGATATTTGTTGGACTGTACCACTTCAGTTAATAAATTGTTAACTCTATTTCACTCTTCCTTACAACGATACAATACATACTTAAAAAATGTGTAAATTTATGTGCCATATATATATATATATATATATATATACTCCAGAAGCTGTAAAATTTCTATCAGTATTTTACATCTATTCACCAATCAGCGTTTTTTGCGTTCCTTTTAAAATTTCTTGAAACACTTCGTAGTCGACATTATTTGACTTTTTCTGAAAATGGTTTTAGAAGCCTTTCTCTGCTTAGATTGTTAAAAACACATTTTAACCAAGTAGAATCGTCAATAGGTCATCAACATTTCATCTATTTTCGGGCCAACCTGAATCTCATGAATACAAAAAAATACCTAGATAATTCATCTCAGCCGGGAAGGAATTCTTCTGTATCTACTCAACAACCTTTCAGGTTGTATTTCATTTGAGTGAAAATTTTTTTCTTTAAGAATGCATCAATTTCATTTCAACATCACTTAATCATCTTGAATCGAATGAATATGTTATTGCTTACATAGATCTGTTTTACTGCTAATACAGCCTTTGCTTGCTGATGGAAATTTTCAATTGTATTCTCATATATATAAACGCAGAAATCTATTTTCCCACCACATAGTAACCTTCTCACAAACAATTTTTTATACACACACAATATATCCATTTCGATTAAGGCTAATAAAAACCGCCATAATTCATGCATGAATCTTCACCTCCTCTCTTCGAATATTTATTTGATTAGTAGACCTGTGTTTTGTTTAATCATTCTCAACTTTTTCCGCCACACACACACACACACATATATACATATATATATAAAGACGAATAGATATGTTATGGGATGTTTGTGAAACGTAGATACGAATTAAATAATATGAATATTATGAATATTAACATAGACCACGGCGCAACATGCATCAAGTTGGATTTGGTCGAAAGCGAGAAGTTTTCAGCATGAATGAAATGCACGCGGAACCACCATTCCTGTGTGATTGAGTAACACCAGGAAACGGTTACTGTAAACGCGTAATGACATCAACGGCCGAAAGTAAACACGTTTTTTTTTTTTTTTTAAATCACAAATTGCACATTAAGAATGAAGATGAACGTCCAATGTAGTCTTTGCTATTGATTGATCTGGCGTATATATATATATATATAATCCTTTTAATGCTCTGTCCGGTGTCAAAAGCTGCTTGGTAGCGCCAGGAGTGGCAGTACCGCCTTGAGCTACCGAAATTGTGTTATCACCCTAGATGGCGGCTGATGAGAGCAGGGTATCGCACGTGCTTTCACACGTTGTATGATGAAAATAGAAATTAGATACATAGATACATAGATAGATAGATAGATTACTGTGATATGGATTTTTTTAAAAGTAAGTTTTCGAACGCTAATTACATCACACAAACTGGAAACAGAACGCTGCCAGCGGAAATTGAATGCTTTAAAACTTTCGCATAAACCGAGTCATACCAAAGACTCAAAAAATGGTACTTGATACCTCCCTGCTTAACTCTCAGCAATATAAGGTACGTATCAAGGGTAAAGTGGAACAATCCAGGGAAAGGAGTAGCGCCCTCCCCTACATCTCGGTGTCGTAGTTATTGAAAAGGGAGCCTTCTGATCGCCCTCGACTAAAGGGAGACAACTTACTTTATATATATATTGGCAGCATTTTTTCATTAATACATATTTCATTGAACATAAGAGACATTTTTGTCTATATATTTTTTGTTAATCCTTTCGAATTGCTATATTGATCTTATGATCTTCGGCGGGAATTGGTTGATAAACCTTCCATAATTAGTTATATCCCAAGTACTTTCTGCCGGACTTTAGGCTATCATCATGGGAGGATGTATTACAAAAGTGATGGAACTTTTGTATGTACATTACTACTTGTTAGAAGAGCGTTGATGTTATTCTTACAGAGTGTAACTTGTCTCTTCTTGAGATCACGTCTATATTCCAAAGTGCTGTTATATTTATGAACTGCAGGATCATGGAGTTTAAAATATGTATATTTTGGCAGCATTTCTTCATTAATACATATTTCATTGAACATAATAGACATTTTTTGTCTTCATATTTTTTTTGATAACCCTTTCGAATTGCAAAGTAGTAATGTACATACAAACGTTACATCACTTTTGTAATACATCCTCCCCTGATGATGGCCCAAAGTCAGGCAGAAAGTACTTGGGAAATAACTAACTATGGAAGATTTATCAACCAATTCCCGCTGAATATCATAAGATCAATACGGCAATTCAAAAGGATTAATAAAATATGTATTATGTTCTATGAAATATATATATATATATATATATATATATATATATATATATATATATATATATATATATATATGTGTGTGTGTGTGTGTGTGTGTGTGTGTGTGTGTGTGTGTGTGCTTAGTTACTATTTAACTCTTCGTTGCTTGTTTTGTGGCTTATTAATTAATTAAAAAACTATTTTAAAACTGAAAACCTTTTCTTCACAAAGTTGAAACTAGTTGAGAAGAAAAAGTTAAAAATAATTATCTTCACAGAATACATGTTCTGTTGAATATTTAAAAAAAAAAAAGGATAAATGAAAAATACAATAAAACTTAAATTTTTCATATTTTATAAGTACAATGTAATTGATAATTTATTTAAATATCTCCATCATTTTTAAGGCACAGATAAATTTGTATTTTCTATCATCATCATCATCATTAAGTCGTGCTAATGCCATAAATTCTCTTGACTCTCTCCCTCTTTCTCTCTCTCTCACCATCAGTCCATGCTAGCCATCACTCTTGGCAGGTTCTCTAGATTGCACCTTGTGTCCGTATAGATCTGATGAAAGTAAGTTTTTTTTAGTCGGCCAACACTGGTGTGTCCATGTGTGCAAGTCCATAAGAGAATGTCGCTTATAAGATCCCTTCTACCACTTCAGCAGAATTCAGCCTATCTGAGGGGTACTCTGCATTCCCCTAGGGTCCAGCATTACTTGGGCCTCACTATCAGATTGTTTAGTGTCATATCTAGGACACACGTTATGGGGCAATCTTTACCCTCTGCAGAGATGCAGCCACAGCCGCAACCTAGTGAGTCACCAAAGTTGATATTTTTTGGGGACATCACTATTGCTATAAATTGTCATTTAACTTGTATTATTGTGTTAACTTTTGAAAAAAAAAAAAAAACAATATCTCGGCATTCAACATTCCCCAAATAGATTTGAATAATACAGGGTCCGTCAGAATAATCTCCATAATTTAAAACTTTTGCCGCGCTGATGCAAAATAACAATGTGAAAGGTATGTCTTTGAGCAGCAGTGGTAATATCAGTTAAGTTGTTATCATGATTGCTTTTTTTTAATATAATGACACATCAACCTTCTTGGGTTGTTTAATGCCAAAGCCATTCTTGCAGAAGAACCGCAGAGGAGGAGATAATATACCTTTCCTAAGCGTATCTATCCGAAATTCAATGAAACGGCTCGACTGGAGTTCGAACTCACTTACTTTGATGCCACAACCCAACATTTTAGCCATTATGGTGTGGGCTGTTTAAAATCATGTGACATGGCACGAATAAAATAATACAAGTATAAAACCCGAAAATCTCGGATTGAATATTTGACGAAAAATGACTGAAACGAAATAATATTTTTTTCTTTAATTTTTATTAAAAAAAAAATCAGCGAATACCTAACAAAATGTTGCAATAAAATACAAATTAAAAACTCAAATATTTCGTAACTCTGGCGTCACTCGTACCCATCATTACAAGCATGCTAAGAACAGTCTCAGAGAGCCTTGCGAAGTGGTTCGAAGAATAGGAAATTGGAGAAAGAAACAAAAGCATTGAGACAACAGTGTTACGAAAATCATCTCAGATTCTTCATGAGAGTGCTGGAGTATTAAGTAACTTGCTGTCACTTGATCTCCAACAAGAGTTATCCGATTGCACCGAAACTGTAATTGATGAAGAGGATAAGAGGAAGAAAAAGAAGTAGAAGTAAAAGAAAGATATAGAGGGGGCGGGGGAGGAGATAGGGTAGAAGTGGGAGGAGGTGGAGAAAGGGGGAGAGAAAGGATAGTATACGAATGTTTAATCGAGAATTGGCTGTTTCCGTCTAGCTTACGCGGAACGTGAATAGTGCCACTGCCTTTCGTTAGACCTCCCACTACTACTTCCTTTCCATATTCCTCGTTCGATTCGCAGACCGAGTCATGCAAGGAATTGGTAACAGCCCAGCGACAACAATTTTTCTTGGAGTTGTTCCAAGAATTTGGCGTGATAAATAAGGACAGAAGGAAGGACGGAAGAAAAAAGACAAGGAGCAAATAATAATAAAAAGGAAAAGGAAAAGAAAAACCAGAACAGCGCGTAAAGGAAATAGAAAGAAAGAAAGAAGAAAGATGTAAGAAAAAGAAAGAAAGAAGAAAAAGACAAGAGGAAAAAGAAAGAAAGAAGAAAACAGAAAGAAAAAAAGAGAAAACTGGAAAAAGAAAAGAAGAAAGAAGACAGCAGAGAGAGAGAGAGAGAAAGAAAGGAAGGAAGGAAGGAAGAAAGAAAGAAAGAAGGCAGAAGAAAGAAAGAAAGAAAGATAGAAAAAAAAGAAAAGGAAGGAAGAAAGAAAAGGAAAAAGTACTAAGACAAGATAAAGAAAGAAAAAGGGAGAGAAAGAAAGAAAGAAAAAAGGGAGAAAAAAAAGAAAGAAAGAGAGACGATCGACAGAAATAAAACAATAAAGATGAAAAAGGTAAAACGGTAGAGAAAGAAAGGAAACAAGAAAAAGAAAGAAAGAAAGAAAGAAAGAAAACATCTACGAAAGAAAGAAAGAAAAAATAACACAGAAGAAAGAAAAAGATAAAGAAAGAAAGAACTCAGAAGAAATTAAAAAAAAACGAAGAACAATGGAAAAAGAAGGAAAACCATCAAAGAAAACGATAAAAATAGTAAATGAAGAAAAAGACAAACGAAAGAGATAAAAAAGAAGGAATTATTAAATTTAATATAAAAAGAAGAAAAGGAAAGAGAGAAATAGAAAAAGAAAAGGCAAAGAACAGTAAGACAGAAAAGAAGATAAATAAAAAAGGGAAAGATAGAAATAAAGGGAAAAAAGAAAAACATAGAAGAAGAAAAAAAGGATTAAAAGAAAGAAAGAAAAAATAATGGAAGAAAAACAAAAGGAGAAAAATTGAGAGAAGAAAACACTCGGAAAGAAATGCAAGTAAAAATTTAAAAAAAAAAGAAAAAAGTAAATAACAGAGAAAGGAAGAAGAAATAAATGAAGAAGATAAATGAAAGAAAAAAAGAAAAAAGAAAAAAGAAACAGTTAAATAAACAAATAAAACAGGAGAAAGAAAGAAGTAAAGAAAGAAAGAAAGAAGTAACTAAAGAAAGAAAGAAAGAAAGAATGAAGCAACTAAAGAAAGAAAGAAAGAAAGAAGCAACTAAAGAAAGAAAAAAAGGAAGAAAGAAAGAAAGAAAAACCGTCGTGATGATTGACAAGTTCATCAATCAGCTTACTTATAACTGAGTTGAGAGTTTGATCCTCACTAGGTGCCACGTACTTTGTTTTTTCGGAGCACCCCGCATGGTATAATGGTTATAAGAGCTAACAATCTATTTCTTAATGAGTTCGATTCTCACTAGGTGCTCTCTAGTTTCGGTCTTGTACCTGATCTTAGCAACCTGTACTTTTTCAGAGCACTTCGTCATTCTGGTTAGTAATCTATTATCTCAGATCAATTCCGACTGCGTAATGATTTCGCTCCTCACCAGGTGTACAATACCTGTGGTCATGTGACACATCTATGCTACACATAGTAAAGAACAATGAATAGAAAAAGAAAGAAAGATAGAAAAAGAAAAGGAATGAAAGAAAGATAGAAAAAGAAAAGAAATGAAAGAAAGGAGAAAAAGAAAAGGAATGAAAGAAAGATAAAAAAAGAAAAGGAATGAAAGAAAGGAGAAAAAGAAAAGGAATGAAAGAAAGATAGAAAAAGAAAAGGAATGAAAGAAAGGAGAAAAAGAAAAGGAATGAAAGAAAGATAGAAAAAGAAAAGGAATGAAAGAAAGGAGAAAAAGAAAAGGAATGAAAGAAAGGAGAAAAAGAAAAGGAATGAAAGAAAGATAGAAAAAGAAAAGGAATGAAAGAAAGGAGAAAAAGAAAAGGAATGAAAGAAAGGAGAAAAAGAAAAGGAATGAAAGAAAGATAGAAAAAGAAAAGAAATGAAAAAAAGGAGAAAAAGAAAAGGAATGAAAGAAAGGAGAAAAAGAAAAGGAATGAAAGAAAGGAGAAAAAGAAAAGGAATGAGAGAAAGGAGAAAAAGAAGTAAAAGCAAATTCAAGGATGGACTAATAAGAAAGAAAGAAAAAAAAAAGAAAGAACATCTAGAAAGAGAAAAAAGGGGAAAAAAAGAATGTGGTAATTTTGCATGAATTTAATTTATTGCCAAGTTAAACTGATATATACCCAACCGGTGAACAGTAATGGGCATGTCCCATTCCTCATAAATACGTTGGACACTTTTGTGAGGGGGGGTATTTTTGTTGACCGTTCAGCGGACTGTCTGGCATCCATGCCAGACGGTCAATGCTCCATGGCAGATTTGAGGCCGAAAAGTCCCCGGCTTCGGCTGGGCCACCTTCGGGTGGGCGATCTGCAACATTGACACCTTTTGTCCCCTTTGTATAGCACTGGACCTTGCTTTCCAGTTTAAGCTATAAGCAGGCATACGTGCCTGGGCCAAGATTTGGGTCCAAGACCAGCTAGGCTCATCAGGTCCACATTGCACAAAGTGGGCCGATGAGCAGCATAGACCAGCAAAGCTCGAGTCTCGGCACGTGCTCGACCTTCCTCTCCCCTAAATCCCCACTATAAATGACCTTCTGGTCATTGACCTTCGGTCAAGTCCTGTCTGGTGGGAGGCAGTGACAAATATCGGGTGTTTTTGTTGACTGTTCAGCGGACTGTCTGGCATCCGTACTAGACGGTTAATGTTCCATCGCAGACTTGAGGCTGAAAGGCTCCAGCTTCGGCTGGGCCACCTTCCGATGGGCGAGCTGAAACATTGACACCTTTGTCACCCTTGTATAGCACTGGACTTTGCTGTCCAGTTTAAGCTATAATCAGGCATACGTGCCAGGACCCAGATTTGGGTCCATGTCCAGCTAGGCTCATCAGGCTCACACTGCACTAAGTGGGCAGATAACCAGCAAAGTCCAGCAGGGCTCGAACCTCGCCTCGTTCCTCCCCTATTCCCCACTTTAATCGACCTTCAGGTCATTGACCTTGTGTCAAGTCCTGTCTAGTAGGAGGCAGAGACAAATATTAGGTATTTTTCTTGACTCAATAGTCATCACGAGCAGTAGGTACCTCCTTCACGCCGCTGGCAGGTATTGTATTTTGTTAATATTATTAAGATTTTCACTTCATTTCAAACCTCCGTTTTAGTTATTTCTTACTCGGTAACCTTTTGTTAGGTTACAACATAAACGAAAAATAGAATAGGAAAGACTGTGTTGCCCCAGAGTTCTAATTTCAAAAGGTCTACTTAACCACTTTTTGTACCCAAATTGACCCTAAGTTAGCCATTATATGATCGATTAATTCTAACAGCATATCTGTCAACCAGTCTAGGGTTATTTTATGCCTAAGAGTTAGGGAATCACATTCATTTTATGTTCATATGCACTTGTATAGCTGTTTCTAGAGAGTTTTTTTGGTGCATGGTTCTAATGAATACAAATAATTTTTATACCGATCTATATTAACTTTTTTTGTGTACTTGTTTCTTAAGATTGATTTTAACGTCATCTCAACCCATCTAGGGTTATTTTATGCGTAGAGGTTAGGGAATCGCATAAATTGCACGTTTGTCTTTACATTTTTTGTGTGGTTATTCTTTAAGAGTATTTTTCACACGGTTATATGATATCAAGTATTCCTATCTAACACAAATAATTTACACACAGTTTATGATTTCAAGACTTGCTGTCTAATACAAATAATTTGTACAAAAATTTTATAGTTTCAAGAACCTATTTCTATAAAATTGTAATCGTTTCTTTACACCCAGTCATATGGTTTCAGAAGATAGGGACTCTATGTCCGAATATTGTCCTGTTTTATATTTTACGACTTTATTCGAATAAACAATCGTTTGGTTTCAAGCAACTTAAGATTATAATCCTTAGTAAATAACTATAGCTTCAAATAATTATTCCGAATAAAAATAATTCCTATCTAATATAAATAATTTTGAAACAGATCAATTTTACTCATATACGGGACCCTAACAGGTGCTACCACTCCAGATCAGAGTGGACCTGGGAGTAATGATAATGAAGGCGTACTTTACGCTCTCCAGATCTCCAGAAGTGTAACCTCACCACTGGTTTAGTGTCATACCCAGGACACACCTTTTTGGGTGTGCGGTGTCTTAATTCTCTGCAGGGGATGCGTATTTTAAGCCTTGTCGACAGGATGAGTGCGACTTTTTGTCTCAGAATTCAGCAATATTCATCATTTGCCTCAGGGTGGCGTGAGTAATTGGGCAACTGGACAGTGCTCTAGGGCCAAAGGATGCAGTCGACCTGTTCGAAACTTCACCGATTGGGTTGAAACATCCTCTAAGAAAGATATGCTGGTAGCACAGCCCTTAGTAGGTTCTCTTAACAGCATCAGATGTCCGCAGGGAGTTTATGTCAATAAGACTGGTATGTTCAGACGTAGAAGAACATCATTTATGAGTTCGCCCTTACTTATTTAGAAATGCCCAGCATGTTTTGCTCGTCAGACTTGGGTGATGTGCGAGAATGGAAGTTAGTGGTCGTACAGCTGCTGTTTTTAGGGAGCTGCTGTCTTTTAGGGAGCTGCTTCTAGGATTTTTCAAAACAAAATGCAGCATTCTTGGATAGTTCCATCAAGCCTTTTCTCAAAGTGCTTCCTTAAAGTTCCAGTAGTGCAACCATATGATAGTACTAAAATAGCTTCAGTTTAGAAGAAGGCCACTAAAATACAATACTCAGTGAGGTTCATGGTTAGTATATAAATGACTAGTCTACAAGGCATATGATGATAGTTTTTGGAAAGAAAAATAAAAGAAATAAGGAAAAGAAGCAACTGGTGATATTAAATGAAGCCATCAATCTTTTCTGCTGTTATTCGAACAGAGAGTATAAATTTATGTTGAAATCGTTTTTCAAAGTTTGTCAAAAAAGAAAAAAACAAAACAATTGCCGACGCCATTTATACTGAAGCCATCATCAAATAAGCAAAGAGAGCTTTAGATAAAAACAGCATTTTTAAAACCCTCCCCCATAATTAGAAACTTGAGGTAAGTTTAGCTGCTTACCACAGACCGTGCAAAGAAAGAAATAAGAAGAAAAAACAAAAGCTGACATGATGTTAAATTGCTTCCCAGAAAGTTCTCTGGGGAGGTGCTGTTTAACAAAAGAACTCAGTACAAAAGTTACATAGATTTTTTAAAATTATAAATTATGCATAGAAATCTTTACATTTCGTTAATGTACGTGTGTTTTTGTGTATGTATATGTGTACACGCGTGCATATGTGTATAGGTGGGTACATGTGTGTGTTTGTGCTTGTGTGTATGTGTGTATGTGGGTGGGTAAATGTGTGAGTGTGTTGATGGGTGTGTTGATAGGTGGTGACATGTATGTGTTTATGTATGTGTGTGTACTCGTGTACATAGGTGGGTGGGTGGTGACTTGTGCGTTTTTGGTAGGGTGGGGATGTGTATGTGTGTGTGTGTGTGAGTGTTTGTGGGTGGGTACGTGTGTATGTGTCTTTATGCATGTGTGCGAATACACGCGTGTATGTGGGGGGAACGTATGCGTGTGCTTGTGGGTGACTGATGACGTGTGTGTGAGTGTGGGTGTGTTTGTGGGTGTGTGCATGTTTGTGTCAGTATCTGTGTGTGTGTGTGTGTGTGTGTGTGTGTGTGTGTGTGTGTGTGTGTGTGTGTGTGTGTACATACGGTTATGCATGAAAAATATTTGTGTGCAATGAAATAAATTGGTTGTTTTTAATTAGTGGATAATTGATTTATCGATCAATAAAAAATTTCTCCAAGGGAACTTTTATGTAAATGTTTATCTATCTATAGAAACAGTTTGTTTGGCTTTTTTTGTCTATTGGCATACTAAATTTCGTGGGTTATTTAATGCCAAAGCCATCCTTGAAGAAGAACAGTAGTGGTAATATTAAACCCAACGCGGAAGATAATTTAAAGTCTTTGCTTTGGTGCAATAATTCACAAGTGGTTGAATGCAAACAGTCAAAAACACCAAAGTCATCGCAGCCCAAAACTATAAAGTCCTTACTGGATAAACACAGATAACAAAAGGAAGCTTTTAGTGGGATTAAACTAACGGTATGTCTCCTAAGATATCGAAACCAAATGGGTGTCTTTATTACAATCTTTGCGAAACTAAAGTCATGACCGTTCTGAATAGTTTATTTTCTCCAGCTTTCTGATCTTCATCCATATAGTGTTGAGCTGGCTACCTCTTTCGTCAAGAATTCCATCTCTCTCTCTCTCTCTCTCTCTCTATTAGTAACCAAAGCCAATGTCCTCTCTACTTTCCTATCACTCTTTAGCTTTCTTTTTGGTTTTCTTTGCTTAACGGCACATCAATTTTCATGGGTTATATAATGCTAAAGCCATCCTGCAATAAATTAAGTTCATGCCGTATTTTTACTCTGATGTTTCCTTTCTTTCTTTCTTTCTTTCTTTCTTTCTTTCTTTCTTTCTCATCATTCCGTCCTTGTATTAGCTTTTACTTCTTTTTCTCCTTTCTTTCATTCCTTTTCTTTTTCTATCTTTCTTTCTTTTTTATCTTTATTGTTCTTTACTAAGTGTAGCTTAAATGTGTCACATGACAACAGGTGTGGTACACCTGGTGAGGAGCGAAATCATTACACAGTTGGAATTGATCTGAGATAATAGATTACTAACCAGAATGACGAAGAGCCCTGAAAAACTACGGGTTGTTAGATCAGGTACAAGGCCGAAAGTAGTGAGCACCCACTGAGAATCGAACTCAATAACTGATAGTCTGTTAGCTCATCTAACCATTATACCATCTGAGGTGCCATTAAAAACTAAAGTATGTGGCACCTAGTGAGGATCAAACTGAAAGCTATGTAGTAAGTAAACCAGTGATACTATTTATCCATATCTGAGGGATATAAGAAGGTTTTCTCGTTTTCCAAGTGTATTAATCCAAAAATGAGCGTGATAGCGCGGCTAGAGATCGAACTTCTTAACTACAACATAGCAGTCCAGCACATTACCTACAACACCACGTGGATTCCCTCTGTTCTGGTAGGGTGGTGGTATGTATGACTTCGCTGACCCTTCACTGTTACAATTATTCCATTCTGTCAATTGGCCAGCCCATAACTCTGCTGTCTATGTTCTAATCTCTAAAAAGAATATATGAAAACCCCCCGACCAAGCCCAGAAGTACGACCATCCCTGTTCTTGGCTACAACCCTTCTGCCTGTCTCCTTACTTCTTTACACCACGGGAACCACCACCATAATTGTACACAACCTAACAAATAGTCGGGCCTTAGAATCCACTAACTGCATATCTGCAGAGGAGTAAGTCTTCCCAACGAGCGTCCTAGATATGACATTAAACAATCTGATGGCGTGGATCAAGCATTAGAGCTTTGAGGAATGCGGAATACACCTTTATTGCCATTACTCCAAGGTCCACTCTGTTCTGGAGTGGGAGCACCTGATAGGGTCCTATCTATGGGTCAAATAAAAGTTTGACAATTAAACTAAGTGCAAACAAATGACTTATGATAAGTTGAATTATTAGAAATAGAACTGTTTGATCATTTAACTGTTGAAAATCATTCGTGTCAAAAAATGAGCTCATACTCGTTTTAAAATGCTATCAAAAATGTGTTTACTAATCATATACATAAAATACATTTATAAAGAGGATTTGGCATTAAATAACCTACAATGGTTGATATGCCATAAAACCCAACCCAACTAAATCATATATATTTAATATATAAGTATGAACAGGATTTGGTATTAAATAACCTACAGTGGTTGATATGCCATAAAACCCAACCCAACTAAATCATATATATTTTATATATAAGTATGAACATGATTTGGCATTAAATAACCTACAATGGTTGATATGCCATAAAACCCAACCCAACTAAATCATATATATTTAATATATAAGTATGAACATGATTTGGCATTAAATAACCTACAATGGTTGATATGTGATAAAATCCAACCAAACTAAATCATATATATATAATATATATGTATAAAGAGGATTTGGAATTTAATAACCTACAATGGTTGATATGCTATGAAATCCAACCCAACCAAACCAAACGTGCGCGCACACACACACACACACACACACACACACACACACATATATATATATACATATATATATATATATATATATATATATATATCTTTTTCTCCATGCATTTCTTTGGAGTCCATGTGATACATCCATCCAGTAGTATTGACACATGCACTGCCTAGAAAACAACTCGTTTTATTTTATCAGTGATCAGATTTCCATATGATCGATAACCTGTCAATACCTATTCATAAAAAGCTAGATTGGAATTACAGAAGACTGCTCCGTCCTGTTTTGAGCAAATCCTAGAAGCAACACTCCTCAAAATAGTAACTGTATGGCCACTTGTCTCCCATCTTACAGATCGCCCAAGAAAGATGAACAAGACATGCTGTGCACTGCTGGAGAATTAAGGACGAACTAATAAGCGAAGCTCTGTAATAGACTTTAACATATGGACGTGCCAGTGTTGGCAAAGCAGCAAGTTTTTATATACAACAGCATTGTAAGGACACTAGATACACCTTAGAAGACCTCCAAGAACCGATATATATATTAAGAAAATATGTAATCCATATCTGTGATTTTTTTTACATTCAAATTAGCACCAACAGACAGCGAATTCAAAATTGACATGAAAAAACAAAACATGAAAATGTATATATATAATTGTTATCGTCGTAGGAAATGAACACGGCGACACGAGTTCAAATCCTGGACGAGACTGATTGCATTTCACATAGCACTAATACCCTTGGGAAAGGTAGGAATCCAATTATTCTCCCTCCAGCTATGGGTAAATAGTAGGACAGACTAGGTTCTTCAGTCTTGGTTAGGCAACTAGTCTAGGAGAAGGAAAACTCTGAATTCAAACCTGTTAAACTCCGCTTAAAAATTGACCTTGTATCATATCCTGCCCGATCGGAGGGGTTGGGTAAATAGGATATATATATATATATATATACAGTGGCGGTCATATGCTAAAGAACCAAATAACAACAAATATTTAAATGACTTTTACTTGATAAAATTTTTATGTACGTTTACGAAATTTTCCAGAAATATACTTGGAACATATATGTATTCATTACATGTAAAGTTTTCTAAAAAAAATTTACAGTAAATTAATAATGAACTAAAAAAAAAAAAAAAATATACATGGTTAAAAGTTAAGGAATGTTGTTGAATTATAGTAATTTAGGTAATTTTTAAACAACTTGATTGCTAATTTTTATTCATAGTCAACTGTCATACACTGTTGAAACTATTTTAAAGCAAAATGGAGGTGGAAGTATGTAATTGTTTAACTCGAGAAGAAAAAAAGCTCATTTTAGCAAATCATGAAAAAGGCAAATCGTATTCTGAAATTGCCGGCATCGTACGGCTCTCGGCTCGTTTCCAACCTTCCCCTCCCCTTTATCCCCACTTTAATCGGCCTTCGGCTTTTGACCTTGTGTCAAGTCGTGTCTGGTGGGAGGCAGCGACAAATACACGGCATTGTACGAAGG
>OY757926.1:84663586-84736086 GCA_963585895.1 Sepioteuthis lessoniana
GGTAAATTTTGTTATATTTTAATCTAAGAATCTTGATTTATTTCTAATCGACTAAATTGTTTTACCAGGTGCAACTATCACGAGTCAACTTAAGAATTGTTTGAATTTACCGCGCCAAACTTAGAAATTTAGCATTCCACCTCCACTAAAAATAAATAAAATAAAAACCTGGAATGGCCTGTATCGGATGACAAGATAAAATATATCCCAAAATTTCTTTGAATATACGTCAGTCCTGGACTTTAACTAAGTTAAAACTTAAGGTGAAAGGATTTATTTTTATTTTTATTTTTTTTTTCTACTTTTATTTTTATTTTATTTATTTCTATTTTTATTTTACTTACTTTATTTATTTATTTATTTATTTTATTTATTTTTTTTATTTTTTTCTTTATTTTTTCTTTTTTTTTTCTTTTTCCACGTACTCATGGGAAGCAGCATAGTGTACGTGAAGGTGTTCGAATTCGCAATGCCTAATATTTCCTGAACGTTTGAGTCTTGCGGCTTAACGCTCAGGATTGTCAGTTCGATCAGGGAACTACTGCTGCTTATCTATAAGAGTGGCTTCTATAGATGAGAATAAAAACAGCCATCGAAAGATAACCATGACTCATACTCAAACCACATTCACAAACCGCATCGCTCTTCGCGCGGGTAAAAAAGGGGCGCGTTCTGCTGAGGTTGGAGCCCTGGCCTCAGTGTTCGAAAAATCAGCTACAGAGCTCAAACTACTAAAATGCAAACAAACAATACAGATAGCGACATTTAACGTTAGAACCCTAAATAGAATAGGTCAACTACCAGAGCTAACTGCATCAGCCGTAGAACATAAGATAGACATAATCTGTATACAAGAACATCGATACACTCACACCGAAGATATCAATTATCACGAAACTGGCAATGGATGGATGCTGGTGACTGTATCGGCGTGGAAAAACTCTGTCAATGCATCGGTAGGAGGGGTGGGAATGCTTATAGGACCAAGAGCGTTAAAAACACTAAATAGCATTGAGAGAATACAGCCTAGGATGATGGCCGCAACGTTTAATGGCAACCCCAAAGCAGCGATCATCTTCTGCTACAGCCCTACCAATGTTAGCGAAGAAACCGAACTAGTCACCTTCTACGAGGAGCTATCCTCCCTAGTACGTAGCATTCCGAAACACAACCTGCTAGTCATTGGCGGGGATATGAATGCACAAATCGGGAAAAACAGAAACAACAAATACAGCCTACACAACACGTCAAACAGGAATGGACAACATCTAATTGATTTCATGGTAGAAAATAGATTAACATGCCTCAATACAAACTTTCAAAAAGGGAGGGAAAATTATGGACCCACACATACGCGAACAAGAGTAAAGCACAGATAGACTACCTCTTTATAAACAGAAAATGGAAAAATAGTGCGATGAATTGCGAGGCATACTCCACTTTCGAGGGTGTGTCCTCCGATCATCGAATAGTCACGGCCAAAATACGTCTAAGCCTACGAAAAAACACCACACGAACAGTGAAAACTAGGCACTATGACTGGGTCCTACTTAACAACAGAGACATTAGAGACAAATATGCTTTAGAATTAAGAAACAGATTCGAAACACTACAAGAGAAGACAGAAAAAGTTACCCCAAATGACGAATATGAAAACTTTGTTGAAGCACATCTAGAAGCGGCATCAAAGTGTATCCCAACAAAACCTAGAACTAAATATAGAGTCCCTTGGGAAACGTCAGAGGTTAGAGAAAAAAGTGCACTCGTGAAAACTGCCCCCAAAAGCTATCGGAAGAACCCAACAAACACAAATGCCCGAAAACTAGAAAAAGCACAATATCAATTAGCAGGAATATATCTAAAAGAACAGGCAGAATACATACAAAATCAGATAGATAAGATTAGAGACTCGGTGGAAGATAGACAATCCAGGATAGCCTGGCAAACAATAAACGAAGTAAGTAGAAGGAAGAGCACAGCCAAAGCAAAATTGAAAGCTGCAAGCCAACAAGAAAGAGTAAAACTGTGGGAACAGCATTTCAAAAATCTACTAGGAAGCCCACCGAAAATAACGGATGAACCGATCACCAGAATTATCAGTAAGCAATTAGACATTAAACTAGGGCCTTTCACCAAAGAAGAACTCGACCCGGTTCTTAAAAAAATTAAAAATAGGAAAGCTGCAGGGCTAGACGAGATCCCCCCAGAAGTGTGGAAGACTAGAAAATTCGACGATATACTGCTCCGGCAATGCAACGCTGTCTATAGTCAAAATAGGATAGAAAGATGGATGAAGGGATGCATCCTTCCTTTCCCTAAAAAGGGTGACCTCGGATTAGCCAAGAACTACCGAGGGATAACGCTTACATCCATAGCAGCCAAAATCTATAATGCCCTACTACGAAACCGCATAGAACCCAAAATAGACAACATCCTTAGGAAAAACCAAAATGGCTTCCGGAGAAATAGATCCACAACCTCACAAATATTGACCATCCGTAGAATCCTTGAAGGCGTCCGGCCAAAAAACCTTCAGGCGACATTACAATTTGTCGACTTTACCAAGGCCTTCGATTCCATCCACAGAGGGAAAATGGAACTAATCCTACTAGCATACGGCCTACCAAAAGAAACCGTAGCAGCAATAATGATCCTCTACAAAAACACAAAATAAAGGTACGTTCACCAGATGGAGACACGGAATACTTCGACATTGTTGCAGGAGTACTACAAGGAGACACGCTAGCCCCATACCTCTTTATCATCTGTCTAGACTACGTGCTTAGAACTTCGATCGACAAAATCAGAGAAAATGGCTTCGAGCTGACTAAGAAAAGAAGCAAAAGGTACCCCGCAAAAACAATCACAGACGCCGACTACGCTGATGACTTAGTGTTACTGGCGAATACGCCTAATCAAGCAGAGACACTACTGCATAGCTTGGAACGAGCTGCAACAGGCATTGGCCTCCATGTCAATGCGCACAAAACTGAATATATGTGTTACAACCAAACGGGCAACATTACCACTCTAGACGGAGCCTCTCTGAGGCTAGTGGACAAATTCACCTACCTAGGAAGTAGCGTCTCATCAACAGAAAACGACATCGACACACGGCTGACGAAAGCATGGACGGCTATAGGTAGGCTCTCAATAATATGGAAATCAGACCTGACCGATGAAATGAAGCGCAGTTTCTTCCAGGCAGCAGTTGTATCGATACTGCTATATGGATGCACTACATGGACGCTAACCAAACGGCTGGAGAAGAAACGTGACGGCAACTACACAAGAATGTTGAGAGCAATACTGAACAAGTCCTGGCGACAACACCCCATGAGACGCCAACTGTACGGCCACCTACCTCCCATCACGAAAACTATACAGGTCAGACGAGCCAGACACGCCGGACACTGCTGGAGAAGCAAAGACGAGCTCGTAAGGGACGTACTACTATGGACCCCCACATATGGCCAAGCAAAAGCAGGACGACCAGCCCGAACTTACATACCTGCAGCTATGTGAGGACACGGGATGTAACCTAGAAGACCTGCCGGAGGTGATGAACGATAGGGAAAAGTGGCGAGAGATGGTCAAGGATATCCGTGCTGACGGCACGTCTTGATGATGATGTTGATATATATATATATATATATATAAACAATAAGTTAGATGAAGAGACTTAGATAGATAGATAGATAGATAGATGTTGTTATCTGTGTGACTCTTTATAGGTGACATCGAATATTTAATATCTTCACTGAAAGAGATTCAAATTGGAGGAAAAATGCGGGAGAGGGTGAGAAGAAGAAAGAGGGGAAGGACCAGAAGATATGAAGGAGGAAAGGTCCTAGGTAAAGAAGAATAAGATAAGCGAAAAGAACTGCAGGTGAGACGAAACAAAAAAAATATGTATAGAGCCAAATTTATCTGCTGGATATTCGTTGACAATGCGCAAAAGATTGAAAAGCAGTTAGAAAATAAACTGGTGTCAGAATCGAGAGACATTAAAATTATTTTGTTGTTGTTGTCGGGGGGGGGGTGATTTGCAAAAAATACCGAGGCAGAAAATGGCGAGAAAATTATTCGCGCATTTTGCATTCTTTTTTACAAATTAAACTAATTCATGGTTGTATAAACTGTTCTGCTTATATATATATATATATATATATATATATATATATATATATAAGGGTCATTCAATAAAGAAAGATAACTTTTTGAAAAAGCAAAATAATTTTTTTCGGAATTTTCTTACGTAAATGAATTGTCTGGAATTGGTTTAAAAGAAAAATAATTGTCTGGAATTGGTTTAAAAGAAAAATAATTTTAATCTCGCAAAAATATTTCTTTTGAGGCTATTCCAAATGACGGCAAACCAAACGGAGTGCTCAAGACTATAACAGAGTCCGGTCATCGGACTTGGGGGGGGGGGCTGAGGAGTGCAACACATGTGAAATCTACTGAGGAATGCATGATGTGTGCGAAGAAACATGTTTTGATTAAAAAAAAATGTTTAAAAATCTATTAAATTTTTCAAAGAGAGTTGAAATAGCATTCAAGATGAAAACAGGCCAGCCCACAATACTGAGTACACCTGAAATGGTGGATTCAGTTAATTTTCTCTTTGTATTAGACTGAAGATTTGCAATTAAGGGTATTTCCGAACAAGTGGGAGTTTCTGTAGGTACAGCACAGAAAGTTGTAAATGATTAGTTTTTGTTTTTTTTAGGGTCTGCTATCGCTGGGTTTTCAAAAGGTTGTCTCCAGAACATAAACAGAGAAGAATCTAGAGGTCCTAATCAATTTGGTTGGTAACTGCTTCAACATTTTAGACTTAGACTCCAGACCAGATCTTCTCTGATTTGCACTTGTTTGACCCCTTCAAAGAATTTCTGAGTGGAACAAAGTTTTCAAGCCATGAGGAAGTGAAGAGTACAGTGAGCAAAGAACACAGTACAAATATTACTCTGCTGAAAATAAAAAAACTTGTTTTTTTAATTGGGAAAAAGTGTTTTAATGAATGCAGATTATATTTAAAATAAAGTAAAGATAAACTTTTTTCTAAGTAAAATATAAGTCGTGTTATCACAAATTTCTTCTTATCTATTGAATAAAATCCAAATATGCATAGATACGTGGTGCCTTCAATAAGTTTCCAGACTTTTTTGTACAGGCATTTGAAATTGTCATAGACACTTGAAAATTCGCTATGTTATTGCTATACATCTCATGAGATGACTGACTAATTTTTATGATTTCAGGTTCAAATCAACAGCTACAGCAGCAATTGGAATACACCCTACTAAAGCCTGATTGTCACAGCTGGTGAATTTCAAAGATGCAATCTGGACGTGAGGACACTTTAGAAGAACGATATGCAATAAAATTCTGTTTTAAACTTGGAAAAAATGATGCCACAGAAACGTATGGAATGCTTCAGGCTGTTTTTCGACCATCTTGCATGAATCGAGCATGAGTTCTTGAGAGGCATAAGAGATTCAAGGAAAGCAGGGAGTCTGTGAGGGATGATGAGGGGTGTGGGAGGAGTAAGGAAGTTAGAACACCAGAGTTGATTGGCCAAAGGGTTATGGTTAGAGTTAGGGTTACTATGTCGAGGTTTTAAGGGAGTTCAGGAAGAGATTCTGTCGGAAGAGGCCAGCACTCTTCAAATCGGGTCAGTGGAATTTCCTGCAGGACAATGCACCAGTCCACAACTCCATCATTGTCACAGACTATTTGCCCAAAATGAGCAACAAGACAGTTCCCCAGCGTCCCTATAGTCCAGACCTTGCTCCCAGTGACTTTTGCTTATTCCCTAAGCTCAGAGGCTATCGTTATGATACAATTGAGGAGATGAAAGAGGCTGTGACGAAGGTCATTGAGACGCTCACACAAGAGGACCTCCATGGTTCTGCAGAAGTTCTTGGAACGGTACAACAAGTGCATTGCAGCCGGAGGAGATTACTTCAAAGGGGACTTGAGTTTCATGTGTCCTATCAATAAAAGTGCCAATACGAAAAAAGTCTTGAAACCTATCGTATGCCCCTCGTATATGTGTGTGTTTGTGCGTTTTGCTTTAGTTTTTTGTTTAATGGCATATCAACATTAATGGGTTATCTAATACCAAAGCAATTCTTGTAGAAGAACAGCAGTGGTACTATGTAACCCATTGATGGAGGAATAAGGAGGTTTCATAACTCTCCCAAGATTATTATTCGGAGAGTGAACTGGAGTTCGAACTCACTTCGATTCTGAAATCCAGCAATTTGACAATTACGTCACAAGGACTCCTCGTGTGACTCTGTGTGTGTGTGTGTGTGTGTGTGTGTGTGTGTGTGTGTGTGTGTGTGTACGTTTGGAGTCCTCATGGTTTATGGTTTAAAGTGTTAGACTGCAGCCCCAAAGAAAGCGAGTTTGAACTCCAGTAGCTCTGTTACGTTCGCTTTTCAACTAATACTCTTGGGAAAGGCATGAACCGTCTTATCCCTCCAGCAATGGGTTAAATAGTATTCCCGCTATTCTTCTACTCTGAATAACCCACGAAGGTTGATATGCCGTTAAACAAAGAAATTAAAGCAAAACTGACCTGTAGTCGCGACATTCCTTCAACACTCAGATTCTTATTTCTATTTCTCTTTTTTCTTCTCCCTTTCTTTTTCTTGTCTATATCTCCTTCTTTCTGCTCCCCCCTCTTTTTATCGATTTCCTCCTATGCCAATTGTGACGAAATCACAACCATTCTGAAGAGGTCTTTCGGTAAATAAAGACGAAATATTAACTGAGTCTGTTTTCTGTGTCTACTGATTTTCACATATATATGTACATGCATATTCATTTATATATATATAGATATATATATACATGTGTGTATATATGTGTTTGTATATGTGAATATATGGCTGTATATATATGGATATCGATTTAAATATATATGTGTGTATATATATCTATGAGCACTTCCCTTCTCGAAGGTTGGGGACTGTAGAATACACCAACTGCATAAAACACTCCCAATGTGTATCCTGGATATGACACTAAACAATCTGATGGTGAGGTTCCAGTGATGCTAGGGCTTTGGGGAATGTGGAGCACCTCTTCATTGCCATTGCTCCTATGTCCACTCTGACCGGGCGTGGTAGCATCTGATAGAGCCCTATCTTTTGGTTAAATAAAACTAACGGCATACTTATGCTAAACTGAATTGTTTGACTAAACTGAATAGCTTGAAATAGAAATATTTTTAGTATTAAACAGTACTTAAATTTGGGAATTATTTGAAATTGAACTGTTTTTTTATATTGTAACTGTACTTACATTAAACTGATTTGCTTAAGATAGAACTGTTTTGACATCTAACTGTGTGTAGACAAAATATGAACTTCATACTAAACTGAATTTGATGAATTAGAACTGCTTGACTAAACTGAAAAGCTTGAGATAGAAATGTTTTTCACGATTAAACTGTACTTACATTTAAACTGCGTACTTATGCTAAACTGAATTATTTGAAATGGAACTTTTTGTGACATTGAAACTGTACTAACACTAAACTGAATTGTTTAATATAGAACTGTTTTGACATTTAACTGTGTGTAAACAAAATCTGTACTTATACAAAACTAAATTAGAACTGCTTGATTAAACTGAATAACTTGAAATAGAAATGTTTTTCACGAGACACGCAGGACAATGCTGGAGAAAGACACACAGGACACTGCTGGAGAAGCTAGGACGAACTCATCAGTGATGTACTCCTATGGACCCCTGCATATAGCCAAGCAAAATCAGGACGACCAGCTCGAACATACATACAGCAGCTATGTGGGGATACGGGATGTAACCTTGAAGACCTGCCAAAAGCGATGAATGATAGAGAGAAGTGGCGAGAGAGGGTCAGGGATATCTGTGCTGGCGGCACGACATGATGATGATGACATTTAAACTGCGTACTTATCCTAAACTGAATTGTTTCAAATAGAACTATTTTCATTAAAGTTGATTTGGCGTTAAATAACCTACAAAGGTTGATATGCCATAAAACCCAATCAACCAACCAACCAACCTTCTCGAAGGATATGGCTGTTACTTGAATTAAATTGATCCGGAGGCATGTTGCGAAGCGAAAACGAAATATTAGATATATTGGATATTAGCGAGAACGTTCAACCTCTACTGCCATATCATGAATATCCTTATCTGATATTTTGGGACGGCATATAGAAATAGGAAACACTACTACTATTTTCGGTGCGACCTTTGTGAATATGGATTGCAAGGGGTTAATGCAATGTTCATCTCTTAAATATATAAAGTTACGTATGTCGTCAAATAATATTTCATTTAATTGATGTCTGAAAATATTTTTGTATTTATTCTGAACATGTTTTACAGACACAAATGCCGATTATCGACAACCGCTTGTTTCGTAAAAGATCAGGTCAAATTTCCACAGAGCATCAGAGAAATAAAACGAAAAACTGGATAAGTTTAAACAATTTCATTTGTGACTGTTATATGAAATCATTAATGTTTCTTTTAGTCTACGTCTTTCTCTCAAACGAAATATTTGGAGCATTAAAGGAAAATCACAAATTGATAATAAAAAAGAAGAACAAAAGATACTTTTCTTAAATTGTTTTATAGACATTTATAAAGAGGCAAGGGTGATAAACTGTTTTCAGCCAACCAATCTACGCATCATTCTACTTTTAGTTGCTGAAGCAGTGATGCTAAACTTTATCTTTGGCCAATTGATTCTTTGTAGAAGCTGGTGACCTTAACCGTGGCAGTGTTGAATATTGACCTGAAGACTCCTTTTGACTTTCCGCGTAAATTGCGTGGGTGGCATAACGGGAAATAGACCTGTTTCCTAAAGTAGACATAACACAGGTGTTTCCTCAGCGGAAATGCTACGTAAGTTGCTCGGTGGCATACTAGACAAAAGGTGTGTCCATGTGTAATGCGTAGATGGGAGGTGGGACCATGAAAATTGTGTGGGCGTCCAGGAAATTATATAAACCAGCGAAAATTTCGACCCCAAGAGAGACGAAGAAGATCAGCAAAAGAGCTACTAGATGTTACGCCACTCTCGGCTCCCACCTTGCGCCAGATAGCTAAAGGTTGAGAAACCGAGAAAAGCCTGAGCTAACGAAACTCGCAAAATGAGAATCTAAGATGATTCGGTGCCTTGAGATGGCCTTGTACCAGTCTTGCGAAAGCCGAACAAAGAAGAAGCATTTAACTGAGGATTTCGTATCTCGCCCTCTGTGTACAGCTCAGCCATTTTCGACTCTCACCCTCACTGTACCATTTCGTGGGCACCTCGGGTGGTGTAATGGTTAGCAAGGTAGACTAGCAAACCTACACGAGTGATTTCGATTCTCATTGGGTGCCCAATTCATGCGGCCTTGTGCTACATCTAAGCAAAAAAGCTTAGTAAATTACCTCACTGTACCATTTCGTACATTTCGACTAATAAAAGGAAAAGAAAAAAGGCAGATTATATTCTTATACATCAGCGTTGTTATTTTTCCTCCTCCCTGTATACAACATCAGTACTGTTATACGGTTTCACCATTTGTACTTAAACGAAATGTTTGGAAAAAAGACAAACAGGCTCTACACAAAAATACTTCGAGCTTTCTTGAATAAATCCTGGAAGAAGCATCTTAAAAAACAGCTGTTGTATGGCCACCTACATCCCATGACACAAATAATCCAAATAAGACGAACAAGGTATGCAGTGCACCGTAGGCAAGTAAGGACGAACTCTGATATGGGCTCATGCACATGGACATATCAGTGTTAGCTTTTCATTAAAGACTTACATTCATCTGTTCTTTTCAGACACTAGATACCGTGTAGAGGACTTGCTAAGAGCGAATACTGATTGGGGCAGGTGGCGAGAAAGAGAATCAAGGGAATCATTGCTATCTGCATAACTTATGATTACAATGAACTGCCTGTCAAGTCAAGACTCTTGAGAAGAAAAAAATAATTTAGTTTCGATTGTTGACAAAACACAAAAACTGACTCATGAGTGTCAAACACCCATGCAATTCGCAAACTAATTTTTTATGGAACGCAGCAGAAAAAATTTTCGTGACTGATATTTTCGTGAAATGTGGTAATTTGTCCCTCATCCACACCATACTCTTGCAACAGTATTAATTATGACCTGCCCACTTAAAACGACCAATTTTAAAATCAGACAGTATCTGACCATGTTTTTTTTCCAGAGAAGGACACAATGTATTTGTTTTGCTTTCTCTATTTTGGATTTGTTTGATGTAGTGGGTTAATAGCATGTCAACCTTCGTGGGTTATTTAATGCCAAAGCTGTCCTTATAGAAGAACAGTGGTAGTACAATTTAAGCCATAGCTGGGCTTTTCTGTTTTAATAACATTTGTTCTAAAATTTATTGTAATTTGCCTGTGCAATACAATAAAAAGATAAAACAAGTTTTATCCAAACTGAAAACAGGAAAAGAGAGTTTATCAAAATTTAAAAAAACAAAATAAAGGAAATTTTGAAAATGAAAATTTGTTCCTCAACATTTTATACTAATTCAAATCTACTTACTTTTACGAGGTGCATACGATAAGTTTCCAGATTTTTTCGTATGGGCATTTGAAATTGTCATAGACTCTTGAAAATTCACTATGTTATTGCTATACATCTCATGAGATGACTGACCAATTTTTATGATTTCAGGTTCAAATCAACAGCTATTGGAATACACCATACTAAAGTTTGATTGTCACAGCTGGTGAATTTCAAAGATGCAATCTGGACGCGAGGACACTTTAGAAGAACGATATGCAATAAAATTCTGTTTTGAACTTGGAAAAAATGATGCCACAGAAACGTATGGAATGCTTCAGAGTGCTTTTCAACCATCTTGCATGAATCGAGTATCAGTTTTTAAGTGGCATAAGAGATTCAAGGAAGGCAAGGAGTCTGTGAAGGATGATGAGGGGTGTGAGAGGAGTAAGAAAGTCAATACACCAGAGTTGATTGGCCAAAGGGTTAGAGTTAAGGTTAGGGTTAGGGTTACTATGTCGAGGTTTTAAGGGAGTTCAGGAAGAGATTCCTTGGGAAGAGGCCAGCACTCTTGAAATCGGGTCAGTGGAATTTCCAGCAGGACAATGCACCAGTCCACAACTCCATCATTGTCACAGACTATTTGACCAAGATGGGCATCAAGACGATTCGTCACCCGCCCTATAATCCAGACCTTACTCCCTGTGACTTTTGGTTATTCCCTTACCTCAGAGGCTGTCGTTATGAGACAATTGAGGAGATGAAAGAGGCTGTGACGAAGGTCATTGAGATGCTCACACAAGAGGACTTCCATGGAGCCTTCCAGAAGTTGTTGTAACGGTGCAACAAGTGCATTGCAGCCGGAGGAGATTACTTCGAAGGAGACTAGAGTTTCATATGTGTACTCTCAATAAAAGTGTCCATACGAAAAAAAGTCTGGAAACTTATTTAATTATCCTCGTACGTGAAATATATATATATATTGTCATCCACAGACAGACTGTTTCGTTCTATCAGAACTCTTCAGTGTGGCTAGACCCGCAGGACGCTCGAAGCCGAGATCGAAACCCGTCTAACTTTACGATAGACTAAGGTATCAGACCACACAGCTACAAGCGGACTACGTTGGCTAAGGGAATTTTAAAGGTATTTTATTTTTAACAACAGCAGCAGCAGCCTTTGTTTATATATATATATTATGGTTAAAATCATTTTAGTCGAACCTGAAGATATAAACGAACGAAAGAAGTTCAATCCTTTCCTAGGACCACAAATGATTATCAAAAGATCAAAAGTTACTTGAACCCATAGAATTATATCTTTATTTGATTGGAGTATTATATAACTATGCATATTATATATATTAAGAATAGGTTGTTGAAGTCATGTTTTTTTTCATAAACGTTTATTATTATTATTATTATTATTATTATTATTATTATTATTATTATTATTATTATTATTATTATTTACTCCTTTAGAGTTTTTCATATCAGTATTAGCTGATGGTCGTTCACTGGAGTTTGAGTGACAGCAAGTCTCCTCAGGTCTCCAGGACTCTTCTCAGTATTCTGGCCGTTCTCAACAATGTTGTTTTTTGGATGGTCTCCACACGTCCACCAACTTCCAAGGGTGTCCTCGTGGTGTAATGGTTAAAGCGATGAGTTGCGGAATCGTAGTACGCGAGTTCGTACTCCAGTCGCGCTATTACGTTCACTTTCGGGCAAATACCCTTGGGAAAGGTATGAACCCCCTTATTCTCCTTCCAGCTATGGGTAAATAGTAGGACGGACTAGGTTCTTCAGCCTTGGGGAGGCAACTAGTCTAGGAGAAGGAAAACTCTGAATTCAAAACCTGTTAAACTCCGCTTAAAAATTGACCTTGTGTCATATCCTGCCCGAGCGGAGGGGTTGGTAAATAGTACCAACTTCCAACTCCTCCAGTCCCGTTGGTAATCCTTTAGTTACTGTCCCAAAAGCACCAATCACAATTAGTATAATTATCACCTGCATGTTACATTTTTTTTTCAATTCCCAAGCAAGGTCGAGGTACTTATCCTTCTTTTCACATTCTTTCAGTTTTATTCTATGGTCAGCCGGAACAGCAAAGTCGACAATTTTGCAAATTCTCTTTTTTTTGTTGATTATTATAAGGTCTGGTCTTCTGGCCGAGATTCGGTGATCCGTCTATACGTCAAAGTCCCATTATTATTATTATTGTAATTATTATTATTATTATTATTATTATTATTATTTACTCTTTTAGAGTTTTTCACATCTGTATGAGCTGATGGTTTTTCACTGCAGTTTGAGTGACAGCAAGTCTCCTCAAGTCTCCAGGACTCGTCTCAGTATTCTGGCTGTTCTCAGTAATGCTGTCTTTTGGATAGTCTCTACCCATCCGCCAACTTCCAAGTCCTACAGGCCTTTTAATAATCGTTTAATTATTGTGCCAAAAGCACCAATCACAATTGGTACATTCGTCACTTTCATGTTCCACAGCTTTTTCAATTCTCTAGCAAGGTCGAGGTACTTATCCTTCTTTTCACATTCTTTCTGTTTTATTCTGTGGTCAGCTGGGACAGCAAAGTCGACAATTTTGCAAGTTCTCTTTTTTTTTGTTAATTATTATAAGGTTTGGTCTTCTGGCCAAGATTAGGTGATCCGTGTTAATGTCAAATTCCCATAGGAGTTTATGTGTGTCATTTCTAGGACAGGTGCTGGGTTGTGCATATACCATTTGTTCGTATGGTGAAATTTCAATTTCTTGCACATCTCCCAGTGGATCACCTTGCCGACCCAGTCGTGTCTAGTCTTATTCTCTCTCTGTGCTAATTTGCTGCATTCGCTTATTACGTGATTGATTGTTTCGTCTCTGTCACCGCATTGTCTACATTTGCTATTTTGTTGAGTCTTGTCTATTCTCGATTTGATATGATTGGTTCTTATGGCGTTGTCCTGTGTTGCTATTAGAAGAGATTCCGTTTCTCTTAAGTTTCCTTTTCTTAGCCAGGTCCAGGTTTTCTCGTGTGAGATGGTGTTTATTAGTCGTTTAAAGCGGCCATAGAGTTTTATTATTATTATTATTATTATTATTATTATTTATTTTGTGTGCTTTTTACACCAGCGTCAGCTGATGGTCTTTCATTGGTGTTTGAGTGACAGCAAGTCTCCAGGTCTCATCTCAGTATTCTTGCCGATCTTAACAATGCTATAGTTTGGATCGTCCCCTCATTTCTTACACTTCCAGTTTTTCCAATCCTTTTGGTATCGTCCCAAGTGCACAAATAAAATCACCGAGAATTTTTATGCATCTCATTCTCTCGGACAGATTCTGGTTTGTATATATACAATTTGATACAATGGTGACATTTCAGTTTCTTGCACAGTTCCCTTTAGAACATCTTCTCCTTACCACTCGTGACTTGTCCTGTACCCTTTTTGTATTATTATTATTATTTACTCTTTTTCAAGTTTTTCATACCAGCGTTAGCTGATGGTTTCTCATTGGAGTTTGAGTGACAGCAAGTCTCCTCAAGTCTCCAGGACTCTTCTCAGTATTCTTGCTGATCTCAATAATGCTGTAGTTTGGATGGTCTCCACTCATCCTCTTATTTCCAAGTCCTTCAGTCCCTGGATCAATCCTTTGGTGTTACCGTCACTTTCATGTTCCACGGTTTTTTCCATTTCCTAGCAAAGTAGAGGTATTAATCCCTCTTTTCCCTTTCTTTCAATTTTACTTTGTCATCCGCCGGGACAGCAAAGTCTATAATTCTGCAAGTTCTCTCTTTTTTTTTTTGTTGATAATTATAAGGTCTGGGCACGTGGCCGATATAAGATAATAATGTATGTTAAAACCCCATAGGAGTTTATGTGCCTTATTCTCCGGGACAGATGCTGAGTTGTGCATATACCATGTGTTTGTATGATCAAATTTAAATTTCTTGCACAATTCTCAATTGGTCATTTTGCCCACCCAGTCGTGTCTAGTCTTATACTCTTTCGGTGCTAATTTTCTGTATTCGCTTATTATGTGATCGATCGTTTCGGGTTTACATCCACATAATCTACATCTGCAGTTTTGTTGCGTCTTATCTATTCTTGGTTTGATATGATTCGTCCTTATGGCGTTGTTTTAAGCTGCTATTAGAAGAGATTCAGTTTGTCTATTATTGTTGTCATTATTATATGCGAGTTTTTCACATCAGTTTTAATTGGAAGGGTTTCACAGAAGTCACTAAGGGTCCTCTGGCCCATTATTATTTTTTTTTAACCATATGACTGCTCCAAAATTTTGAAACTACATAATTGCGGGCAGAAAGGAAGTAGAAACATTGATTCGGCATTAAATTACTCAATACTGGTTGACCTGTCGTGAAACCAACCAACCAACCAACCAACCAACCAGCTAATTAACCGCTATATCTATGCATAATACAGTTTAGCTAAATTTCCTTGGGTCTGTATACTAATAGCCAAAGATAATGTCACGAGGCACCCAGTAAAGATGAAAACTCGTACATTCGCTACGATAACGAAGAACTACGAAGAAGGATTATATGAAGTTTGAAGAACACCATATATCTAATGATAAAAGAAGTCATGGAGTAAAATAGAAGCAAATTCCTTCGATGGAATAGAGAAACGGATATTTAATTATATTTTTCTATCATGAATTTTTCCATTAATTCCTTCTGCGGATTCTTTCGAAGAGGAAAAGGAAAAATAGAAGAAAACAGTGAAAATATTAAAGTCTGTAAAATCCCATCAGTTTTAATTGAAAGGAATTTCCTCTTGGCGACCAAAAGCAGTGCCATTTTCACGCCACAAGGTATGGTGGGAATTTTTTTTCTCACTTCCGTTTATTTTTGCTCGTATTTGAAAAAAAATGTTTCTGTCTTATTTTCAACAGGTCGTTTGAATTTCACATTTTTAAAAGATTTTTTTATTGTATTTTTCATATATATATATATATATATATATATATATATATATATATATATATATATATATATGAAAAAATCTTTTGCTTGCTTTTCCTTTTTAGGTTTTTAGTTTTTGTAGATTTTCTTTTTTTTTTTTCATTTCTAATTTGCATTTTGATTTATCGAAACTATTTCTTTCTTTCTTTCTTTCTTTCTTTCTATCTTGATCGATTTATTTCTTCTTTGAATTTTCTTTTTTTCTTTCTTTCTTTCTTTCTTTCTTTTGAATTCATTTTTTCATTCATTTTTTCTTATTTTCATGCACTCTTAAATATTTTCTTTCCTTTCATCTTCATTTACTTCATTCATTTTTCTTCCTTCCTTCCTTCCTTTTGAATTCATTTTTTCATTCATTTTTTCTTATTTTCATGCACTCTTAAATATTTTCTTCCCTTTCATCTTCATTTAATTCATTCATTCATTCGTTCATTTTTCTTTCTTTCTTTCTTTCTTTCTTTCTCGTTAATTCGTTTCCCCTTTTCGTTCTTCTCAATTCCTTCTTTTGTTCTTCATAAGTCTTTTCTGTTTTCTTCTCTTTTTTCTTTCGTTATTCTTTTTTTTCTTTCAATTTCCAACTTTTTACCTTCTTCATTATCTTTTGTCTCACTTTTTCCTTTTTTCTTTTTTACTATTTTTATCTTCTTTTCTATTTTTTTTTCTTCGGTTGTTCTTTTTCTTTTTTCTTTTTCGTTTCCTCTTTTGTCTATTCTTTTTTCTTTCTTTTCGTTTTCTTTTCTATTTTTTCTTTTTCTTTGAGTTTCACTTTTTTCTTTCTTTCTTCTCTTCTCTTATTCTTCTTGTCTGTTCTTTTTTCCCCTTTTTCCTTCTCTTTTCTTCTTTTCTCTTTTTTCTCCCGTAATTTATTATCTTTCTTTTTTCTTATATTTTCTTCTTTTCTCTTTTGTTTCTTTCTTCTCCTTCTCTTTTCTTCTTTTCTCTTTTGTTTCTCCAGTAATTTATTATCTTTCTTTTCTCTTTTATTTTTTTCTTTTCTCTTTTGTTTCTTTCTTCTCATTCTCTTTTCTTTATCTGTTCTTCTTCTCTTTCTTCTAATCTTCATTTCAATTCTTTTTTCTTTCCTTTTATCCTTCCCTCCTCCTTTTGTTTTCTCCTTTTATTCTTTTTCTTTTAGAATTATTTTCTTCTCTTTTTCTTTCCTTTTCTCTATTCTAGTCTTTTCCCCTTCTTTTTCTTTTTTCTTCCTTCCTTACTTGTAACTTACTCTGTACAGTTTTCACTGCCTTTCCTTTCTCATTGTATTCCTTCATGAATTCGTTCCTTTTTTTTCTTTCCCTTTTTTCGTTTTTCTCCTTTTTTTTTTTTTTTTCATCCTTCCCTTTTTCTTAAGCTTTTTTCTCGTCACAATTACATTTGCTAACGGCTTCCTTTCTCAGCCTAACGCACAACCCAGTTCTTCGTAAATAGAATCTCCCAGAATGAATTTCAGAGAAAGAGAGAGAGAGTCGGGAGAGAGAGAGAGGGAGAGAGAGGGAGAGAGTCGGGAGAGAGAGAGAGAGAGAGAGAGGGAGAGAGAGAGTCGGGAGAGAGAGAGAGGGAGAGAGAGGGAGAGAGTCGGGAGAGAGAGAGAGAGAGTCGGGAGAGAGAGAGAGAGAGAGAGGGAGAGAGAGAGAGAGAGTCGGGAGAGAGAGAGTCGGGAGAGAGAGAGAGAGAGAGGGAGAGAGAGAGTCGGGAGAGAGAGAGAGAGAGAGGGAGAGAGAGAGAGTCGGGAGAGAGAGAGAGAGAGGGAGAGAGAGAGTCGGGAGAGAGAGAGAGGGAGAGAGAGGGAGAGAGAGAACCTCCTAATGAAATGAACAAAACTGCGAATTTCTCTGAAGTGGCCGCCGTATCTTGTTAAGATGGATTCGCCTCCGACAATCACAATACCCTTTTAGCAACTAGAAAAATATCATCTGTATCTTCCTTTCTCTTTCTTTCTTTCTTTCTTTCTTTCTTTCTTCCTTTCTTTCTTCCTTTCTTCCTTTCTTTCTTTCTTTCTTCCTTTCTTTCTTTCTTTCTCTTTCTTTCTTTCTTTCTTTCTTTCTTCCTTTCTTTCTTTCTTCCTTTCTTTCTTTCTTCCTTTCTTTCTTTCTTTCTTTCTTTCTCTTTCTTTCTTTCTTTCTTTCTTTCTTCCTTTCTTTCTTTCTTTCTTCCTTTCTTTCTTCCTTCCTTTCTTTCTTTCTTTCTTTCTTTCTTCCTTTCTTTCTTTCTTTCTTTCTTTCTTCCTCTTTCTTTCTTTCTTTCTTTCTTCCTTTCTTTCTTCCTTCCTTTCTTTCTTTCTTCCTTCCTTCCTTTTTTTCTTTCTTTCTTCCTTTCTTTCTTTCTTTCTTTCTTTCTTTCTTTCTCTTTCTTTCTTTCTTTCTTTCTTTCTTTCTTTCTTTCTTTCTTTCTTTCTTTGTCTCTGTCTCTTTGTCTCTGTCTATTTCTCTTTCTACCTTCTAATGAATTCAAAGCCAGTAGCTAATTTTGCAAAGACGCTAAATGTCTAAGCTTTTTCTTGTGTCCTGTGAGTTTAACTAGCAGAAAGACTATGTACCGCCAGTCGTTAGGGCTTAGAATATGCTGACTTCATCCCCTGTGAGGCCCCTGCTCCCTTAAAGTGTTTCTCTGGGTATGAATCTTAACTGCATTTGATGGTGAGAATCCAGTTCTAGAGCTCTGAGGTGTATGGAGAACCCATTTATAGCCATTGCTCCCAAGTGGCATTAGTACATATTAGGGTCTCATTTATGAGTGAAATATATTTGAAAATTGTTCGTATTCGAAAGGAATTTTTGTTATCATATAACTGTGTCAATTGTTAGTATAAAGTATGAGAACAATTAAATAAAAATAATTACTTGAAACCATATAATTATTAGTATTTGATAGGAATACTTGAAACTATACAATTGTGTGCAAATTATTTCGATTAGAAATACTTGATATCCTTTATCGATGTGCAAAACAATTTGCTTCTTTAATTCAATTTCACCACTTTCTTTCTGTCTCTCTTTCTTTCTCTCTTTCTTTCTTCTCCAAAACAATTCCCAGCATTTTCAGTAAAAATAAAAAAGGAGAAACTTTAATTTCATTAAATTCCCTTCATTCTTTTTTTCATTCTCTCCTTTGTTTGTTTGTTTGTTTGTTTCTTTCTTTCTTTCTTCAACAAAACAATTGTAGGTATTTTAAGTAAATCGAGGAAAAAGAAAAGAAAAAGAAAAACGTTAGTTTTATTAAATTTCCCTCGTTCATCTTTTTCCCTCGGTTCTTTCTTTCTTTCTTTCTTTCTTTCTTTACCAAAACAATTCTCAGCATTTTCAGTAAATCGAGGAAAGTAATTTCATTAAATTTCCTTCGTTCTTTTTTTCTCCTCATCTCATTTCTTTCTTTGTTTTTTGTTTGTTTGTTTGTTTCTTTCTTTCTTCACCAAAACAATTGTAAAAATTTTAAGTAAATCGAGGAAAAACAAAAAAAAAAAAAAAAGAAAGAAAAACATTAGTTTCATTAAATTTCCCTCGTTCTTCTTTTTCCCTCAGTTCTTTTTTCTTTCTTTCTTTCTTTCTTTCTTCCTTTCTTTCTTTCTTCCTTTCTTTCTTTCTTTCTTTCTTTCTTTCTTTTGAAATCATTTTTTCATTCATTTTTTCTTATTTTCATGCACTCTGGAATATTTTCTTTCCTTTCATCTTCATTTAATTCATTCATTCATTCATTCATTTTTCTTTCTTTCTTTCTTTCTTTCTTTCTTTCTTTCTCGTTTATTCGTTTCTCCTTTTCTTTTTTCTGAATTCCTTCTTTTGTTCTTCATAAGTCTTTTCTGTTTTCTTCTCTTTTTTCTTTCTTTCTTTCTTTCTTCCTTCCTTTCTTTCTTTCTTTCTTTCTTTCATTCAAAATGATATCCCAGTATTTTCAGTAAATAAAAAGAAAAGAAAAAAAAAAAAAGAATAGAAAAAAATAACGCAAAGAAAAACTCCTTCATTTGTTTCTTTTTTTAATTCTTTTCTTTCTGTCTCCGTTTTTTTTTTTTTTTTTTTTTTTTTTTTTTTTCTTATTCGCAGATTAATCCTTTTAATCTCTTTTTATCCACTATTTTCTTTTTATTTTTAAGTTCTTTAATTATAGCGTTATCTCTTAAGTTTTTTTTTGTTGTTGTTCGCTGTTCCTTTTATATAATTATTTACCTTGGGGCCAACACTTTGGCCCTATTACTGGCGACACGGCCGAGAGAGAACATGGCAACCTTTCCTGTCAGATGCGACTGAACAAAAAATCTTTCTTTAACAAACTCATCTCACTCTTTTCGCTAGAAAAACATCTCCTACCGAAAAACAAAGTTCTTGGCCCACGATGCATGCACCAAATTACTTATAATGACAATAACAATCAAATCCCATTCACTAGTTTTGCTTCAGACATCTTATCGCATTTCCTTTTTTCTTTCACGTTTTGTCCAAACGAACAAAACGTTTTCTTTACTAATTTGTTGACATTAGCACAATCTATCTATCAATCTATCTATCTATCTCGTTCGTTTATTTATTCATTCATTCATTTTATCTATCTATCTATCTATCTCGTTCGTTTAATCTATCTATCTATCTATCTATCTATCTGCTCTAAAGGAACTACTCCTGTTTAATAATAATGATTTTTTAACCCAAATTTCGAATTCATATTCAAAAACAGAAATTTGCGAGCAATTTTTTGCTTTTAAGAACCAAATAATAATAATCATTTGTAAAGAATAACAGTTTCAATAGTCCTGCTGTTTTCACACATTCACACAGTTGCAAGTCTTTCAATCCAATACCAATAATGGTCAAACAGATCTATTAATTATTTTCTGTGGAATATTATGCAATCAAAACAAGTATTATTATGCATTATTCATGACCAAACTCTACATATATGAAATTCTGTAGGCCCAATACAAGTGTGCCAAGTAAGAGTACTTTATCCTGGAGGGAGGCTTCAGTTGTGCAACTGTGGAGAGTGTGGTCTACTCATTCATTGCCGTTCCACCCAGATCCAACCCTGACCCAGATTGGTAGCACCTGTTAGTGCTTCAACTATGGGCCAAATACATTTGTTTGAAAATGATTAATATTGGAATGGAATACTTGAAACCAAATGACCAACAAATTATTTGTATTAAAACATTTACTTGAAGCTATAATTGTTTATAAAAATTCTCTTCTTCGTGTTATTGTTTTACTCGTTTGAGAGTTTTTCACACCAGCGTTAGCTAATGGTTTCTTATTGGTGTTTGAGTGACAGCTAGTTTCCTCAAGACTGCAGGACTCTTCTCAGTATTCTAGCCGATCTCAATAACTCTGTAGTTTGGATAGTCTCTACTCATCCTCTTATTTCCAAGTCCTCCAGTCCCTGTACGAGGATCATTGAATAAGTTTCCAGACTTTTTTCGTATGGGCACTTTTATTGAGAGTACACACATAAGTAATCGAAGTAATCTCCTCTGGCTGCAATGCACTTGTTGTACCATTCTAATAACTTCTAGAAGACCCCATGGAACTCCTTTTGTGTGAGCGTGTCAATGACCTTCGTCACAGCCTCTTTCATCTCCACAATTGTCTCATAACAACAGCCTGTGAGCTTAGGGAATAACCAAAAGTCACAGGGAGCAAGGTCTAGACTATAGGGACGGTGAGGATCTCTCTTGATGCCCATCTTGGTCAAATAGTCTGTGACGATGACGGAGTTGTCGACTGGTGCATTGTTCTGGTGGAAATTCCACTGACCCGATTTCAAGAGTGCTGGCCTCTTCTCAAGGAATCTCTTCCTGAACTCCCTTAAAACCTCAACATAGTAACCCTAACCCTAACTGTTTGGCCAATCAACTCTGGTGTATTGACTTCCTTACTCCTCCCACATCTCTCATCATCCCTCACAGACTCCGTGCCTTCCTTGAATCTCTTATGGCACTCAAAAACTCATGCTCGATTCATGCAAGATGGTTGAAAAGCAGTCTGAAGCATTCCATATGTTTCTGTGTTATTTTTTCCAAGTTTACAACAGAATTTTATTGCATATCGTTCTTCTAAAGTGTCAGATTGCATTTTTGAAATTTGCCAGCAGTGACAATCAGGCTTTCGTAAGGTGTATTCCAATTCCGGCTGTAGCTGTTGATTTGAACCTGAAATCATAAAAATTGGTCAGTCATCTCATGAGATGTATAGCAATAACATACTGAATTTTCAAGCGTCTGCGATAATTTTAAATGCCTGTACAAAAAAGTCTGGAAACTTATTGAAGGTACCACGTATCTGTAAATTATTAATACTGGCTAGGAATAATTGAGATTATATAACCGTATGAATGAAGGATTATTGTTATGAAATAGGAATAGTAAGTTGGAAATATATAATTGTCGACAAATCAATTGCATCATTGTTTGTTTTGTTTTTTTTTTTGTTTTTTTACGGCATATCAACCTCATCGGTCATTCAATGCTAATCAAGTTAAAAAAAATAAGTCTGTGAAGAAATTCAAAGGAGAGTTCTTCGGAATTTATGATAAAACTTAGATAATTAGTTGGTTATTAGGTTTTTTTTTATTAGGAGTTTATTTGTAGGGAATCATGATCATAAAAAAATAAGAATAGTTAAGTTGTATTAAGAATAGTTACTAAAAGTTATAATTGATTAGAAATAATTACTTTATTAGTTAACTAAAACTATGTAAATAACTGAAAAAATACTGACTTCAGCATTAAATAATTCAACCAGGTTAAATAGCACTATTACAGTTCTATAAATTCCCCAAAAAGTTGCTGTGCCGTTAAACAAAGTAACTGAAACAGGTTTGGTTTGTTTCAGTTTAGCTTTATGGCACATCAACCATTGTAGGTTATTTAATGCCGAATCCATTTTTATACGTATAAACAGTTCTATTTTAAAATATTCCGTTTAGCATAAGTAAACAGTCTCATTGTCAAAAATTGTTCTATTTCAAACTATTCATTTTAGCATAAATACACAGTTTAGTTCTATTTGACCCATAGATAAGACCTTATTTGGTGCAACCACTTTGGGTCAGAGTGGACATGGGAGAGATGGCAATGAAGGAGTACTCTGCATTCCCCAAAGCTCCAACATTACTGGAACCTTAGCATCACATTGCTTAGTGTTATATCCAGGACACTCGTTGGGGGGGGGTCTTACCCTTCTGCCGAGAAGCAGTCGGTGTATTCTAGAGCCCCAACCAACTAGGCCAAAAAACTGAAACATTGAATAATCCAGCAAGTATTGATAAGTTATAAAAGCAAACCACCCAACCAATCAACCGGCTACTTTTAAAGGTTTGTAACAAATCTAAGTTGGAGGAGTCCCCCGTGTTGTTATGGCTAAAGTGCAAGACTTCGATGTCATAGTAAGCGCGTTCGAACCCCATTCACTTTTGGACAAATCCAATTGGGAACGTGTTGCATACGGTGATCTAGATAGTATTGGCATACTAATATTTCTGGGTTAGTTGGAGTAGCAGAGTGCTTAGACGGTCACACTCGGTCTTCAAAAAGTTCGCAACCCAGTTGGCTGAGGCTGTACAATACACCGACTGGATTTCTGAAGAGGGGTAAGACTCTCCCAACAAGAGTCCTAGATGTTATGTTTTGACCTTTTGACAAAGCCAAAAATGCCATTCAAGGTGACTCACCGGAAGGAAGTGACTCATTCTAATGGCAGTTATGAGAGGAAATCGCGTGGGCGGAAATTGGCTAATGAAATGGGACGAGGTAAAAGAAATCCCGTTATACTCTCATAGACTGACGCACTGGAAGAGAGTGAGCTCTGAACTGCATAACAGTTATTTCCGCTCGGTGACGATCACACAGGCCATTCCAAGCTAGCGGAAGTGACACATCCCGGTCGCCAGATATCGGAAGAAATTGCTGAGGCGTGGAGGCGTGTCCATATCACCGCGTGGGAGTTTGAAGGTAATATAAGGCCGACGAATTGAACAGTTGAGAACAGTTGAGTTCGAGTGCCCGTTGGAGGTGAGATGTGGTAGGGAAAGCCACACCCGGCCGAAGGGGCTCCGGTTGAGCAGCCATAGAGAACGAGAAAGACACAACCCTGACGGCCATAACTTTGGGGTCAAAATATTTCAGTTATGTTCGGTCTCCAGCTCCCTCTCACACGCAAACTTTGAACAACCTTTTCGAAACCTTACAAATAAAGTGAGAGGTAAAATATTTTTTTAAAGAAGTCTTCCTGCGTCTTTATCACTGCGTGCGTCTGTTATTCATTGCGTCTTAATTATTGTGGCGTTGTGATGCGGTAGATGAGTATATAACACTAGATACGACACTAAACAATCTGATAGTAAGGCTCCAGTAATGCTGGAGCTTGGGGAATGCAGAGTACTCCTTCATTACCATCCCTCCAGGTTCACTCCGACCTGGAGTGGTAGCAGCTGATAGGGTCCCATCTATGAGTCAAATAGAACTGTTTGACGTTTAAATTCCTTGCAAACAAGTAACTCATGATTAATTGAATTGTTTTGAA
Source organism: Sepioteuthis lessoniana (assembly GCA_963585895.1). Lineage (NCBI taxonomy): Eukaryota > Metazoa > Mollusca > Cephalopoda > Myopsida > Loliginidae > Sepioteuthis > Sepioteuthis lessoniana. Next base: position 84,687,618 of record OY757926.1, read on the forward strand.
TAGAACTGTTAGTTTATTTAACTGTGCGTATCTAAAAATGTTTACAAATAATATATTTGATATATATGTAAAAACAGGGTTCGACATTAAATAACCAAGAATGGTTGATATGTCAGAGAACCAAACCAAACCAAATCCAAAACCAAAAGTTACGACTGATTCTCTCCATAGTATTGGTATCACAGTAGTATGACTGTTATTTATAATGTCTAATTGTTCAAACACTTGTGTTACTTCTCTAACCAGCCGTAAATAAGTAGTCATAGACCAGTTTACCTACTAATAAAGAAATATATAAGCTAGTCCACAATGAGATGGTATGATCCCCCCTTATCCCTCCAGCTATGGGTTGAATAGTTCCACAACTGTTATTCTACTAGGATGGCTTTGCCTTTAAGTAACCCACGAAGGTTGATATGCTATTAATAAAAACCCAAATCAAATCTAATCTATGTTTATTTATTTTTTAGGTAGCCTTGCGTAATGTAATGATTAACAAGCTAGATTATTAGACTACTGCTTTCGTTCCATTCTAATTGGGTGCACAATATTTCTGGCCTTATGTCAAACTTATCGCTTAGAAAATGGCTACACTCTATTGATAATTGGAGAGAGTCCGTTTTAGTAATGGCGATATTTACTTTTTCTTTTTCTTTTCCCCTCCAGTTTTTCCTGTGTCCACTCAACCAATCGTTTTTGATTGTTAAATCTAGTAAATTTGTTAGAGTGGACTCTCCAGTTGAAAGGGAGCGGTCAGTCGTGCAGGGTAAACCTTAATTTGGTAAAAGCTGTTTTTCCCGATTTTCGGAATCTTCCATTAGAGTAAGATTGGTCGCTGCTTTGTGGGAGAAAAACATCCGGTGACCGAAGAGGAGGTTAGATCAGTGGGGCTTACTCTAGCTTTAATATGTCAAAAGGTGATATGCAATATGGCACAGGTCCTACGTTTGCCCTTAATATAGGAAAACGGCATGTGCCAGTTGGGAGAACTTCTGTAGGTAGAAAGGGAAAACAATTGTCAAAACGCATACACACACACATACACACACACACATAGATAGACAGATACCGAAAGTGATATATATATATATATATATATATATATATATATATATATATATATATATATATAAAGTGAGAGAGAGATTGACATGCAAAGGGTAAAAATAGACACACACACACACACACACACACATATATATATATATTGAGAGAGAGATAAATCGATAGATAGGTATAAAAAAACAAACCCACACGCGCACAGATAGATATACAGATAGGAAGAGAGAGAGTGATATATACATATATATATATATATATATATATATATATATATATATATATATATATATATATATATATATAAAGACAGAGAGAGAGAGAGAGAGAGAGAGAGAGAGAGAGAGGGAGGAGAAAATAAATAGATATATTGATTGTAATCTATGGTAATGAAATTGTAGAATATACGAATTAAAGTGGATAATCAGATACAGATAAATGTGAACATACTGAGATAGATAGATAGATAGATAGATAGATAGATAGAATGTCTAGGATAGATAGATAAATTGATAGATGTGAAAATATTGAAATAAATGGACACTAATAGATAGATAGATAGGTAGATAGATAGATAGAATGTCTCGGATAGATAGATAGATAGATAGATAGATAAGAAGGCAACAAGGCAGACACAATAAAATAAGTGTGCCTATAATCTTTTGATGTCTAGATGTTTGAAGGCAATTGAAAACTATCAAAAGAACTTACATCCCTTGCAGTTGTTGACCTTTTTTTGATGATGACCCCAACTTAATTAAAATTAAAATTGGGTCAAAAACTTTGTGTCACAATAGTTGAAAGCCGTTTTAATATTATGGGCAAGATTTAAGAAGGAAAGAAATAGACAACATAAAACATTACAAAACAAAACAAAAAAAGCAACAGAACAGAAAAACAAAATACAATTGCAAAAAACAAAACAACATAAAAAAAAACACAAAAAAGCATCAATACCCCGCCCAAAGAAAGAACCTCCCAAAAGAAAGAACCCCGAAAAAGAAAGACCCGCCACAATGAAAGAAATAAAAACAGATCACAAACAAACGAGAAAATGGTGTTTTCATGAATTGTTCAAGCTAAGCATTGGATAAAATATCTTGTCTTCATTCACTTCTTGCGAGACATAAAAAAAGAATCTTTTCTTCGACTTTGTAACCAGAAGATGAAGTGTAAAGTTTATTATGACAATAAGAAGGGTCGAAAATTACGGTTGGTTGCAGAGCAGCTTGCGGCATTGACAACAACATCTCATTTTTAAAAAAACATGTTATTCTTTTTTATTTGGTGAGATATACAAATCTACTCTATTATCAATTGCTATATACCGCCCAAAATATAACTAACAAGTGATACAGTAGGCACCTTGGATTTTCTTCAGCTCTGTAAGTCAAGAAAAATATAATTTGCAGAAGAGAGAAACTAGAAAATGATACAACTGCAAGATAGTGCTGGTTGTTTTATCGATTTAAAAGCAAAATTGATTTCTTATAGGAATTTTTTGTATATGAACGTATAAGAGTTCAAAAATAAGTATATCTCGGATAAATATTTTTATTCAATATAACTTTTGTTAACAGGATGTTGCGATTCCGTTTTCGTTTTGAAAGGTGAGACAATTTTAGTTTTGGTTAGAGTAGTTATGCAATATTATTTTTGCTAAGAGAGGTGCTGTAATCTTATTTTTGAATTGAGAGGTGTTGCAATCTTATTTTTGCTTAGAGAGGTGTTGCAATCTTATTTTTGAATTGAGAGGTGTTGCGAATTTATTTTTGCTTAAAGAGGTAACAAAATTTAATTTTTGGTTAGAGAGGTGTTGCTATTTAATTTATGGTTGGATAGGTGTTGCAATGTTTAATTTTGGCCTGAGAGGGGTTGCGATTTTTATAATTGCAAGAGGTTTTGTGATTTATTTTTTAATTAGAGTGGTAATGGAATTTTATTTTCAGTTATAGAGGTGATGTAATTTTGTTTTTGGTTTGAGAGTGGTTGCGATATTTCAAGTTTTGGTTTGAAAGATGCTGCAACCGTTTTATTACAAGAGGTGGTGCAATTCTATTTTCTTAGAGAGGAAATGAAATTTCTTTTTTTTTTGTTTTGTTAGAGAGGTGTTGCTATTTTATCTTTGGTTAGATGTTTTTTGAGACAAGTTGCGTCTTTTTTTATAACAAGAGGCGTTGTAATTAATTCTTTGAAATGAAATTTCATTTTTGGGGTACAGAGGTGTTGCAAGTTTTTGGGTTAGAGAGTTGTCACGGTTGATGTTATAGTTACGTAACCGAAGAAATTATTCTTTCTGTTATAACTGAAAAAGTAACGGCTTATAAAGATAAAAGAAGCGGAATAACACAGCAAATAAAATCGAACAATTATAACAATTTATTGAAATAAAAGTTATGTTATTGACAGAAAATTTGTTCTTATTGAAGTATATGGCGACCTAAGAATAGGAATTTTTATTCTTTCTTAATGAAGTCGATAATTTTCACCTTTTCGCGCATAGAAAGTATTTAACATTTTTTTCTGAATTTCTGAACTTCTGAATTTCCAGCATCAAAAATCTTGCTTTTTGGTATCATTTAAAAGTAAAAATCATTAATTGTATTTTATGGGCTTGATCAACGGAAACCTCAAAATACGAAATCCACGGATAAGAGCGTACCCATGTATATACAATATATTTCTTTCATAATCGAGTAATATTCAGTATGATATCATTATAAAGTAAAAAATTGTATGTTTGGGGGTCGACAGCAAATAAAAGCATCCCCGAAACTAGTGCCGCGGATAACAGCGCACCCATGTATATGCAATATTTTTCTTTCAATTGCTTTCACTATCGAGTAATATTCAGTAAAACATCATTATAAAGCAACAAAAAAATTTTATGTTTTAGAGGTCGACCACGAATAAAGGAAACCCCGAAACTAGTGCCGCGGATAAGAGCACACTCATGTATAAGCAATATTTTTCAAGCATTGGGAATTTTGAATGGTAAGACTGAATTAAAAAGCTGATGTTTTATTTTGCCCCGGAGGAGAACTGCTTCTGCTTTGCTAGAACGTGCAACTTTTCTCCAGCCGCCCCATTCTTTTTTGCCCATTAAAAAAACTTTTAGATGAGAAAGTTATAGCTAATAAATGGATTTTGTAGATTTTTTTCTTTTTGTCAGGAAAGATGAAATTTTTTAAAAGTATAAAGATGGCCGCAATATGTTATTAGCCTTTCGGCCTTTATTGACATCATTTTAGAAATTAATGAGGGAACAGGAGTGAAAGTGAAACAAAAGAAAAGAAATAAAGGGAAAAAAAAGCGATGATTAAAACCGTTGAAAGAGTTTAAGGGCGATAATGAAAAAAAAAATAGATAGGAAAAAAGAAGAAAATATACGGAAGAAAAATAGAGAGAAAAAAGAAAATAGAAACAAAAAAGAAGAAAATAGAAAGAAAAAAGAAAATAGAAAAAAAGAAGAAACTAGAGAGAGAAAAAGAAATTACAAAGAAAAAAGAAAAAAAACTAGAAAGAAAAAAAGAAAATAGAAAGATGAAAATGAAGAAAATAGATAGAAAAAAAGAAAATTGAAAGAAAAAAGAAGAAACTAAAAAGAAAAAAGAAAATAAAAAAGGAAGAAAATTGAAAGAAAAAAAGAAGAAAATACTAGGAAGAAAAGAAGAAAATAGATAGAAAAAAGAAAATAGAAAGAAAAAAGAAGAAAATAGAAAAAAGAAAATAGAAAGAAAAAAGATGGAAAAAAAGAAGAAAATACAAGAAAAAAAGAAAATAGAAAGAAAAAAGAAGAAAATAGAAAGAAAAAAGAAGAAACTAAAAGGAAAAAAGAAAATAGAAAGAAAAAAGAAAAATATTGAATTATTAAAAAAATGCTGATTTTTGTAATAAAGATGAAAAGAAAACAAAGGAGGAAATATGTTAAAAAAACATACGTTGGCTAGTTGGTTAGTTGGTTGTTTTTTTTAAAGCGTATCAACCCTTGTTGGTTATTTAATACCACATTCTATTTATACATATATTAGATATATGATTGGTTAGCGAATAGTTTGTAGGTAACATTTTTAACGTGCCAGAGCTCATGCGTTTGTACACAATTAAATAGTTTCAAGTATTGCTATCCAACTCAAATAATTCTATTCAACATTATTCATTCGTTTGAACACAGTTAAATTGTCCAAGTATCGCAGTGTAATAGCAATCCAATTTAATACCAGATCACATGCTTGTTGGCAGTTAAATAGTTTCACCTAGAGTAAATAAGTAAATAATTCTATACGACCCATAGATTGGACCCTAACAGATCCACTCTGCCCCATTTTGGGTCTGAGTGGATCTGGGAGTAATGGCAATGAAAGAATACTTCACATTACCCAAAGCTCAAGGACTGGAGCCCCACTATCAGATGCAGTTTGGTGACATATTCAGATCTCTTGATGGAGGTGGGGGTCTTATTTTGGTGTTCTAGCCGACTGGGCTGAAGACCATGCGTATTTCAGAGTGCATGCCAAGGTGTGCATATGTGCCTGTGGGTGCAGGATGGTGTGTCAGTTGTCTGTGGGGTAGTGCGCGTGATTTTATGGGTATAAGTAGTCGTGTGCGATTATGTGCATGGCCATGTGTGTGTATTTGTGTCTAGGTCAATTTGAATGTGATTGTTTCTACGTCTGTGTGTGGGATTGTGTGTGGTCGTATGCCATTGTGTGTGTGTGTGTGTGTGTGTGTGTGTGTGTGTGTGTGTGTGTGTGTGTGTGTTCGTATATGTGTATGTTCATGTGCATATGATTGCGTATAAGCTTGTGTTTATGCTTGTGTTTGCATGTGTATTAATCGCAGGATATATATATATATATATATATATATATATATATATATATACGAAGTACATACGATAAGTTTCGTGACTTTTTTCGTATGGGCATTTAAAATTGTCATAGACTCTTGAAAATTCACTATGTTATTGCTATACATTTTATGAGATGACTGACTAATTTTTATGATTTCAGGTTCAAATCAACAGCTATAGCAGCAATTGGAATACACCCTATTAAAACCTGATTGTCACAGCGGGTGAATTTCAAAAATGCAATCTGGACGTGAGGACACTTTAGAAGAACCATAGGCAATAAAATTCTGTTTCAAACTTGGAAAAAATCCAACAGAAACGTATGGAATGCTTCAGACTGCTTTTCGACCATCTTGCGTGAATCGAGCATGAGTTTTTGAGTGGCATAAGAGATTCAAGGAAGGCACGGAGTCTGTGACGGATGATGAGAGGTATGGGAGGAGTAAAGATGTCAATACACCACAGTTGATTGGCCAAAGGGTTAGGGTTACAATGTAGAGGTTTTAAGGGAGTTCAGGAAGAGATTCCGTCGGAAGAGACTAGCACTGTTCAAATCGGGCCAGTGGAATTTCCACCAGGACAATGCACCAGTCCACAACTCCGTCATCGTCACAGACTATTTGACCAAGATGGGCATCAAGACTGTTCCTCACCGTCCCTATAGTCTGGACCTTGCTCCCTGTGACTTTTGGTTATTCCCTAAGCTCAGAGGCTGTCGTTATGAGACAATTGAGGAGATGAAAGAGGCTGTGACGAAGGTCATTGACACGCTCACACAAGAGGAGTTCCATGGGGCCTTCCAGAAGTTATTAGAATGGTGCAACATGTGCATTGCAACCGGAAGAGATTACTTCGAAGGAGACTTGAGGTTCATGTGTGTACTCTCAATAAAAGTGCCCATACGAAAAAAAAGTCTGGAAACTTATCGTATGCACCTCGTATATAGGTGCGTGTGATGGTGTGTATATATGATGGTGTGTGACTGTGCGTAAGTGACTGAGTGTTTTATATGTGATTGTGTGGATGCTTCTGAGTACTGATTGATTTTAAAAGCATGTCAACTCTTCTAGGATTATTTTATCCCTAGAGGTTAGGGAATCGGGTTCATTGTACGTTCATATTGATATTTTTTAATCAGCTGTTTCTTAAGAGTTTTTTTTAGAGGTGCAGGGTTCTTGATTTGGAATAATTTTTAAGCTGCCCTATTTGACACATAAATCAAACCCGAACCGGTACAACCCTCCAGGTTTGAGTGGACCTGGGAGTAATGGCAATAAATGTGTACTTCACACGTCCCAAACCTCATACCAGCGGAGTTAGTATAGTGTCATGCCAGGACACCTTCTTTTTTAGGGGCTTTTACTTTCTTGCTGGGAATGCCGACAGAATATTGTAAGACGGAGTTGATTACATGTTTTACTAACAAAATCTAAGTGTTTCTTAACAAAATTCTGTCCCAGCTACTACTGTTCTTCTAGGAGAGTGGCTTTGGCATTAAATAACCGACAAAGGATGATATGCCATTAAACAAAGAAACCAACCAACCAAACCAAAAAGTCACAGGGGGTGTCCTCGTGGTGTAATGACTAAAGCGATGGTCTGCGGAATCGTAGTAAGCGAGTTCGTATTCCAGTCGCGCTCTTACGTTCACTTTAGGACAAATACCCTTAGGAAAGGTATGAACCCCCTTACCCACCCAGCTATGGGTTAAATAGTACCACTACTGTTCTTCTAGGAGAATGGCTTTGGCATTAAATAACCTACAAAAGTTGATATGCCATTAAAACAAAGAAACCTTAAAATTCTGTTGTTTTTATTTTGATAAACACTTGTAAAAAACTTTTTCTTTTGTAGACACATGATAAGTATGTTATCTCTCTTTTTCTCTCCATTTCTTTCGATATATATATATATATATATAGGAAATAATACACACACACACACACACACACACACACACACACATATATATATATATATATATATATGTATATATATTGCAGGAAAGTGTGTAAATAATTAAATAAAACACCGATCTATAAATTTAATGAATTCAGTTTTTTTAAATGTCCGGCGACTCTAACGGTCAAATTAGATTACGCGCCAAACAAAAATTCAAGTTTCTTTCTGCTACATGTTAACATATTTTGCGTGTGTAAAAGACCTTTGTGTGAGTATTTTACTGTGTGTGAGAGAAAGTATATTTATGAGCTTATATATAAGTGGAAGCAGCTAAAAATATCAGCAGAGAAAGATTGTAGTACGCGTACAACTTATCTAAATAAATATTTTGTTTAAATCAAAATAAATAAGCTAGCTGGAAATTAATTGCACCCTTGAAAGAAGAGAATGTTAGATTTTCCCCGAAAAGAAATAAAGCTGAAAGTTTTAAATAAATTTACAGAATGATTCTATAAATCTACTGAAGAGTCATCTGTTTCATCGCTTATTATAGGATTAAGGTGGGCTTGAAATTAGATTAAAAAAATTAAGACTTATCTATGATTCTAATTGGTTAAAAAATTTGTTTTAAACAATTTTGGAGGGGAAATATTTCTTTTATTTTGGGTTTTGATCCTTCATATTTTTCGTGGCAAGACAAATATTGTGATCTGCGAAGCCTTAAAGATATTTTAAAAGAGCGCGTAAGCACCGATTGGTCAATTAATATGCAGATACAAAAATTACAGCTTCTTGGACATATTTTTTGCACCAAAATTAACACTTTTTTAGTATGAAAATCAGTTTGATTATATATATATATACATGGAGAGAGAGAGAGAGAGAGAGAGAGAGAGAGAGAGAGAACCAAGCTAAGAAAGGACAAGAAGTAGAAATTTATATCCACAGCCTCTTTTTTTTTCTTTACTTTCTTTTTTGACTTCCTGGTAATTTAAAGTCTGTCAAAAATTCAATGCGAAAATTAGACAAGATTATTGCGTCAGAATACAAATGGATTTTAGCTGAATAAGATTTGGAGGCGGGCAGCCGACATCTCAGACTTTTTGCCGGTAATTTTTCTCTTCTTGACAAATCGACTTTATTCTTCAAACTGCAAGAATTCATTCCGAACGGACCAAATTAAATTAATAAATTTTAAAAAACTTTTTCTTTTCTTTCGTTTCCTTTAAAAAAATCAAAAAAATCAAATTAGACATAATTCAGACGATATAACATCACATATTTAAATTCTCTGATGATGGTTTAATGTGAAAAAACAAAACAAAAAACGAAACGTTTAACGTTGGCAAATACATCAACTAAAAATAAAAGCATACTTTTGAATACCTTGTTTTGTATCTTCGTTTACAATTATGTAGAAATATATTTCACTGGTCCATTGGTGTAATGGGTAGATTGTTCGCGAATAGCCCGGGAAATCGAGGTTCAGTTCCAGGTCGAGCCATACCAAGAGAATAGTTGGATTCATACCTTGCCCAAGTTAATTGCTGTATGAAATGCAAACATCCTCATCCAGAATTAGAACCCGGGTCGTCGAGTCCATTTTTTTACAATGATAACCAACATATTAGGAGAGAAGTTGGATATACGGTATTTGATAAACGACCTAATCTTTACACTTATTATTACAGTTTTTTATTGAACATAATAGATAGTTTTTGTCTACATATTTTTTGTTGTTGATCCTTTCATATTGCCGTATTGATTTTATAATATTCGGCGGGAATTGGTTGATGTATCTTCCATAATTATTTATTTCCCAAGTACTTTCTGCCCGACTTTGGGCCATCATCAGGGGAGGATCTATTAAAAAAGTGATGTAACTTTTGTATGTACATTACTACTTTGTAAGAAGAAGAGCGTCTGTGCCGCTGCAGTGAGTAGCGTTTACTTTTAAATTTGTTTCTATAAATAGTGTCAATAGCTAAAGATATTTAAGTACATTAGCACTGGTTTGAAAATTAATTCTATTAAGTTTGGGTTGTATGTTCCTAATATGTAGTGCCTCGAGAATCTGTAGTTTTTGCTTGTTATTTTGATGTTCTAATATTGTTGTGTTTTCGGTGAGAATTTTCCGTAATTCTGTTGTTGGGCATGAATGTTTTTTAAATGCTGTGCTATGGAACTTGTATAAGAAAGGTGCATTGTAAGTCTCCTTATACAGCAATATGAAAGGATCAACAAAAAAATATGAAGACAAAAAATGTCTATTATGTTCAATGAAATATGTATTAATGAAGAAATGCTGCCAAAATATACATATCATAGTTTTATGAAGGTTAGCTTGGCGTCTCGTTAAAAAAGAGCAAAATTTGCGTATGGTACCCGGTAGTTAATTCGAAACCGTTAAAAAAAGTAGGCCTACATATATATCATCAAATGCGATATGCTGTTGAGGTTTACATTTTTATTTCTGCATTAAACACATTTACATTCACAGCTTCATTTGTTATTTTATGGTTCAATAGCTAGGGAGAAGAAGTGAAAATGGATCCACGACTCCCCGAAAGACTTTGAGACGATGTGAAACGCGTCCAGGATTTGAACTTGTGTCACCGGATTCATTTTCTACGACGATAACCGTTATGCTAGGGACGCTTACATTTATCCAAATATACGTAAAATTTCTGGGTCAAAAGTAATGGAGGTGTCTCCGTGGCGCAGTGGCTAACTTGCTGGGCTGAGACATCGTAATTAACGAGTTCTAACTTAAGTTATGCAATTACATTCACTTTTGGACTAATGCTCCTAGGGGAACGTATGAACCCAGCTTTGGGTTAAAAAGTACCATTACTGTTCCTCTATAAGGATGGCTTTGGCATTAAATAACTCACGAAGGTTGCTATGCCATTAAAACAAACAAGTGAAAACAAACCATCAAAATTAATAAACATATCATTGAAATTGCCGGGAGAAGTTTTTTATTCCATGTGGTTGACGAGACAGAGAAATAAATGTGCCCACGGGACTATTCTGAGTACGCAATTAATTATTGGCACTACTCTCATCTTTATATTCCATAAGTTATTTTAGTTCTCTGGAAAAGTCTCTTTCTCTCTATCTCTCTTTCTTCTCTTTTTATCTTTTTTTATTATGAGCATAATGCATTTTTCAGTTCCCAATATAAGAATCGTATATCTTGGGTGAAGATTCCAATAGGGATTCTGATTTTTTTTAAAACCATGAAAACCTGGAAAATGGTACTGACAACTGGAGGAAAAAGCTTAGCTGAGGAGACAATCCAGAGAGGTAACTTCCAGGGAGATGCCCTATCACCATTAATATTTGTGATAGCGATGATGCCACTCAATCATATACTTAGGAAATGCATTGTCGGATACAAACTTACTAAATCACAAGAAAAGTACATAGACGACATCACACTGTTTGCAAAAAATGAAAAGAATTGGAAACACTAACACAGGCAGCGAGAATATACAGTCAGGACATAAGAATGGCACACGGCGTATAAAAATATGCCATGCTAATAATGAGAAGCGGGAAACGTCACATGACGGAAGGAATTGAACTACCAAGAAAAGATCAGAATGCTCGGAGAAAAGGAAACTTATTAATACTAGGGAATACTGGAAACGGACACCATGAAACAAGTGGAGATGAAAGAGAAAATAAAAAAGAGTATCTAAGGAGAACAAGGAGACTCCTGGAAACCAAGCTATACAGCAGAAATCGCATCAAAGAGATTAATAACTGGTCTTTCACCTAGAAAGATACTCGGGACTATTCTTAAAGTGGACGAGAGAACTTAAACAAATGGAATAGAGAACAAGAAAACTCATAACGATGCATAAGGCCATATGTCCCAGAGATGCCGAAGACAGAGTGTATATGTCAAGAAAAGAAGAAGGGAGATGACTCGCCAGCGTGGAAGATAGCGTCGATGCATCAATACAAAGACTTGAAGACAACATGAAAAAATACCAAAGTAGATAAGATGCAAAAAAATAGCAAATGTAGTTTATGTGGTCACAGAGACGAAACGACCAATCACATAATAAACGACTGCTGTAAGTTAGCAAAAAAGAGTATAAGACTAGACATGACTGGTGATCCACTGGGAATTGTGCAAGAAATTGAAACATGATCATACGAACAAATGGTATATGCACAACCCGAAATCCATCGTGGAAAATGAGATATACGAACTTCTCTGTAATTTTGGTATACGAACTGATCATCTAACCTCAGCCAGACGACCAGACCTTGTGATAGTCAAAAAAAAAAAAAAAAAAAGGAAAAAAAGAGAATCTGCTGAATAGTGGATTTTACCATTCCGGGTGATCACAGGGTAAAACCGAAGGAAAGCGAAAAGAGAGATAAGTACGTAGACCTTGCTAGAGAACTGAAAAACTTGGGAACATGAAAGTGAAGGTGATACCAATTGTAATTGATTCTCTCGGTACAGTCACCAAAGGATTGGTACAGGGACTGTAGGAATCGCAAATAAGAAGACGAGTGAAGAGCATCCAAACTACAGCATTGCTGAGATCGGCCAGGATACCGAGAAAAGTCCTGGAGACGTGAGGAGACTTGCTGTCACTCAAACTCCAGTGAGAAACCATCAGCTTACGCTGGTGTGAAAAACTACGAAAAGAGTTAATTGATTATAATAGTATGCAGCAAACTAGAGTAACTGAAATTAGACTATTCTACCAAATAGTATATGCACAAATCAGTTTCTGTCCTGGAGAATGAGATGTACAATCCACTCAGGGACTTCGAGATACAAATGATCACCTAATCATAGTCAGAAGACCAGACCTAGAGATAGTTAACAAAAAAAAGAAAAAAAAAAGGGGGGAAACCCGCCGAATACTGGACTTTGCCATCCTAGCGGACCACAGAGCGAAACCCAAGAGAAAACGAAGAGAGACAAAAGTACTTACACCTTGCCAAAGAACTAAAATAGCATTGTAACATGAGAGTGACGGTGATACCAACCGATTGTAATTAGTGCCCACGAAAAGATCATCAAAGGCTTGATAAGTGGGCTGGAAATCGGAGGACGAGCCGAGATCATTCAGACCACAGCATAGTTGAGGTCAGCCATAATTCTAAGCAGAGTCCTGGGGTCTTGAGGAGACTTGCTGTCACCCAGACTCCGACGAAAACGCTGATGTGAAAATAATAATAACCATTATTATCCGAATGATGATTATCTCAGCCATTTATATCGAATCAATAATAAATTGCATGACAAAATATATGAGACTCTAATTTCCCCATTGTCACGTCGTTCAAAATTCTCTCTACGCTACCCCTAGTTCACCAATTAGAATCTCCTGAGACTCAGACAACAACAACAAAATTCTGTCTCCATCACTGTCCATATAAAGAGACGGTCTCCAGCATCTTCAAATCATATAGAAAAGGAGAGAAACTAAGGAAGAGATAATCACGTAGTGAGAGGGGGGGGGCGAGTAGGAGACGAACAGAGATTGAGAGACTACGAAATGAGAGATATAAAAGGTTAGTAAATTGGTTATGTTGTTTAATGGCATGTCAACTTTCGTGGGTTATTTTATACCGAGTCTTTTTTTTTTATAAATGATTTCATATGTGTTAATAAATTGGTAGAAATAATTTCATTTACTGTCTCTCTCGACGCGGTTGACCCTTAGTTACCGCCTTCTAGCACTTTTTGGTTTGTGGTTCTTCGTTTAATGGCATGTCAACTTTCGTGGGTTATTTTATACCAAGTCTTTTTTTTTATAAATGATTTCATGTGTTAATAAATTGGTAGAAATAATTTCATTTACTGTCTCTCTCGATGCGGTTGACCCTCAGTTACCGCCTTCTAGCACCTTTTGGTTTGTGGTTCTGCGTTTAATGGCATGTCAACTTTCGTGGGTTATTTTATGTAAAAGCTATACTTGTAAAAGAACACCCGTAATACCATTCAATCCATACCTGGAGAATAAGGGAGTTCATGCCTTTCCCAAGGCTATGAGTCCAAAAGTAAACGCAACGGCGTTACTGGAGTTTGAACTTGTTTCTTGCGCGGCCGGAATCAAGCACTTTGGCAATTACGCCGCGTGAGCTCCTCTCATAAAAACCGGTTTGCGTTTGGGTGCCGTAAGAACAATTTGAAGAATTCGATTGGAACTTAATCAGATAAGTGCCAGGGCTTGACACGACTAGCCGAATAATTGGATCGGGCTTCTACGATCAACCGTCTAGCCCAAAGGTCGAAGTCGAGGGTTGCAGATCACGTGAATACTTAGTACCCGTCTCACGGACCGTCCAGTCACCAAGACTCGTCCTCCGGCATTATAGGTCACTATCTATGGGAAACGGGTGGTTCCATTAACGCGTATTATTCCCCTGTCGAGGTTCAGTAGGCGTTTGCAGCAGCCCGAGCCGACTAAGTCGACATTTGAACAGAAATAAGCACACATTGATAGGTAAAGAAAAGCAGTATATATATATATATATATATATATATATATATATATATAAACAAAATAATCAAAATTTGATTAATCTATAATGAAAGTCGACGTTGAACGTTTCTTTAGGATTTTGAATTCAGCAAACATCCATCGCTCTTTTAACAACACTTTTCATGAATTTAAAGTCCTGAAGGAGGTTATTATAACCGAAACGTTTAACGTCGACTTTCATAATAAATTCATCAAACTTGGATGATTTTGTCTTTTCTAATTTTTATCATATATATTTATATATACATGGTGCTAAAAGTATTGATACGAGAGCTGTATTTATCAATTTTCCAAGGATTACCCTGTTTCATTGACTAACTAACCTCATTTACGTATAGTTAAATTCACGCAATTTGAAATTACTAATTTCACGCATGCGCATTGATCCAAGTTTTGTCAACAGTTCAGCAAATTAGAATCAGCTGGACACTGTTTTTGAGGATATTAGCATCTTGACGTAATGGACTTCTCCCGAAATTTGGAAACGGCTTTCTCTGCGGCTACTGTTCATAGCAGAAGTTCTACTACGAAGATTTCAGAGTGATGGCGTATAAAACTATCGATACTGTAAAGGAATAAAAAAAGTTGGATGTGTCCCGTAGTGGCAGCTCGTAAGCCTCACTCAGTATTTCTCTCACAAGATGAGAAAAAACAATTTTTATCACAGGCCATGAAGGACAAGAGAATATACGGCGCTGTAAAGCTTTTAAACAAACTCAAGTACCCCTTCCAACCGAACATGCTTTGGTTTTTCTCAGATGAGAAATATTTCTGCCAGGCTCAGATTGCGAACCCACAGAACAACTGTTGTCTTGTTCAGCCTCCACGAGTTGAACCGATAAGGATAAAAACGAAACAACCCTTGGGAAAGGTATGAATCTAATAATTCTCCCTCCAGCTATGGGTAAATAGTAGGGCAGACTAGGTGTTCAGCCTTGGTGGGCAACTACTCTAGGAGAAGGAAAACTCTGAATTCAAACCTGTTAAACCACGCTTAAAAATTGACCTTGTGTCGTATCCTGCCCGAGCGGAGGGGTTGGTAAATAGGATAAAAACGAAACACCACGTCCAAATCATTGATGTCAAGTGTCCGGAGGAGATAGTGCTGACTTGGATCGAGAGGGTCGCTTCTGGAGTAACCGACTTTTGGTGACAGGACTCTGCACCATGTAACACAAGCAGAAGAATACAGTCTTGGCAGTCAGAAAATTTATGTGATCATCCTAATCCGACCATCTGGCAAACTCCAGTGAAAAACCATCAGCTGACGCTGATGTGAAAACGCAGCAGAATAGCAAAACGAGATTAGATAAGACGCAGCAAAATAAAAAATGTAGGCAATGCGGTGACAAAGATGAAACCATCAATCACATAATAAGCGAATGCAGCAAATTAGCGCAGAAGGAATATAAGACGAGACACAAGGGGATCGGCTAGGTGAACCACTGGGAGATGTGCAAGAAATTTAAATTTGACCATACAAACAAATTGTATATGCATAACCCAGCACCTGTCCTAGAAAATAACACACATAAACTTTTATGGGACTTTGACATACACACGGATCACCTAATTTCGGCCAGAAGACCAGACCTTATAATAATCAACCAAAAAAAAAAAAAAAAAAAAAAGAAAATCTGTAAAATTGTCGACTTTACTGTCCCGGCTGACTACAGAATAAAACTGAAAGAATATGAAAAGAAGGATAAGTACCTCGACCTTGCTAGGGAATTGAAAAACTGTGGAACATGCAGGTGACAATTATACCAATTGTGATTGGTGCTTTTGGTACAGTAAACTAAAGGATTACTAAAGGGACAGGAGGACTTGGAAGTTGGCGGCCGAGTGGAGACCATCCAAACTACAGTATTATTGAGAACGGCCAGAATACTGAGAAGAGTCCTGGAGACTTGAGGAGACTTGCTGTCACTCAAACTCCAGTGTAAAACTATCAGCTAACGCTGATGTTAAAAATTCTAATGAGTAAATAATAATAATAATAATAATAATAATAATAATAATAATAATAATAATAATAAGCGAATGCAGGAAACTGGCACAGAAGAAGTACAAGGCTAGACACGACTGGGTGGGCAAGGTCATCCACTGGAAAATGTGCAAGAAATTTAAATTTGACCATGCCAACAAATGGTATATGCACAACCCAGCACCGTCCTTGAAAATGACACTCACAAACTCCTATGGGACTTTAATTTACAAACGGATCACCAAATCTCGACCAGAAGACCAGACTTTATAATAATAAAAAAAAAAAAAGAATGAAAATCTGCAAAATTGTCGATTTTGCTGTCCCGGTTGACCACAGAATAAAACTAAAAGAATGTGAAAAGAGAGATAAGTACCTCGACCTTGCTAGAGAATCAAAAAAAATGTGGAACATGACGGTGACAATAATACCAATTGTGATTGGTGCTTTTGGTACGGTAACTAAAGGATTATCAAAGAGCCTGGAGGATTTGGAAGTTGGCGGCCGAGTGGAGACCCCTCAAACAACAGCATTATTGAAAACGGCCAGAATACTGAGAAGAGTCCTGGAGACTTGAGAGGACTTGGTGTCACTCAATCTTCAGTGAAAGACCATCAGCTTACGCTGATGTGAAAAACTCTAATGAGTAAATAATAATAATAATAATAATAATAATAATAATAATAATAATAATAATAATAATCACATCATTTCATTATCATAAACATCTTTATTGACATCTTTGCTATTGTCATGGCGATTTCAATGCATCTTTATTCGGTAATGTTTTGAAAGGACTCACAGCTATAAAAAAAAAGAAATTAGAAAAAAATCGTAAACGTTTTTACAGGATACAAAGGAATGTCTCATTGTATGAACCGTTTTGAGAAAGTGCACATTTTTTCGTTTCGTTTGATGTTTCTCTTCCTTCTTTTTCCTTTGATCTTGCCCAATTTCTACCAATCAAAACACCTGTTTCTCCGGAATATAATTGGTATCGGCCGGATTTCATTTTTCTTGTAGCATTTCTGTTTTTGTACACAGCGACTTCATTCGATTAATTTTAAATAAGTACAGAACGGGTTAAAATCATTTAAAAAAAAAATGATTCTATTTTTATTAATGCGGTTGCAAAGATATCATTAACTGCGTTTTTTTTATCTTTATTTTTAAAAAAGAATCAATTGTTCATTGAAATTGTTTTTGCTTTTTATGCTTCAAATTGTTGGCTCTGTTCAAAAATCTTAGAAGAAATATCACTTCATTAATAATTAGACATGATAATAAATACATATTTACTGCAGGCTTGTATTCACTCTATATATATTTTACTTTAATGATATCGTTATCATCACGACGCGAGTGAGTCAAAAGTTTTGCAATATTTTGGTAGTACGTAAGAGTCAGTTTGCGGCGCGTGTATCACGGAACAGAACCCGTTCAAGCCGTGAGAGGTACCCGTTGTTGTTGGTAGTATCGTGCGAGTTGGTGCGCTGACAAATTGCACATTGCGCTGGATGCCGTCTGTAGGACTGACCAAGGGTGATGACCGATAAGGAGGGGTGACGAATGTCAATGGAATCCGATGCGTCAGCACGCCTGGACAATTCTTTGTTTGAGTTTTATGGCATATTAACATTTGTAGGTTATTTAATGCAAATCCATTTTTATACATATAAAACGTTCTATTTCAAACAATTCACTTTAGCATAAATACACAGTTTAATTGTCATAACATTTCTATTTCAAGCCATTCAATTTAGTCAAACTGTTCTATTTCAAACAATTCAGTTTACCTTAATACGCAGTTTAAATGTTGAAACAGTTCTATTTCAAGCAATTCAGCTTTGCATAAGTACAGTTTCAATGTCAAAAACAGTTCTATTTCACGCAGTTCAGTTTAGTATAAGTACGCAGTTTATTTCTATTTGACCCATAGATAGGGTCTTATCAGGTGCTACCACTCCGAACCAGAGTGGACCCGGGAGCGATGGCAATGACAGGTTACTCTGCATTCCCCAAAGCTTCAGCATTACTGGAGTCTCACCATCAGACTGTTTAGTGTCATATCGAGAACATTCGTTGGAGGGGGGTCATACCCCTCTGCAGAGAAGCAGTCAGGTAGCAAATGCGTTGATGATGATAATGATGATGATGATTGTGATGTTTGTGATTTTCGTTGCATCACTGTATCTGTTTGTGTTTTTATTTGTTTACTGATTATTGCAAACTTATCATTATTATTATTATTATCATTATTATAATTATTATAATTATTATTATTTTCGCCTTTGCAAGTTTTTCACATCAGCATAAGCTGATGGATTTTCACTCGAGTTTGAGTGACAGCAAGTCTACTCTTGTCTTCAGGACTTTTCTCGGTATTCTGACTGATCTCAATAATGTAGTAATTTGGATGGTCTCCATTCGTCCTCTTATTTTCAAGTCCTCCAGTCTCTGTACTAATCCTTTGGTGACTGTACCAAGAACACCAATTACAATTGGTATAAGCTTTACTTTCATGTTCCACGGTTTTTCAATTCCCTAGGAAGGTCGAGGTACCTATTTTTTTTTTGGCTTTCTTTCAATTTTACTCAGTGGTCAGCCTAGACAGCAAAGTCGAAAATTTTGCAAGTTCTCTCTTTTTTCTTGTTATTGATTAGTATAAAGGTCTGGTCGTCTCGCTGAGATTAGGTGATCCGTTTGGATGTTATTACTGCAAACTTATTATTATTATTAGAGTTCTACAGATTATTGCAGGGAGGGTGTCCTCGTGGTGTAATGGTTAAAGCGATGGTCTGCGGAATCGTAGTAAGCAAGTTTGTACTCCAGTCGCGCTATTACGTTCACATTCGGGCAAATACCCTTGGGAAAGGTATTAACCCCCTTATCCTCCCAGCTATAGGTTAAATAGTACCCCTACTGTTATTCCAGGAGAATGGCTTTGGCATTAAATAGGAGTTTGTGTGCGTCATTCTCCAAGACAGCTGCCGAGTTGTGCATATATCATTTGTTCATATGGTCAAATTTAAATTTCATGTACATCTCCTAGTGGATCACCTTGCCCATTCAGTCGTGTCTAATCTTATACTCCTTCTGTGCTAATTAGCTGCATTCGCTTCTTCTTCTTCTTCTTCTTCTTCTTCTTCTTATTATTATTATTATTATTATTATTATTATTATTATTGTGTTGTAGTTATTGTTGTTGGCAGATATATATTATAATAAAGAAGTCCCCGTGGCATAATGACTTATGTGCCTCGAAGTAAGTGAGTTCGAACTCCAGTCGCGTTATCACATTCAGTTTCAGACTATTACCCTTGGAAAAGGTATGAACTCCTTCATACACACTAGCTCCACTACCATCCTCCAACAAAGATGGCTTTGGCATTAAATAGCCCACGATGGTTGGTATGGCATTAAACCAAAGAAAAAGAATTATTATTATTTCCCTTCTTGCGTGTTCTTCACAACAGCATCAGCTGGTGGTCTTTTCACTAAAGTCTGAATAAAAGTTGGTTTTCAGAACGCTTTTTGAGTATTCTAGCTGATTTTAACACTGCTGTGGTCTAGATGGTCTTAATTCTCTTCTAATTTTCATTTCCTCCTATTCTTTTTCGAACGCAACTGCTACAGTTGGTATCACCTTGATTCTCATGTTCCGTAGCTTTTTTTTTTCTCTGGCAAAATCAAAGAATTTTTCTTTTTTGCTTTCTTTTAATTTCACTCTGTGCTCCACTGGAACGGCAAAATCCACAAGATGACAAATTCTTTTGTACTGGTTAACCAACACAAAATTAGGTGATACATTTTTATCAAAAAATCACAGAGAATTTTATCCGTTTTATTTTCTAGGACAGATTCTGGTTTGTGCATATATCGTTTGTAAAGTCTAATTTTATTCTCTTACACAATTCGTGGTAGATCACTTTTCTCATCCAGTCCTACGTAATCTTTTAATTCTTTTGTAATCGTTTTTTGTCTTCACTAATCGCTTGATTAACTCTTTCATCTCTGGCTCCATACAACTTATAGTTGCTATTCTACAGTCTACATCAGTTTTTGTTTTAATGTTATTGGTCCTTGGGGCATTATTTTCTACTGCTAAAATTCATTTTCTCTCTTCAAGTTTGTCTTTTATAGCCATGTTCAGTTTTTCTCCTCCGTTTGTAGTTTCAAATATCCATACATTTTTTTCTTTTTCAGTTTTCTTGTTTTTTTTTGTTTTGTTTTTTAATTTAACTTCCCAATTCTTTTATTGGCCGTTGTAATTAGTCTTACTTTGCTCATTTAAATATTTTTTCTCATGTTACTGAATCGTTACATTTCAGCAGTTCTAAATACTAGTGAATGTCTTTGCCACTTCTTTACTTGATGCATCTTGTCTATGTCCTCTCTCTGAGATGTTAGGTCTAGTGCTTCGTAAACATTTTCCCCTGTTCTTTGGTCTTCTTGTCTTGGTTCCTCCCGTGTTTATGTTAAGAGTGGTTCCGAGTATCTTACAAGGGGGACAGCCTAGGTAGTTTTACCTTTGATGAAATTTCTGCTATAGAACTTCGTTTCCAAAAGTTCTCTTGTTCTCCCGTAGTTTTCTTTTTTTTCTCTTTTTCTTTCATCTCCATTTACTTCATGGTGTCCGCTATCAATATTCCCAAGTTCTTCTTCTTCTTCTTCTTCTTCTTCTTCTTCTTCTTCTTCTTCTTCTTCTTCTTCTTCTTCTTTTAGTTCCTTTCTTCTTCTTCTTCTTCTAGTTTTTCACATCAGCGTTAGCTGATGGTTTTTTACTGGAGTTTGAGTGACAGCAAGTCTTCTCAAGTTTCCAGGACTCTCCTCGGTATTCTGGCCGACCTCAATAATGCTATTGTATGAATGGTCACCACTCGTCCTCTTATTTCAAATCCTCCAGTCTCTTTAATAATCCTTTGGTGACTGTACCAAAAGCACAATTGGTATGATTGTCACTTTCATGTTCCACATTTTTTTTTAATTCCCTAGCCAGATCGCGGTACTTATCCTTCTTTTCATTTTTTTTTTTTTTTCAATTTTACCCAGTGGTCAGCCGGTAGAGCAAAGTCCAAAATTTTGCAAGTTCTCAATTTTTTATTTTTTCTTGTTGATTATTATTATTATTATTATTATTATTCCCACCAACGTTAGCTGATGTTTTCTCACTCAAGTTTGTGTGACAAGTCTCTTCAAATTTCCTGAACTCTCCTCAGTATTCTGGCTGCTCTTAGTAATGCTGTTATCTGAATTATCTCAACTTATTCTCAGATTTCTAAATCTTTCAGTCCCTTTACCAATTCTTTGCAGATCGTTCCAAGTGCATTAACTACAATTTTTATCACCGTCGCCAGCATGATTCATAGCTTCTTTAGCTCTCTAGCAAAGTCCTGATATTTATCGCTCTTTTCTCTTTCTCTTGATATTACTCTGTAGTCTTCCGGGACGGCAAATTCCACTACATATTTACCACCCCTCCGCTTGGTCAGGATATGACACAAGGTCAATTTTTTAAGCGAAGTTTAACAGGTTTGAATTCAGAGTTTTCCTTCTCCTAGACTAGTTGCCTCACCAAGGCTGAAGAACCTAGTCTGCCCTACTATTTATCCATAGCTGAAGGGAGAATAATTGGATTCATATTAGTGCTATGTGAAAATGCAATCAGTCTTGTCCAGGATTTGAACTCGTGTTGCCGTGCCCATTTCCTATGACGATAACCATTACACCACGGGCACCTCCACTTTTACCACTACACATTTTTTTGTGGCTATCATTAGGTCTGGTCGTCTGGACGAGATTAGGTGCTGCGAGTTTTTCACACCAGCGTTAGCTGATCGTATTTCACTGGAGTCTGAGTGACGACAAGTCTCTTCGGGTCTCCACAACTCTTCTCAGTATTTTGACTTATCTTAGTAAAAGAAGGTCTCGATTCGTCCAACGATTTCCAACACTTCCTATACCCTTTCCAAGCTTTTGAGGACCATTCTAAGCGCACCATTACAACAGGTATCACCGTCACCCTTTCTTAGTTCTCTGGCAAGGTCTAAGTACTTGTATCTATCTTTTTGCTTTCTTTGATTTTTACACAGTGGTCCACACAGCAAACAAAATATCCAAACAGCAAGTTCCTTTTTTGTTAATTATCACGAGGTCTGGTTTTCTGACCGGGATAATTATTATTATCATCATTAGCGACACCCAATTCTAGATAATATTTGGCGTCTTGCCTAATGATTAGAGTGTTCGCCAATGGTCTGGGAGACCGGGGTTCAATCCCAGGTAAAGTCATACCAAAGACTCAAAAAATGGTACTTGATGCTGCATTGCTTAATACTCAACATTTTAAGGTACAGATCAAGGGTAAAGTGGGGCAATCCTGGGAAAGGAGTAGCGCCCTCCCCCACACATTGGTGAGGTAGCTATCGAAAAGGAAGCCTTCTGGTTACCCTCGACTAAGGTCGCCAACTTTACTTATAATATTCTTAGAAAGATTCTTTTTTGGGCATATACCATTTTTCTGGATGACCAAATTTTAATCATTTGCATAACTCCTACTGAGTCACTTTTCCCACCCAGTCATCTCTGCTCTTGTACATTTTCTCTGCTAGTTTGTGAGACCGCCAGTCACTTGGGCTTATAGAATACACCAACTGCATCTATCTATCTATCTATCTATCCGTTAGCGTAATTGTAATAGCACACACAAATCAAATGATGTATGAACGTTTGCCACTGCCCTTTATGAGCAGTAGGCATTGTATTACTGGCAAGACGATGGAAAGCTTAAGAATAATTAATTTTTCATGATCAAATGCAAGCATGTACGCCTGAACGCCACATATCTATCTATCTATCTATCTATCTCGTTCTTTTATTCTATCTATCTATCTATCTATCTATCTATCTATCTATCTATCTATCTATCTATCTCATTCTGTTCATATCTATCTATTTATCTATCTATCTAATTATACTGAAAAATATAATTGATAATAATTACGTGTTTTCATCATAACCAAAATTAGTTCTTTCTTCATGCTCTAAATATCAAGCGACACAGAAATATGAAATAAATGCAAAATATATTAAGAGAGAGAAAAAACGCGTATTAATTGGAAGAACGTGTACGCGAGAAGCACTTCCGCTGGAAGTGCAGGCTTGCAGTTCACTTCCGTTTAGAATAAGAAAAACTCAAAACATTCTTATGATTAAATCTCAAATACATGCGCATGCGTAACGTATTTCTTTAGTGAATGCTTCAGTTTTTACAACTTACATGATAATTGTTGTTCCTTACATTAGATTAGGATCAAAATATTCACCCCCCCATACACAGAGAAAAATGCAAGCACTCATATCCCCATACTGAGAACCAGACCCTCACTCATACTGCGTAGAATTCGTTTGGGTACAAATACTACCTTAAATCTTGTGATACCCTTTTTTTAGTGAAGCACCTCAACGAATTAGGAGTATTCTGGGTAGGAAACCTGACTGCATCCCGTTGTCAGGATCCAGTACTTAAGCCTTGAGGTGTGAAGTACATACGCTCAGAACTTTTCCGTATGATCCCATACTATATTTGGTGCGCACACAATGTTCCCTGTCACTGAAATTTAGAGTAACACTTTGTAAATACACACGCACACATAGATAGATAGATAGATCCAACCGCTCCACATGAGGAGGGTTTGACATAAGGTCAACTTTTAAGCAGAATGGTTATCCTTCTCATAAACTGGTTGCCATGACAAGTTTAAAGAGTCCAGTCCGCCCAACTATTTACACATAGCTGGAAGGAGAATAATTGAATTAATAGTTTTCCCTAGAGTATTAGAGCAATGAGAAATGCAAACTACCTTGTTCAGGATTTGAAATCGGGTCGCTGTGTCCAGTCCCCACGACACTGACCAATAAACCACCAAATATATATATATATATATATAGAGAGAGAGAGAGAGAAAGAGAGAGAGAGAGAGAGAGAGAGAGAGAGAGATAGATAGATAGATAGATATTAGTAAAGTTGATGACTATATTCGAGGGCGAGCCGAAAGATCCTTTTCGATAGCTACAACACCAAGAAACATTTTTTGAGTCTTTGGTATGACTCGATCAAGGATTGAACCCCGGTCTCATGGACCATTGGCGAACACTCTACTCACTAAGCAAATGGGCCGGTTATATAAATATATATAAAACATTATATAAGCTCCCCCCACACCCAATGGGTTTAGCCTTTGAGTGGGGAATTTGCCAGCTGCCAAATATGCTGAACTGCAAAAGCGCTTCTAATGAACTGATCACTTCGGTAGGCAATAACGTATATTTTATAAGAATTACGTAAAAAATTCCTTCGCTTACGTTGAGAATGACGACATTCTGGGGAAAGATATCAGACTCACATAAAGTCAGCCATCTTTCGATGTCGGTTTGAAACATCTCACGTATCTAGTCACACTGAAGAGTTGTGATACAACGAAACAGTTTATAAGTGGATCACTATATATATATATATATATACGGGTATTGGTCATTCAAGTTCACTACAGTAAGTAACGTAATCTTCTGATGGAAGAATGTTAATCGGATGATGGGATGACGAATCTGGATTACACCCATAGTATTTAGGATCCCATTACTGACTCTCAGATCCTGAGTAAAATTCGTAGTAAGTCAATTGAGAGCTACTTGGCCACATCTTGATCAGGAACTTTTATTTATATTTACCAATCACCCCACTAATGAAGCTGGCTGAATGAGAACTTGACAATCTCACGAGAAACTCTAAACTTCAACGGAAATAAGACGTTACTTAGCGCTGCATCGATAACGCATGTAAAAAAGTTACATATATATATATATATATATAGTGATCCACTTATAAACTGTTTCGTTGTACCACAACTCTTCTTTGTATGAGACAAAGAAATGCATGACACGATACCCTGTCCGGTTGTAATATATCACC
The DNA here is from genome assembly GCA_963585895.1 of Sepioteuthis lessoniana. Taxonomy (NCBI): domain Eukaryota; kingdom Metazoa; phylum Mollusca; class Cephalopoda; order Myopsida; family Loliginidae; genus Sepioteuthis; species Sepioteuthis lessoniana. The sequence continues at coordinate 84,712,913 of OY757926.1, forward strand.
TTGACCTACAATGAACCCAGTGGATGTTGTTGACAGATAGATCCGGCCCTAGATAAAATCAACAAAGAGATTACCGGAAGCAAACAATGCGTGGGTGTAAGCTGTGATTAATGGAGAATAAGCATTTCGTGGGTGTAAACCATGGCCAATGAAAAACAAGCATTGCATTAGTGTAAGCTGTAACTAATTAAAAGCAAACAATCCTTGGGTATAAGTCGTGACCAATGAAAAGCAAGCGAAGAGTGTAGTTTGCAATGATTGTGGGAGTTTTAAGACTATATAAGGTTTAGAATTTTGGCTGAAGTCAGTTCCCGCTGGCTGTTCCAACCCTCGACAGCCCTTTAGGGTGCGCAAAATCTCTTCGATTACTCTCCTTCTCCACATAAGCGTCACTGTCGAAGAATAAGATTATATTTTTATATATATATGTGTACCTCTTTATTTGTTAAGACCCGGTTGCATTATACTATATACCCGGTGTGGCCAGAGGTGGCAGTACCACCTTAGCTACCGAAACTGTGGTATTATCTCAGTTGATGAGGATAGGATATAGCGCGTGAAATCACATGATGCATCTAGAAATACACACACACACACACACACACATATGTATATATATATATATTAGGTTGGTTTGGTTTGGTTGGTTAGTTGGTTGGTTGGTTGGTTGGTTTTAGGGCATATAAACCCTTTTCGGTCATTTAACGCCGGATTAAGTCATTTTGAAAAGTTTCAAACTATTCAGTTTAGTATAAGTATTATTTTTTGTTTACACAGAGTTAAATGTCAAAACAGTTCTATTTCAAGCTATTCAGTCTAGCATACAAAAACAGTTCTATTTCAAACAATTCTGTTTAGTATTAGTACACGGTTTAGTTCTATTTAAACCATTGATAGGACCCTATCAGGTACTACCATACTGGGCCAAAGTGAACCTGGGAGCCATAGCAATTAAGGGTACTCCGCATTCCCCAAAGCTCCAGCATAACTGGAACCTCATCATCAGATTGTTTAGTATCATATCCAATATACTCGTTGAGAGATGGTCTCAAGCCTCTGCATAGAAGCAGTCAGTGTATTTTACAGCCCCAGCCGACTGGGCAAGGTTTTGTTAGTTGTTCTTTATGGAGTATCAACTCTTTTGGTTTATCTTAAGCCAGATCTGGTTGATACATCTACGATTTTTATGCAAATAATTTGTAAATGACACAAAGCAAAATAGTTTCCAACAACTTCATGTAACATCAATAATTCCGCCCCATATCAATCATTTATTTACGCAAATTTAAATGAATATACATACATGGTTTGTAAATGTATACTTTGTTAGAAGATATTTTTAAAAGTTCGGGCTTATTTGCTTGTTTGGTTGTTTAGATTTTATGACATATCAACCTTTGTAAGTTATATAATACCAAATCCATTCTAAAACAAATAAACAGTTCTGTTTCGAACAATTCAATTTAGCCTGAGTATACAGTCAAAAACATTTCTTTTTCAAGCAATTCAGTTTCTTTTTCAGTTTAGTATAAGTATAGATACATACACTTCAACGTCAAAACAGTTCTATTTTAAACAATTCAGTTTAGCGTAAGTACAGTTTCAATGTCAAAAACAGTTCCATTTCAAACAATTCAGTTTAGCATAAGCACGCAGTTTAAATCTAAGTACACAGTTTAATTGTCAAAAACATTTCTATTTCAAGCTATTCAGTTAAGTCAAACAGTTCTAATTCAAATGTTCAGTTTAGCATAAGTATGCGGTTTAGTTCTATTTAACCCATAGATAAGGCCCTATCAGGTCCTTCCATTCCGGGTCAGGGTGGACCTGGGAGCAATGGCAATGAAGGGATACTCTGCATTCCCCAAAGCTCCAGCATCACTGGAACATCACGATCGGATTATTTAGTCTCATATCCGGGAAACTCGTTGCGGGGTGTCTTACCCCTCCGGAGAGAAGCAGTCGGTGTATTCTACAACCCCAGCCGACTGGGCAATTGAGCTGATTTGTTTGCACGTAGCCAAATTAGTTTCGAGTACTGTCACACTAATAATTTCATTAAAACGTTACTCATCAATTTTGCACATCGTCAAATAGCTCTATGCATTGCTAATTCCTATTTACCAACCCCTCCGCTCGGGAAGGATATGACACAAGGTCAATTTTTAAGCGAAGTTTAACAGGTTTGAATTCAGAGTTTTCTTTCTCCTAGTCTAGTTGCCTCACCAAGGCTGAAGAACCTAGTCCCCCCCTACTATTTACCAATAGCTGTAGGGAGAATTATTGGATTCCTACCTTTCCCAAGGGTATTAGTGCTATGTGAAATGCAATCAGTCTCGTCTAGGATTTGAAATCGTGTCGCCGTGTCCATTTCCTACGACGATAACCATTACACTACGGGCACCTCCACAAAAGCATTGCTAATTAATCCCAATAATTCAATTTTTCAACACAGTTAAACGGTTTTAAGTATTTCTATTCAACACTTGTGATTCCATTCAACATAACTCATTTTTAGTCGAGGGTGACCGGAAGGCTTTTTTTCTTATAGCTACTACACCGATGTGTAGGGGAGGGTGTTACTCCTTTCCTGGATCGCTCCACTTTACCCTAGATACGTACCTTATAATGCTGAGTGTTAAACAAGGAGGAATCAAGCACCATTTTTTGAGTCTTTTGAGTCTCCCGGGCCACTGGCAAACATTCTAACAATTATATATATATATATATATATATATATATATTTATTTATTTATAAAGGATTTAGCATTAAATAACCATCAAGGGTTGTTATGCTATCAAACCAAATAACATAAATTATTAGATACGATTTATTTGATACGATTTAACTTTATGCAAACAAATGATTGTTATCAACAAAATTAGTTACCTGGAGTCATACAATTGTATGTATCTATCCCCACTTCCAGCGTAGTTTAACAGGTTTGAATTCAGAATTTTCCTTCTCCTAGATCGATTACCATACAAAAGTTAAAGAGCCCAATATGTCCTTCAGTTGACTCATAGCTGACGGGAGAATAGCTGAATTCATACCTTTCTCAAAGGTATCAGCACTATGGAAAATACAAACAGTCTCGTCTAGGATTTAAACTCTAGTCGCCGTGTCCATTTCTAGTGACGATAACCATTACAGCACGAGCGTCTCCTGGCTTGAATGTTATCGCATAAATCAAACTAAATATAAACATACCTCGAAATAGATTATCACTTCCAAGTACATAATGCTAATAAAATAGAATTGGGAATATCAATCATAACGGCGTACAGAGACGCAGGCCAATGACCGTAGAGGCATGCACAGTCTATTCTGCCTCGTTTTGGTAATTCTTTTTCGTAAATCTCTCTCTCTCTCTCTCTCTTTCTCTCTCTCTTTCTGTCTGGGTATCTTTCAATAATGGCTGAGATCTGTCTGGAACCTACACGTTAAATGACAGAGTTGTAGTCCCTTCTTATGTCGGAACCAGATCGATGGCAATCACTGCGCACTAATCAAGAACGGACAGAGAGAGTAATGACTCACTATCGATCCGGTTGATTAAACCTCGATCGTGTCTGATGATCAACGGCTGAGAAGACGCTGGCAAGCAAATAGAGATCAGTTGGAAGCTTATAATCAAATGAGACGACAAAAAGACGATGATAATACATGGTTAGCCAAAAGTTTGGTATGAATTTGCTAGTTTATGGTGTGTGCATCACAAGAACGAAGCAGTTCAAGCCGTTGTAGGGTTATCCGCTGTGGCTAGTAGTATCGTGGTAGTTAGTGTGCTGACACGTCGTGCATTACTTCACATCGTCACGTGTGATATGAAAGCTGCACATAAATAATTAATGTTGTCTAATTTATGAACTTATTCATGTGTTTGAACTGGGTCATAATACCGCACTAAAAATATTTCTTGTGCTGAAAATGAAGGGTTAGTTGATGAAACAGATGGTTTAATAAATTTCATATGGGTGAAAGTGTGCTTGATCACCACTATGCCTTAAGTGACTGTGTGGTTAATCACTTTAATGGCTTTGGTGACAGGGTGGATGATCACCTTCATGGCTTAGGTGACAGTGTGGTTGATCACCGTCATGGCTTAGGTGACAGTGTGGTTGATCACCTTGATAGTTTAGGTGACAGTTCGGTTAATCGCTTTCATGGCTTAGGTAACAGTTTGGTTGATCACTTTCATGGCTTAGGTGACAGTGTGATTGTTTACCTTCATGGCTAAGGTGACAGTGTGGTTGATCACCTTCATGGCTTTGGTGACAGTGTAGTTGATCCCCTTCATGGATTAGGTGACAGTGTTTTTGATCACATTTGTGACTTAAGTGACACTGTGGTTGATCACCTTCATGGCTTAAGTGACATTGGGGATTCATCAAATTCATGGTTGTTTCTCCACATTCCGAATTGAACCTCACATTTCTACAATCAGCTGATTTTAACAGTAACTGAGCTGCAAGTAGATGTTTTATGAAAAAAGCCAAGTCGACATATTTTATTCTCTCTTTTACTGTGTGCTTCTCATTACATGATACGCTTGATCTCATTCACCGTTATCGATCTTGTCATGTGACCTTTTAAAGTATCAGAAATGAGCGCGAAGTGTTTTGTTGAACCCCAAAGTATATATATCACGGATTTCTTGATTCGTTCTTTTTTCTTTTTTGGTAGCAGAGGCACGAGGAGACGAACGTTTGCTGTTAACGGAGAACAAGGAAGTAAAGATACGAAAAATGTCATGTTCCTCGAAGAATAAAGAAGCTCTCCTTGTGGTGTCCGTTGTCCATTTCTTCCTGTTTTTAATGGTCTAAAGACTAAACAGAAAGAAAATAAACAAAGTCCGAGCACTAAAAGTCAAATTGTTCTTTGTATTTTTCTTTCCTCTGCCTACGAATAACCACTACTGATGTACACTACCATGGTCTCGATTGTCTCTCTGATTTTCAGTTTTTCCAGTATTTTTTCCAGATATTTGGGGACCGTTCCAAGTGTACCAACTACCACTGGCATCACCATTGCCGTTTCGTAGAATTTGTTTTTTCTCTTTAGTTTGCTGGAAAGACGAAATCAACGAGAAGACAAGTTTTTACTTCTTGTTGCTATTATTTGAATCGTGGTAATTTTTTCCCACTATTTTTAACGGTTGATTTTTCGCTGAAATCTAAGTAAGAGCCAATCTCTTCGGGTCTTCAAGACTAATCTAAGTATTCTTGCTGATATTAACAATAGCGGTGTCTGGAGGGTCTTGATTCTTCGTCTAATCTTCAATTTCTTCCGTTTCTCTTCTAAATTCACCAAATGCAATCGATATTACAATTTAGTTTGTGCTTCTGTTTTGATGGATTTGGGCCAAAAGTAGATTTTTTAGCAGCTCCTAAAACTTTGGTCGATCATTTGTTTCAAGTTGGACTAAATTCTCAACGAGAGCTCTGTAATTGTCTGGTCAAATGTTGTTTCTGATTTGGCTCACCCTCCGAGCTACAGTGGCGTAAGTGTTCTCCTCGGTGTAAGACTTTACTATCCTCTTGGTTTCAAAAAAGTTTTATTTCTCTTATACTTTACCCTCATTATTTCCCTCTCTCTGTTTTATACCTACTTACCAACCCCTCCGCTCGGGCAGGATATGACACAAGGTCAATTTTTAAGCGGAGTTTAACAGGTTTGAATTCAGAGTATTCCTTCTCCTAGACTTGTTGCCTCTCCAAGGCTGAAGAACCCAGTCTGTCCCACTATTTAAACATAGCTGGAGGGAGAATAATTGGATTCATACCTTTCCCAAAGGTATTAGCGCTATGTGAAATGCAATCAGTCTTGTCCAGGATTTGAACTCGTGTGGTCGTGTCCATTTCCAACGACGATAACCATTACACCAAGGGCATCTCTCTCTGTTTTATATGTTATAAAATGTTGAGAAAGCGGGGAAAAATTGTTTTCTTTTTCTTGGTTGAAGTTGTAATAGTAGTATCATATCATTATCAGTAATGTTCAACCATATATTTGCCATCAGATGTTGCAGAGATTCCGGCAATTTTAACGAATTATTTTAAACTGGGCCTCAAAGTCACTGAGGCTGCTCGTGGAATTTCGAAAGTGAAAGGAAACTAAACAATATCTGACAAATAAAGTTAAGTACTGGTTATAGTATTTTAAAGGGGCTAACTCGTCCCTATAAATAAAACGCAGAAGTAGACATTCATCTATCGATGATGAAACATATGTAGATGAAACGTCTCCAAACGCCGTTGACTGTATTCTCGCTGCTTAAAAATTAGATCTCTCTCTCTCTATATATATATACTCTCTTTCTCTCTCTCTCTCTCACACACACACACACACATATATATATATATATATGATATGTCGCGCAAACTTACGAGGAAATTGACAAAGAAAAACTATTTCAACATCCACGTTTTTTCTGGCTTCAAAATAGTCTCTTTACTGTTGTTTGTACTCTATCTCAGAAAGAGTATCGCTCCCAAAGATAGCGGCAGAATTCTGTACCATTTTAGAGTACAAGCTTGAAAATGTGTTTGTGTTGGCAGGTATGAGTGAAATTGTAGCTTTCCTCGTTGTCTTTGCGGGGGTGTCCTCGTGGTGTAATGTTAAAGCGATGGACTGCGGAATCGTTGTAAGCGAGTTCGAACTCCAGTCGCGCTATTACGTTCACTTTCTGACAAATACCATTGGGAAAGGTATGAACCCCCTTATCCTCCCAGCTATGGGTTAAATAGTACCACTACTGTTCTTCTAGAAGAATGGTTTTGGCATTAAATGACCCACAAAGGTTAATATGCCATTAAATAAAGAAACCAAACCAATCGTTGTCTTTTCAGATGTATGAGTGCACGTATATTTTTGTCCATTTATGTCTAAAGATGAAAAGGAAAGTATTATCAAACATATGTATGTCTCCAACCACTCCGTTAACGTAAATTTCTTTTTAGCAGAGTACAGCTGCTTTATATTCAGTGTTTTCTGTTTCCTAGACTGGTTGCCTATCCAACGCTAAAGTACCCAGCATGCCCAGCTATTTATACATAGCTGAGGGGAGAATAGATTTATTCATATTTTTCTCGAGGGCATCAGCGTGAAGAGAAACACAAACAGCCTTGTTCAGGATTTGAACTCGGTTCGTCGAGCCCATTTTTACAACTCAATCAATTACACCAAATTGTTTTTGTTACTGTTTCTTTGTTTGTATGTAAGGGTGTGTGTGTGTGTGCATGTAAATATATATAAAGTAAGTAAAGTTAGCGACCATAGTCGAGGGTGACCCGAAGGCTCCCTTTTCGATAGCTACTACACCAAGGTGTAGGGGAGGGCGCTACTCCTTCCCTGGATTGCTCTACTTTACCCTTGATCCGTACCTTATAATGCTGAGTGTTAAGCAAGGAGGCATCAAGTACCATTTTTTGAGTCTTTGGTATGACTCGACCTGGGACTGAACCCAGGTCTCCCGGGCTATTGGCGAACACTCTAACCGCTAGGCCAATGTCCATGAACAATATATATAAGCTGAATTAAACAGAGAGATTTGAACAGATAGATAGATAGATGTGAAAAAGACTAAGATAGATAGATAGATAGATAGATGCAAACAGACAGAGATAGATAGATATGATAGATAGATAGATAGATGTAAACAGACAGAGATGAATTGATAGATTTGAAATATAAATAGACTGAGATAGATAGATAGATAACTCCAATATTATTAGCGTAAACCAACTCGTCCAGGATTGGAATTTGGTTCACCGTTTTCATTTGTCAATGTCTAAAAAGAAACTATTGTATATCCTATCTCAAGCATCAGCCCATTTTTCATCTGAAAAATTTATCAAAAATAAACATTTTTATATGAAATAATTATTTCAAAAAAATACTTGTGCCGTGTTTATGACCAAATGTGCCCCGTAGTCATTTTACACATGTCAAACAGATTAATTTGTTTCATAGATGGAACCCTTCATGGTACAACGATTCTTGGATCGAGTAGACCTGGGTGTAATAGCAATGAAGGCATGAATCCATACAGTCCAGAGATTCAAAACTGGAGCCTCGCCACTGGATACAGTTTTGTGTCATACCAAGGACATTCTCTACGCATAAAACATGACATTAGCCTCATAAGATGAGTTAATTCACTTGAAGAAAAAGGATTTCAACGAAAATGATACCATTCAACAATAGATAAGAAGAAACAATACGTCTTTTCGACTTTGTAAAAACGAGATTCGTTGTGTTTTTTTCCGGACAAGACGATCACGCCATAGTAGAAGAACCGTGCGACCGTTCCAGGATATAGGCATGAATTATCTCTTCCCCTAGGGTAAAGAATCCTGATAATCTCTCGGTTATTCTGCTAAGCGTCCAAAACGAATTTAACAATTGTTTGACGTTTTCAAGCTCCTACATTTGGCAGCATATGAAGGGTTATCAGTGGCAAATAAACGTAAGTGTCGCTCTACGAAACCCTGTCGAAAGTTGTAACACAATCACAAAACAAAAACGACTCAGTTAGTTTCAGGATACGAAAGTTTAATAGGGTCTGCAAAATTTACTACAGTCGGCGAAAAGAGAGATAAAGATTAGGTAATATGCATCAATTCATTTGATCGATATATAGAGTAAAGAATGTGAAGTGAAAATATTGATGGAGACATAGTTATTATGGGAGACGAATAGGGGTTGACCCTTAGTTACTTTCTTCGCTATTCGGGACGCTACGTGTGCGAGTGCGACCTCACCGACGGCTGAACCCCAACCTCCTACATCAGGGGTATTTTCGCCGTTTGTCATCTGCATCTCTGGCTCTAACAGACTGACTCAATTTGCGTCTTTTAATCTCTTTCTTATATATATACTCTTCTAATTATTCTCTTAGCAAATATTTTAATGACACGTAATCAATAACATCTTTTTAGTGTTGAAAATCAGTTGATATCTATCTAAATGTTTATCTTAAAATCTATTTTGCTTACAGCTGACTTAGGAATAAACTTTTTGTTCTTATTTTGACTGAACTTGACACGTGTATGCAAAACAAACTTTACCTGCTTTGACCTTTCCAAATCGAAAACCCGCAACTAAGAAAACAATTTATCACTAAAACAATTAACTAAAAATTCCTAATTATTTGTCTAATGAGTAGAGTGTTCGCCTCTGGTCCGGGAGACCAGGGTTCAATCACAGGTCGGGTCATACCAAAGACTCATAAATGGTACTTGGTGTGGCCTTGCTTAGCACTCAACATTATAAGGTGAGGATCAAGAGTGAAGTGGAGCAATCCCGGGAAAGGAATTGCGCCCCTCCCTACACCACGGTGTAGTAGCTATTGAAAATAGAGTCTTCGGGTTACCCTCGACTAAGGTAGGTAACTTTACTTAATTTTCATACATCCCCTGAAATGGACATTTCTGTTACAATGGGATCAAAAATAAACTGCATGTATCAGTTTAAAATAACTTACTCAGCAACAAGACTTCGGGAAAATACTTCTCCTTTTAATTTGTTACAAAGTTCTGTGAAATGGAGGGTTTTAGGAAGATTAACTTTCACGAATCTTTCAAATGGGAATAAACCATCGACCTTGAAAATTTGCACTCTAAACACCTTGGGATTAAAACCTGGTTCCTAGTAGCAACCAGGGACCTATATTCGAATCTAGATTGACTCATAGCTTTTAACGGCATGCCAGCTGGTCTAGCGAGATCTTATTCCAAGAAGTCAGGGAATTGCGTTCTTTGTACATTTGTACTTAGGTTTTTTTGTGTAGCTGTTTCTTAAGAGGTTTTTGGGGGGCATAAAATTTATACTATATCAAATATTCTTATCTAATACAAATAATTTACACATAGTTGTATGGTTTCAAGTATTTCTATCAAATGTTTATATTTCTTTCTGATAATAACCATTTGTTTGCACATAGTTCTATGATTTCTAGTAACAAAAAATCTTTAGGAAACAGTTATAGCTTCAAGTAATTTTTCTTCATCTTCAAGTAATTCTTCTTCATTTTCAAGTTGAGTTGATGAAACTCAGTTTCTTGACTTCTCTCTCTGTCTCTGCCTGTCTGTCTGTCTCTCTCTCTCCTTCCGTCCCTATAATCCATCACTCTTGGCAGGTCCTCTTGACTGCATCCAGTGAATGTAAGTCTTTGCTGGTTGGCTAATACTGGTGTGGCCATGTGTAGGAGTGCATCTTAACATTGCTTATGTGTTCAGCCTTACTTTTCCAGCATTGCCCAGCATGTTTTGTTAGTTTTACTTCGATAGCTTTTAAGACAGAAGGGAAGTAACCGTACAACTGGTATTTTATGGAGGAATTGTTTGATATAGCGCTTAGAACTTTTATGAAGTACCCATCTAGTTTTTCGTCCCAGCATTTCATTAGAGTCCAAGTGGTGCATCCATACAGTAGCTCTGAAACCATCAGATTTTGGAACAAATACCATGTGAGTTTATCATAGAGATCAGATTTCCTTGATTGACATCCCATCAATAGCAGTTCACGTTTTCCGTGTGCATGCTGACGTCACTTTCAGTAGATGAGATATTGCTGACTTCGTCTTGTTTAAAACACATGAATTCTGTTTTGTCTGCTTTCACATTAAGGCCAATCCTTCTCGCTGCAGTAGAAATTCGGCTTTGGCAGGTGTATTTGCTTTAAGCGCAAAATATCTGCATATTCTTCGTCTGTCATTCTTCATGTGGAATATCTTCTGCATTTTATCTTTTTAATGTGAATTCAATTTCTTTTATAAGATCTATTGGCGTTCGTCATATGCAAAATCTATGCAGACTAATAAGATCTATGGTGCTAATATTGCTCCTTGCGCGATTCTCGAGACAGTGTCAAAAAAGTCAATATCACCATCCAGTGTACGAACCATGTTTTTTTAAAGCCTCATAATGACAGTACGAGCTTCTTTGGAGAGACCTTATGCTAGTAGTATTTATACCATCTTTTCTCTGTGCATGGAGTCGAATTCCCTTGGGAAATCTACGAACAATAGTGCTGCTTCGAGATTTTATGCAGGTACTATTTCAACGGTTCGACGGATTGTCAGAATCAGTGATGTTGTGGATCGATTTTTCCTCAGAATCTTCTCAACTTCAGGTCAGATACGATTGAGAAGCAGAGCATTTTAAACCTTACCAGCTATAGCAATAAGTTATTCCTCTGTAGTTCTTAATGATTCCGAGGTCTCTTTTCTTGAGGAAGTAGAGGATGTAACCTATCGTCCATTTTTTCTCTTCTGTTTTCTTTATACCTGGCATTGCGTAAACGAAGAAGCACGTTGTCAAATTACCTGGTCTTTCATACTTCAGGAGGTAATTCGTCAGAGCCTACAGTTTTTCTGCTTTTAATTATTTTCAGTACTGCGTCAAGTCCTTTTCCGTAAACTTTCCAAATTTGACCTCTAGTTGGCGTAAGAGAGACTATTCTTAATGCAAACAATTTACCATTATATATGAAATATTCCATAACAATACGAATAATTTTCACGCAGTTGTATGGTTTCAAGTATTCCTCTCTAATACTAATAATTATATTGTTTCAAGTAATTATTTCCAGTTTATAATTGTTATTTGTTTGCACACAGTTATATAATTTCAAGTAACTAGTAATAGCCTCTAGTAGTTTAAAGTAACTATTCTTAATACAAATAGTTTATAGTCACATTAGTTATTCCTATCCAAAAATTTTTTAGATAGATCTATTTCAACCATAGATGGGACCCTACTAATTACTACCACTTAGCATACGAGTAGACTGGGGAGTAATTGTAATGAAGAAGTACTCAACATTCCCAAAGATCCAGGAGCTTCATTATCAGATGGTTTAGTGTCCTATCTAGGACATGTGGCATCAAGTATCCCTATCTAATACAAATAATTTTCAAACAGCTATTTGACCCATAAACAAGACAATAATCGATGGTCTGGGTAGGAAGTCAATAAAGGGTTACTTAAAATTTTTACTAGAGATTCGGAACTAATGCCTTACTTTCCGATGCAGTTTAGTGTCCCGCTAAGGACAGGCTTTTTGGTTGGGCAGTAGTTTTACCCATCTTAAGTGGATACAGTCAGCGGATTCTAAGATTAAACGACAGGGCGGTGTTCGAACATTGGTTAAACATCAGGATCTTGAGTAGTGATTTTCAAGGGAGACAGGCCATCACCGCCTGATAGGCTTGTGCAACAAAATGTTTTGTCTATTTCTCCACCTTTTTGAATCTCCTTATTTGGCAGATTGATGCAGCACAATCTTTATTCTGTTTCAACTTGTGTCGTATTTAGCAAAACTTAATAAATGCTCGTAATATGAAGTAATTCTGATGCATTCGCTTGTAAACAGGCAAAAACACTTTGAAACTACTCATCATGATGATTTACTGGCAGAAATAAATGCCCGCCTACATTTTAAAAAATGGAAAGCAGCGATAATTAATGTTAGAAAAAAACAATCAAGCAAAAATCCACAAATCAACACAAAAATTTCCCCTCAACTGATGCATCCAAATCGCAATTTAACATAAAAGCATCATCACTCCATATTTAGGAAGGCGCTGTTAATAGACTTGTGCAGAGGCGAAAACATTATGCCGATTCGATTAACTCTCGTCTCATCTCGTTGTTTCTCGTCTATAATAAGAAACGCCATCCGCCATTATTGTTCTGCTCTTTCTATTCCGTTTTTTTTTCCTGAACGCGTTTAATGTTCCCAATAAATTCCCCCTTCTTTGCTTTTTTGTATTTTGTTCCTTTTTTTTCTTTTCTTATCCACATCCTGCGCATTCCTAGGATTATTTCCACCAATTTCCTTTCAACTAATTGTTGCTGTGACTTTTTTTTAGAGTAACAGGAAAATGTAACAAGTCGACATTTTCTTCATATATATATATATATATATATATATATTGAGAGAGAGAGAGAGAGAGAGAGAGAGAGAGAGAGAGAGAGAGAGAAGGAAACAGGTAGGCTGGCAGATAGACAGACAGAGACACCGAAAGACAGAGGCACAAAGGCATAGATAGATAGATAGATAGATAGATAGGGTCAGACATAGATAGATAGGATAGGATAGGATAGATATAGACGTAGATGTAGGGATAGATAACTTAATAATTCTGATATTAATATCCTGATATTAATATCCTGATATTACATACAACCAATAATACAAAATTTTATTTAGCTGTTCCGATTTGTAAACAAATGTTATAAATCTGGCATAATCAAAACTCTTTTACAACTGATGGCTGTCCTCTCGGGTTCGAGCGTGACCACCTCCTTTATCTCATGTTCTCTCCTCCTCGCCTACTTCCCCCTTAAATTTTATGTGTTCATAGGTGACTCTTCAGGCCAGCCAAACTGCGACAGATTTTGCCACAGGATTGGCACAACCGATCAGTTTTGTTTGCAGTGACATTATTTGGGTGCAAGATAGATTTTGCACATTTACGCAGATAGCTTTTGAGACCAGCAAGAGATAGGCTCAGTTTTCCACATACGTCACAGTTACCATGGTGATTTTGTGGACCCAGTGCTGGACTCTGTTCGCCTTTATAAATCAATTGTACAACCAGTCTAATCAGCTGGGGCTGTAGAATACACAAACAAACACTCATACACACAAATATACAATCATATATATATATATATATATCACGGCACGCTGCAAGCATGGATATCCCTGACCCTCTCTTGCCACCCTTCTCAATCGTCCATCACTCCCCGAAGGTCTTTAAACCTACATCCAGTATCGGCACTAGAGGTTCTAGCTGCCTTTGTTGGTCCATGTGAAGTGGTCCACAGGAGTATGTCACTTATAAGTTCGCCCCTTCTTATCCAGCAGTGTCCCGCATGTCTGGTTCGTCTAACTTGCATAGTTTTCGTGATGGGTGGTAGGTGGCTGTACAGTTACTGTTTTGTAACCTCCAAGAGTTGTTCAATATTGCATTCTTGTGTAATTGCCGTTAAGCTTTTTCTCCATACGTTTTGTTAGCGTCCACGTAGTGAATCCATATAGACGTATCGACACGACCGCTTCTTGGAAAAAACTACGTTTTATTTTATCGCTTAGGTCTGACTTCCATATGATCGATAGCCTATCGATAACTTTTCTCGCCTTTGCTAGTTACGTATTGATGTCTTTCTTGGCTGATTAGACGGTGTTTCCTAGGTAGGTGAACTTGTCCACTAGTTTCAAAGGAACACCCTTTAGTATGGAGATGTCACCACTTTGATTAAAGCACATGTATTCTGTTTTATCTGCGTTGACATGGAGGCCTATGCTACTTGCTGCCCGTTCCAGACTATGTAACAGAGATTTGGCTTGGGCGGGTGTATTTGCTAGAAGCGCTATGTCATCTGAGTTGTCTGCGTCCGTAATTGTTTGTGTGGGGTATCTTCTGCTTTTTTTCCATTGCCAGCTTGAAACCGTTTTCTTTCATTAAATCAATAGACATTCTAAGCACGTAGTCTAGACAGATGATAAAGAGGTATGGGGCTAATGTGTCTCCTAGTAGCACACCTGTGACTAGTTTCGAAGTAGTTTGTGTCTCCATCCGGTGATCGGACTTTTACTTTCGTGTCTTTATATCGCATCATTATGGCTGCGATGGTTTCTTTGGACATAAGCCAGAAGTATTTGCTTCATATTCCCTCTGTGTATGGAGTCAAAAGCCTTGGACAAGTCAACGAATAATTTTGTTGCCTCTAGGCTTTTTGCACGTAAAACTTCTAGAATTCGACGGAGAGTCAAAATTTGCGATGTCGTGAATTGATTTCTCCGAAAGCCATTTTGCTTCTTTTTAAGTATCTTTTCAATTTTGGGTTCTATGCGGTTGCGTAGCAGTGCATTGTAGATCTTGTCAGCTATGGATGTAAGGGTTATACCTTGGTAGTTCTTGCCTATTCCAAGGTCACTCTTCTTAGGGAAAGGGTGGATGCATCCCTTTGTCTATCCGTCTATTGCGTTTAAGTTATATATATATATATATATATATAAACAAAAATTGACTGTGATGAATTTATTATGTAGGAAAGTCGACGCGATCACGTTTCGAAGAAGCTAGACGGCAATTACACAAGAATGTTGCAAGCAATATTGAACAAGTCCTGGCGGCAACACCCCACAAAGCACCAACTATACGGCCACCTGCCTCCCGTCACGAAAACTATCCAAGTTAGACGAACCAGACATGCAGGACACTGCTGTAGAAGCAGGGACGAGCTCATAAGTGATGTACTTCTATGGACCCCGACATATGGCCGGGCAAAAGCAGGACGACCAGCTCTAACTTACATTCAGCAGCTCTGTGAGGATATGTGATGTAGCCCTGAAGACCTGCCAGAAGCAGAAGTGGCGAGAGAGGGTCAGGGATATCCGTGCTAGCGGCACGTCATGATGATGATGATTATAATACCATCATCAGGAGTAAAAGGTGACATCCATATTTACCAACCCCTCCGCTCGGGAAGGATATGACACAAGGTCAATTTTTAAGCGAAGTTTAACAGGTTTGAATTCAGAGTTTTTCCTTCTCCTAGACTAGTTGCCTCACCAAGGCTGAAGAACCTTGTCTGCCCTGCTATTTATCCATAGCTGGAGGGAGAATAATTGGATTCATACCTTTCCCAAGTGTATTAGTGCTATGTGAAATGCAATCAGTCTTGTCCAGAATTTGAACTCGTATATATATACATATATATATATCATATAAAAATCATGTATATATATATATATTTGCATAAACAGGATTTAGTGTTAGATAGGCTACACAGGTTGATATGCTATAAAACACAACCAACCAACCGATAATAGAATTATAGATATTTTATTTCTGAAATTTATGCGTTAATTCAGAGATTTCAACCAACAACGATCAGATTAGAAAACAAATATTATAACTTTGGAATAATAAAACTTCTCTTTGTGTTTTTCATCATTAAGGGTTTTCGGACTATTGTCTTCATCTTTATTGCTATTTCCACAACGTTTCGGTCGATACGTCCTCCTGCATTCTTCAGTTGTTTGTCGAACTCGGGAACCTTAACGGAACTTCGAACTACGTCCTTTATTGAATCCACGGGGGTCGCATGTTCTGATTCCGGTACAAGTGTTAAGTATTCCTGTATTGTTACTCGTCTGCAGTCAAGATTGAATCTGAAAACTCCAGATGATTGTCTCTTTAGGGAACCAACGCCTATAACTGTTACGCCATGTGTCCTGCTGGACAATTCAGAGTGAATTTTTGGGACTTATAAACTTAATGTTCTTACTTGACTAGAATTACTATTATTATGTATGATTTTTACCGGTGCTCATATTCATTTTTTTCGCCATCTAGCCTTCTTAATTATCGGTTCCCATATTGTATTCAACTCTATACTTGGTCTACTCAGCAGGTCATTGTAGCCCAACATATGTGCTGATTCCTTAAGGCGTCTAATCCTTTAATGTTCAGCCCTATCAATTATTTCAACTTTATCCCATAAGGGATGGTTTCCCTTTCCCTTCCATATATGGTCCGCCATACCCGACTTTTCAGTCTTACCTCGTAATTGTTCTTCATACTAATTCAAGTTTATAATCGGTAAATGTAATAAATCAAAAGAGAATATGTTGCATTACGGGATCATAAATATACATAGATGTTCTATTTCGCAAAGTACAAACGATTCCGTTGTTTCCAATACGAAAAGTTTAATTGCTGACTGTAACATTTCATACCGCAGTCGGCCATCAAAACACGTGAGAAGAAGATGAAATGAAAGAATTACTTGTGTACTAGAAACGCTAAGAGTCTTATGCGTGCGAGAAGAAATCAAATACCGGCTTTGGTTTCTTCGCCTCTAACGGGCCCTTAGCCCAAGGAGCTGTCGCAGCTATGACTCTCTGCTTCCGACTCTGAACTCTGAGCTGCCTTTAACGGAACAAAAAATCTGCTTAAATACTATATCAATTATCACATCCTCTAATGATATAAGAACACGTGTCTTTAACTTTCCAGTGTGACGTCATCACACAAAACTTTGAGTCAGCTGACATGCATTCAATTTATTTACTTTTAAACATCCTGTTCAAAACCACGATTTTAAATCTCCAAATCTGTTGTCCTTGGTAATTTCCAAAACAATCTATCAACTTGATATCATGCCCTCGTTTGTTTGTTTGTTTGGGTTTTATAGCATATCAACCTTAAAAGGTTATTTTTAGGGGAATGCCGACGGGGCCCGAGGCAACAACAGCACGGATCTGGTCGGGTTTGTCTCGTCTCTGGACATACCTCGAGCCTCAGGGGACCGTTCTCCAGGCTGTAAACCTCCTCGGAAGGGCTAAGTTTATCGCCTAGCACCTGAGGCGCCCTTTTCAGGGGAATGCCGACTGGGTCCGAGGCATTTGGGGGAATGCCGGGCGTGTCTGGGCTACAGCCCTGTGCCCGGACCCACCTTAAAAAGGCTTTGTGCCACACTCGTCCCGATGGTGGGGTGTGCGACAAATACCGTTGATTTAATCAGCTGGTCGAGGCTGCCGGGCGCCGATGCCGAGGAGGCCTAGCATTAGTGTCACGAAGCCGAGACTGACTTACTCCTTAATTGACTTACTCCTCGAGCCTCAGGCGGCCGTGTCCTCAAGCATTAACCCTCTTTGGAAGGGCTGGGTTTATTGCCCTTTTTAGGAGAATGCCGACGGGACCTACGCCTGCAGCCACCTTAAAAGGCCTTGTGCCACACTCACCCGTTTGGTGGGGCGTGCAACAAATCCCGTTGATTTAAAAAAACTGATTAATATTTGGATTGATCTTACTTCGTTTGGCTATACAGCGTTTTGACCTTCCTCTATTTCTTGTAAGTTCTCTTGTTAATTGTTTTTTAACTTATTGTACTGTATCTTTTTTGTTTGTATCCGTTTAGCACCAGATACTGGTGCTGAATGAATTCATTAAACACTTATTCTTCACTGTGTATCATTCACCTCGACGATACAACACATCCCAACAGAGAAGAACTGAAAGTTGTTCGGATCACAACAGCAAATGGGAGGCGCCTCTGGTTGTGTAATGGTTAGCAAGCTCGGCTAGCAAACCTACACGAGTGAGTTCGAGTCTCATTGGGTGCCCCTTTCATATGGCCTTGTGCCACATCTAAGCAAAAAGCTTTGTAAATTTCCACAACAGCAAATGGGATCAATGAACGGGACTACACAAAGAAACCGACAAAATGGCGACAAAAACAGACGAAGACGAAAAGCAACAAAGATACAGTCAGAGTGATACGACAGAAGAAAAAAAAATGAGGAGATGGGGCGCCAGACACTGGGCAGTGAACAATGGTCGAAATAAGGACTATGCAACATAAACTCTGGATGAGTACGCAACATTTGTGCCCGACTGATTTTTTGAAGGAGTAGCGTCGTGAACAAATAGTTGACAGCGTTTGAAAGTATTTAACAAAATAGAATAATTGTTCATTGAGAGGTGACAAGAATCAAATCAAAGGGACTTTTTCTCTTTTGGGTTCTCATCCCGTAAAAGAAATTAACCAGAATCGATGCCAAAATGATATCTGATCCCTCAATTTTCTCTATTCTGCAAACACGTACACATACATATACACTGGCCCAGTCGGCTGGAGCTGCAGAATATACCGACTGCATCTCTGCAGAAGAGTAAGACTCCCCTAAAGAGTGTCCTGTCTATAACACTAAACAATCTGATGGTGAGGTTTCAGTAATGCTGGAACTTTGGGGAATGTGGAGTACTACTTCATTGCTATTGTTCCCAGGTCTGACCCGGTGTGATAGCACCTGAGACAGCTCTAACTATGGGTCAAATAGAACTGTTTGATATTCAAACTGTGTACTTATGCTAAACTGAATTGTTTGCAATAGAGCTGTTTATTACATTTAAATGTGTGTAAACAAAAACTGGGTATTTATGCTAAACTGAACTGTTTGAAATAGAAGTCTTTGATCATTTAACTGTGTGTAAACAAATGACTGGTGTTTAATTGAATTGTTAGTGATACATAGCAATGCTTGAAAACATGAAACTGTACAAGCAAATGATGAATAGTAAATAGAATTATTCGTATTTGATAGAAATAAGTGAAACCATTTAACTGTGGGGAAAAGAATGAGCTTAAAATTTGGTGACAATGTTATCTATAAAATGTGTTTAGAAATCATGGATTATATATATATATATGTATAAAAAGGATTTGGCAATAAATAACCTGCAGTGGTTGATATGCCATTAAACCAAACTAAAGCAAGCACACATGTACGCACTCATTAAGACAAAAATGCGTTAGTCGACTTGTGATGTGGGGCGTTTGTTGTGCAACAGTCATCCGCCGTTGGTAATGGACAGAGCAATCCAAGTTCAAATCCTGGACGAGACTGTTTGCATTTTACATAACGCTGATACCCTTGCGAAAAGTATGCATCCAACTATTCACCTTCCAGCTATTGTTGGGTAGACTGGGTTTTTTAACCATGGTATGGCTACCAGTTTACGAGAAGGAAAACTCTTAATTTAAACCAAAGGGCTTGTTTTCTCGTTAGTTAAACTAGAATGAGAGCCCCTGTTCCACTCTTCCTCCATTACTCCTCATCCACGGTTCCTCCTTCCATACAACTCCTCCAACTCTCCTCATCCACTATTACTCCTCCACAACTCCCCATCCACTACTCCCCATCCACTACTCCCTATCTACTATTCTTCCACTATTCCCCATCCTATCCTCCTCCCCCACTACTCCCCATCCACTACACCTCCTCCACTACTCTCCATCCCTACATCACCTTCCCTCCCCCTCCTCCGCTACTCCTCATCCACTACACCTCCTTAATTACTCCCTATCCACTCCTCCTCCACTCCTCCCCGACTACTCCCCATCCACTACACCTCCCCCACTACTCCCCATCCCTACATTGCCTTCCCTCCTCCTCCCTCACTATTCCCCATCCACTACACCTCCTCCACTACTCTCCATCCCTACATCACCTTCCCTCCCCCTCCTCCGCTACTCCTCATCCACTACATCTCCTTAATTACTCCCTATCCACTCCTCCTCCACTCCTCCCCGACTACTCCCCATCCACTACACCTCCCTCACAACTCCCCATCCCTACATCGCCTCCACTCCTCCCCCACCACTCCCCATCCAGTACACCTCCTCCACTACTCCCAATCCCTACATCGCTTCCACTACTCCACCACAAATCCCCCTTTACACCTTTTCAATAACTATTCATCCTCTACTCTTCCTAATTTTTACAATGTGTAGGCGGCAATAAATACACTTGGAAATCTTAAGTTCTGGTCTCTAAACATTGCTTCTATTATATATTCATTACAGGTAAAAAAATTTAGGGTCACCCAGCTTTACTTTAAAATTCACCTTAAAATAAGATATTTTTTATATATTTTCAAGTAAAAGATAAAATTCCAGTAACTATTTTCTATTTTCGGAGAACTCTCCGATCCAATTGATTCCAGACTAATTCAATAGAAATTGAGGCGACCGTGTCATAATTTCCAAAATTCTGTTTCTTTTTTGACTCGAAGAAATTCTAAGATAATTTAGGAGTGTATTTTGCCAAGTTATTTCGTTGAAAGGTAATTTGTTTTCCCAATTTTGCGCAAACCTGCTTGTATAGCATGTCTTTGCAAAATCGAATGATATTGTAATTTTTATGTTTTCCTTATCCTGAATCAAATCTCCAGCCCTCTCACACACCCAAAACAGAGCCACCAAAATGCTTAACTGTTGGAAGCACACGTTCATCATTTTGTCTTTCTCCAAGATTTCTTCGTACATACCCTCTCCTTTTTCTAGCAAAAAGTTCAAAGATAAAAAAAAAAAAATAAACAAATAAAAGCAAATACACTGTAGTAACTGAAATTTAACCTTTTATTTCAAAACACTTTAAAAATGCAAGGTGACCACAAATTCTTTGCCTGCAATGTATATATATATATATATATATATATATATTCGGCAACATTTCTTCATTGATACATTTTTGATTGAACATAATAGACATATTTTGTCTACATATTTTTGTTAATCCTTTCGAATTGGCGTAATGATATTATGATATTCGGTGGGAATTGGTTGATAGCCCTTCCATAATAAGTTATTTCCCAAGTACTTTCAGCCCAACTTTAACCCATCATCAGGGGAGGATGTACGTGGTGCATTCAATAGGTTTCCAAACCTTTTGTATAGGCATTTAAAATTGTCGCAGACTCTTGAAAATTCAATATGTTATTGCTATACATCTTATGAGAGGACTGACAAAATTTTATGATTTCAGGTTCAAATTAACTGCTACAGCAGCAATTGGAATACACCCTATTAAAGCCTGATTGTCATAGCTGGTGAATTTCAAAAATGCAATCTGACACTTTAGAAGAACGATATGCAATGAAATTGTGTTTTAAACTTGGAAAAAATGCCACAGAAACGTATGGAATGCTTCAGACTGCTTTTCGAACATCTTGCATGAATCGAGCATCAGTTTTTGAGTGGCATAAGAGATTCAAGGAAGGCACGGAGTCTGTGACGGATGATGAGAGGTGTGGGAGGAGTAAGGAAGTCAATACACCACAGTTGATTGGCCAAAGGGTTAGGGTTACTATGTTGAGGTTTTAAGGGAGTTCAGGAAGAGATTCCTTGGGAAGAGGCCATCACTCTTCAAATCCGCTCAGTGGCATTTCCAGCAGGACAATGCACCAGTCCACAACTACTGCCTTGTCACAGACTATTTGACCGAGATGGGCATCAAGACAGTTCGTCACCCTCCCTAGATTCCAGACCTTGCTCCCTGTGACTTTTAGTTTTTCCCTAAGCTCAGAGGCTGTCGTTATGAGAGAATTGAGGAGATGAAGGAGGCTGTGACGAAGGTCATTGACACGCTCACACAAGAGGACTTCCATGGGGCCTTGCAGAAGTTGTTGGAACGGTACAACAAGTGCATTGTAGCCGGGGGAGATTACTTCGAAGGGGAATAGAGTTTCATGTGTGTACTATCAATAAAAGTGCCCATACGAAAAAAGTCCGGAAACTTATTTAATGATCCTCGCATGAAAAATGGGATGTAACTTTTGTATGTACGTCTGCATATTAAAATGTTGTTATATATATGAGCAGCAGGATCATGGAGTTTAAAATATGTATATTTTGGCAGCATTTCTTCATTGACACTAATTATGGACGGTTTAACACCCAATTCCCGCCGAATATTATTAGATCAATGAGGCAATTCGAAAGGATTAACAAAAAAATAAGTTGACAAAAAATGTCTATTATGGTCAAACAAATATGTATCAATTTAGTTTAGTTCTATTGACCCATTGATAGGTCCCTATCAGGTGCTACCACTCCGCGTCAGAGTAGACCTAGGAGCGGTGGCAATGACGGGGTACTATACATTCCCTAAGGCGCCAGCATTATTGGAACCTTAGATTGTTTAGTGTCATATCCAGAATACTCGTTAGAGGTCTTTTACTCCACTGCAGAGAAGCAACGACAAAATAACAGTTACAATGATACATATTAGAATTTCAGACATTAATAACAATATTATTAATTTTAATTTAGTATGTCATTTTTTTTCATTGAAAAGTACCGAAAACCCATGCCGGTAATGCTAAGACTTATAAGTCAAAATATATCTATACTAATTTAATAAATTATAGTTAAATATTAATTTTTTTATTTAGTTGTCGTTGTTTTAATCTGAAACAGGAAGAGGCCTTAATTAGCCTTACATGCCATAAGGCGGTGAAATGGTCTTCTTTCCTCCCTCTTTTTCTTCTTCTTCTCTCTCTCTCTCTCTCTCTCTCTCTCTCTCTCTCTCTCTTGTCTGGTTGAATTTCATTTATTTGTTGGATTTGATGAAGTCCTGTTCAAATTCTTTTGGAGTTTTGATTCATATCAATGCTCTTAACAAGATGGAAATAAATCTATTATCCTAATGTGACCGAATATTGTTTTTTTTTTCTTGAAATAGTATTTGCTGAGTGGATTTTATTTACATTGAATTCTTTACCAGGAATATTTGAATATTCTAAATTTGAATATTTTAATTGTCCTGTTTGAATTGTTCCCTATTCCGGATTTACTGGATTGAAGAA
>OY757926.1:84741086-84751086 GCA_963585895.1 Sepioteuthis lessoniana
TTTTTGTTGAACGATTAGTTTTTGACCTCAAAATATGCCTCACTTTCCAATATCACTTCTTCATTGGAGCCAAATCTCTTTCCCTGGAGCATTCTTTTGAGGTCTACAAACAGCCAATTGTGGCTGGGGGTCAGATCTGGAGAATAGGGTGGGTGTGGAAGCAATTTAAAGTGCAATTCATATCGTTTTGCAATCGTTGCGGTCGACTTGTGACACGGTGCATTGTCTTGGTGAAAGAGCACTTTTTTCTTCTTAATTTGTGGCCGTTTTTTTGCGATTTCTTCCTTCAAACGAATCAATAATGCTATATAATATTTGCTGTTGATGGTTCATCCTTTCTCAATATAATCGATGAGCAAAATACCTTGTGCATCCCAAAATACGGTGGCCAAAACCTTGTCAGCTTTATGTTTAAGTCTTTAGTCGCTTTGGACGGTTTTCACCTGCTGCTGTCCACTCATCTTACAGTCGATTTTCATGCATTGTCATATATTTATGCAAAACTCCTTTTTTGCATTGCAACAGTTGCAGAAAATGCTCTGGATCGTCGACGCGTTGTTGTTTTTGATCGACTGTGAGCAAATGCGACACCCACTTTGAACATAGCTTTCTCGTTGACAAGTTTTATGTAAAGTGATGAATACACTGCCTTCTTATAATCCCTAACTCCCCTGCTATCTCGCGTAACTTCAATTTACGATCGGTCAAAACGGGTTTGTGGAGTTTTTTTTGTGTTTTCCGGGACAACTGCCGAATTTGAGCGACCTGAGCGTTCAGCGTCAATTGTGTCTGTATGTCAGTATGTCACCTCTTAACCGTTGTTTCCGACGGAGCAGAGTCAGAATAACACTTATCAAGCCATTGCTCTGCTTTAACAGTATTTTTCGCCATCAGAAAGCAATGCTTTATCAAAATACGAAATTCAAATTTTTCCATTTGTTTTAAAAAATTGCAACAGTGTTATATTTTGACCCTCGCCCCGGCCCAAAAATGCTATTCCAAGGTGATACACCGGAAGGAAGTGACACATTCCAATGGCCAGTAATCGGAAGAGATCGCATGGGCGGATTAAGGCTTATGATATGGGACAAGGTGAAGGTCCCATTGTGCCACTACAGTGATGCACCGGAAGAGAGTAACCTCTGAACTGCATGACAGTTATTTCCGCTTGATGACGATTAAACATTCGATTTCAAAGATCCAGTGGGCGATCGTGTGGGCGTTGAATTATTATTTAACTCAGTTGAGTTCGGGGTGCCAAAGCAGTTGCCAGTAGAATTCCAGACAGCTAGAGACCAAATGTGGTAGGGAAAGCCACACCCGACCGAGGGGGGCCCTCGGAAAGCCCGATGGAGTAGACTCCAACATCAGGAGAACAAGAAAGACACAACGTGACGGTCATAACAGTGGGGGTCAAAATATGAAGTTTATGTTCGGTCTCCAGCACCCTCTCACATGCAAACCTTGAACAACCCTTTCGAACCGTTGCAATAAAGTGAGAGGTAAATATAATTGTAAAGAAGTCTTCTTGCGTCTTCCTTCCTGCATCTTAATTGTTACTGCGTGCGTCTGTCGTTTATCATGTGTCTGTTATCATTGTGTCGGTATGTATCCAGTATAGATATGTATGCAACAACTGTAGCTTCACTTAAATAACTGTAATTTGTAAACTAATTATCCAATTCGGCTCAAATTTTGACACGTGCTATTTGAAAAGTTAGTACTTTATAAAACTCATATGGGTTTTTATTAGCGGTTCCATCTATCATGTCAGGCCAGAGACTTATTGAGTGATGTGTTATGGAGGATATAATAATGACACTTATATAAATATATATATTGTAATTAACTTGAAAGCATTGAACAAATTATTTTATTTTATAGTATTGAATTAATTTAGAGAGCTATTTCAATGCGAAATAATAATAATTAGAGTCCAATAATTCAAATTTTGAAATTGATTAGACTCAAATATAATTTTGCATTGCAATAGCCCTCTAAATTAATTCAATACAATATATATATATATATATATATATATATATATATATAATATATATATATATATTGTCATCCACAGATAGACCGTTTCGTGGTATCCCAACACTTCAGGATGAGTAAATCCACGTGATGCTTCAGGCTGGGTTCGAAACTCGGTTGACTTTACATCAGTTGGACACACACACACACACACACACATATATGTATATATATAGTACTATCAACCCTACTTGCTACTAGTAGATTTCGTTTTTGTGAAATGCAAGTTCAGAAGTCATTATCCTTACAATGTAATTTTCGATAATACCTTGTATTTCTCATATATATATATATATATATATATATATATATGGAAGAAAAGTTTTTATATATTTTTTCACTTTTATACATCCATCGTTAACTTAACATCACTAATATAACCCCTCATAGCCTGATGATGGTTCAGCAGAACCGAAACGCTATAGTGTCGACTTTGTCTCTCAATAAATCTCTCCTTTCTATTTGGAATACCTTGTTAGCAATTTTTCTTTACAAACTGTCGGATTACAATCCATTATTTTCTTCCATTCTGTTCCATTGACTAACAAGATCCAAACCCATTATCTCACTCTAATATTTCATATCGATAACATCAAGATGTTTCGCAGATGCAAAGACCTACTCAAAAATGAGAAGACTTTTCTAACCAACTATACACAAGAAAAATCACACCTACCAGAATGTCCAGCGTTCTTCGTTCATCCTAACATTTTCTTAGATTACATAAGTCTGTGCCTTGAGGCTTATATTCATATTTTAGGATTTTCCGAGGTATATACATTAATATAAAAACAAAAAACAAAAAACAAAAAAACCCAGACTTATAGGATTCGAATTTAGTCAAAAACAAGGAATGATTCGAAATCTCTCAATGAACGAACGGAACGTGGATTCTGCACAATGTTCCTCATAGATCAGGTGACGTTGTTTAAAGAAACGAACGCTGATTCATTGATCAAACGGCTAAATTTTTTCTGGGGGGAGGGAAGGAAAACCAATCGGGTTTATGTTTTGTTTACCTGAACTTTTTTCTCCAATCCCTCGTCATCTTTCACTCGTTCTATAATATTCCATTTCATTTCATTCGGTTTTAAATAGGATTTTCGTCAAGCAAATGAGGCTTTTGGTGATTGTTGCGTGGTTGGTGGGTGAATGAAGTATTTTATAGAACGAATGGGGAATGACTGAACGATGAATTTTGGCGATGAGTGTCACTAGCTAGGGCTCCTCAGAAAACTCTCTTTTTCACCCCCTTCCCTTCCACCCAAATTTTTGGGCATTGTGCTCACTGGAAAGAACATATTCATATGTAAATTTTCAGAAATAAAGGCCAAATTTTTCCTGTCATAAACAGCCAACTTTTTCTTCTTATACAACTTTTCCAAAGTTTTTATATATTTTTACACTTTTTATACATCCATCGTTAACTTAACATCACTAATATAACACCTCATAGTCCTGATGATGGTTCAGTAGAACCGAAACGCTAGAGTGCCGATTTTGTTTCTCAATAAATCTCCCCTTTCTATTTGGATTACCTTGTTATATATATCAAGCCGCCGCAAGCATTGGCCTCCATGTCAATGCACACAAAACTGAATATATGTGCTTTAATCAAACAGGCGACATTTCCACCCTAGACGGAACCTCTCTGAAACTGGTAGACAAATTCACCTGCCCAGGAAGCAGTGTCTCATCAACCGAAAAAGACATCGACACGCGGCTAACGAAAGCATGGACAGCTATCGATAGGCTTTCGATCATATGGAAATCAGACCTGGCCGATAAAATGAAACGCAGTTTCTTCCAAGCAGCGGTCGTGTCGATACTGCTACATGGATGCACTACTTGGACGCTAACAAAACGGCTGGAGAAAAAGCTAGACGGCAATTGCACAAGAATGCTGTGTGCTGTGAACAAGTCCTGGAGGCAACACCCCACAAAGCACCATATATACGGCCACCAACCTCCAATCACGAAAGCTATCCAAGTTAGACAAACCAGACATGTAGGACACTGCTGGAGAAGCAGTGACGAGCTCATTAGTGATGTACTCCTAAGGACCCCCTAATATGGCTGAACAAAAACAGGACGACCAGTTCGAACAGACTTACAGCAGCTCTCTGAAGACCAGCCAGAGGCGATGAACGACAGGGAGAAGTGGTGAGAGAGGGTCAGGGATATTCGTGCTGGCGGCACGACATGATGATGATGATGATATATATATAGTCGAAAAAAAAACATAATGCTCTTGGGAAATGTGTGAATTAATTTGTTATTATACCTGACATTGGCCTAGCGGTTAGAGCGTTCGACAATGGCCCTGGAGACCTGGGTTCAATCCCAGGTTGAGTCATAGCAAAGACTCAAAAAATGGTACTTGATGCCTCCTTGCTTTACACTCAGCATTATAAGGTACGGATCAAGGGTAAAGTGGAGCAATCCAGGGAAAGGAGTAGCGCCCTCCCCAATACCTTGGTGTAGTAGCTATCGAAAAGGGAACCTCCGGCTCACCCTCGACTATGGTCACCAACTTTATTTAATTTGTTATACACCAAACTATGAGTCAACTGCCAAAACAAAATGTGATATTTACCTTTAGTTAAGTAACCAGACTAGGAGAAGGAAAACTCTGTATTCAAATCTGCTTTATATTGCGCCGCATTCTCTCCGTAGCGAAGGGGTTGGGTAAATACATGCTTAGTCTAGCAATTTGATATTTAGTAGGGTTGAGTAGATTTCCTTCAGACTTATTTTTGAAATTCGCTTGCTGGTTTTTAGAGTTATAAAGTTTTGCTTCGTCTCCATTTTGTTAACATAATCATCAGTTTTTAATTTGCTGACGTAAAGATTTAGTTTATTTTCTCTGGCTTTAGGAATCTCTTGATATTTTTTACTAACAACTTTGTTCATTAATTCTTATAGGCTTGTGGTTTCGTTTAATAAAACTTTCTCGACTTATCAGCTTTCCTAGAAATTTGGGTTGATCTTTTGATTTCACTGATGTTTTTGCAGAGCTGTCGCTGCATCATATTGTTAAATTTTCTTGAACTTCATCTTGATAAAATGGAACATGTCCCTCTCAATCTCCATAAGATATATGTGGAATATATATATATATATATATAAAAGTGTATATTGAAATAGTTTATGGGTATTACTAGCTCACTTGGTGAGTCAATGGTGGACCAAATTTTGCGGTATTATGGATGCACCACATGTGACCGATTTTTGTTTTTCTTAAAGAAATTATTGCTCTGTGATGTTAGTTACATTGAGCTCTTTACCAGGAAAATTTTCAGTGTTCATAATGGAATTAATTTGTCCTGACGGAATTATTCCCGACTCAGGTTTATCTGGACTGAATAATATATATATATTTACTAATCTAATATCTACCAGCATTCACGGTTACCAAAAAAAAAAAAAAAAGAAAAAAAAAGAAAAAAAAAAAGAAAAAAAAAAACCGCCAGGAACAAGAGATCAAAATATCTCGAATCACCGCCCGGGGGAAACAGAAAAAAATATTATAGGACAAAAAGAAAGAAAAGGCCAACCCCGTCACACCACTTGAAAAAAATCAAGAGATATGCAGTCAGTTGGTCAAAAGAAAACTAAAACCCTCCGTAAACACTGCAATGCTACAATTACAAGAGTGCTCAACACGAGTGGAGCCAATTATAAAATTAACTTAAATCGCGAGTCGGAAATCTCCTACTAAAGTTTCACCGACCGGTCGGTTTTAGACTTCCTGATGATCCGTTAAGGTGAAACTTTAGTAGGAGATTTCCGACTCGCGATTTAAGTTAATTTTATATATATATATATATATATGTAACTAACATCACAGAGCAATAATTTCTATAAGAAAAACAAAATTCGGTCACATTAGGATTATAAATTTATTTCCATCCTGTTATGGGTATTAATAAATACCAATAACACAAAAAAAACAAAAAAAACAAAAAAAACAGGACTTCTTCAGAATCAATGGTGGTGTATGTGACCCTGAGTTTCATGCTTTACGCATTCATCAGTAAGAGCCTATCTATTTATCTATCTATCTATGAATTTATGCATAAAGCAAAAATGCAGAGTGCTGTTTTGAATAAATCCAGAAAGCAACACCATACAAAACAGCAGCTGTACAGCCACTTACCTCTTATCTCACAAGATATCCAAGGAAGGCGAAAAAGACATGCAGGAAACTGTTGGAGAAGTAAGGATGAATTCATAAGCGACGTTCTCTAATGAACTACTGCGCATGGACACACCAGTATTGGGCGACCAGCAAGAACCTACATTCATCCATTCTGTGTGGACACTGGATGCAGTCTAGACGACCTAACAGGAGCGATGAACGATAAGGACGGATGGTTAGACAGTAAGGAAACCCCGTGCTCTAAGTACGACGATATTCATTAGAGTTTTGTTATTTCAATCTATCTATTTACCTAGCTAGCTAGCTAGCTAGCCAACTTGCAATCTATCTATCTATCTATGTGGAAAAATAAGTGGAACAACAGATATACAGAAACACCGACAACGGGTTCAGTTGATATTTCGTTTTTATTTAACCAAAAACTTCACCAGAATGTTGGTAATTTTATTGCGGTTGGCATAGAAGAAATAGATAAAAAGAGTGAGAGACAAAAAGAAGGGAAGATAGAAAGAGAGACAAAAAGAAGGGAAGACGGAAAAGGAAAAGAAGGAGAAGAAAGAGATTAAAATCTGAGAGTCAAAGAAGCGTAGTGACGGCTGGAAATATTGGCTATGATTTGATTCATAAGGATCATCTGAACAGTGGGTAAGGAAAAGGAAAAAGGCAACAGCTAGCAACAAGCATATCACTTTTACCAAAACATAACCACCAGAAAAACATATCTAAATGAGAAACCACCCAGAAATATGGAAGTGTGGTAGGGAAATAAATATAGTCGTTTCTTTTTTTAACATATTCCTATTTACTGTCACATTTTGTCAGATATTTTCAATCAGGTATTTCTCCTATCTATCTATCTATCTATCTATCTATCTATCTATCTATCTGCATTCTTATGATAAATCGCCAATATATTTGAATGATTTGTCCGACTTTTTAACAAACGTTTGTCACTGCTTTTTTGACGTCCTTAAGCGTCCACAATGATTATCAACTTCGACATCCAATCAATTTTTACAAAATCTCCTGTGTCTCTCGAACACACGTCCTCGCGTCATTTATTCAGTCACATAACTTCAGAAAAGTCTCCGAACACGTTTCATTCAATTTCACTAAATATGTCAAATTGATGCGTTGTTCGATTTTTCAACGGGCTTATTTTTTATGACAGATCATAATAAAAATGACTACTTCAAGTGATGCGGAAGAACAAACGGAAGATGTAAGCTGACTGAAAGATTCAGAAATTTATTTTGCCTGCTTATTGGTCTAAATATACCACGTGCTCCATGCATGAACATTGTATTCCAACTGACAGAAGCAGTCTCATTTTATCTTAAAATATATTTAGAAAAGGTAAAATCTAAAAAAAAACATTTAAAAAGATTTAATTCAAAATTCTTCAAAATTTAATAATTCAAATTTTTAAAAATCTTTAAAAAATTGAATTCAAAGATCTTCAAAAGTT
This sequence comes from Sepioteuthis lessoniana, assembly GCA_963585895.1. NCBI lineage: Eukaryota > Metazoa > Mollusca > Cephalopoda > Myopsida > Loliginidae > Sepioteuthis > Sepioteuthis lessoniana. Next base: position 84,748,757 of record OY757926.1, read on the forward strand.
TATAATTCTAATTGAAGAAAAACAAAATCATTGCAACACACACACGCGCGCGTGCATGCGCGTGTTTGTATATATATATATATATATATATATATATATATATTAAACACGATAGTTATTTTAAAATGATTTTTAAAACGTTTAAAACCAAATGTATATCACGCTTTTTTTACATTACTATCTATCTATCTATCTATCTATCTCAGTCTCTTCATATTCTCGCCATTTGATCATTATCTATCTATCTATCTATCTATCTATCTATCTATCTATCTCAGTCTCTTCATATTCTCGCCATTTGATCATTATCTATCTATCTATCTATCTATCTCAGTCTCTTCATATTCTCGCCATTTGATCATTATCTATCTATCTATCTATCTATCTATCTCAGTCTCTTCATATTCTCGCCATTTGATCATTATCTATGTATCTATCTATCTCAGTCTCTTCATATTCTCGCCATTTGATCATTATCTATCTATCTATCTATCTATCTATCTCAGTCTCTTCATATTCTCGCCATTTGATCATTATCTATCTATCTATCTCAGTCTGTACAGTTAGCATTATATCTCACACAATTTACCTCTCCCCTATAAAATTGTATAAGTGTATAAATTCGGAGTTAAGCAATGTACAGTTTGACTTTCCCCATTACGATTGTGACTTCGATGGGGTCTGGACCACTCCAACGTCCCTTGACATAATTTACGCACAAAACTCCATTCCGGCGTCCTTGTACCGATATAGCAGCAATAAAGAGTTCAAAAAGGGCCAAATGAAATCTCCCAAATTCCATTCGATGCGGTCATCAATTAGATTTCCTATTAAACCATTTGATCTCCTTTGAACGATAAGACCCCTTATCGTAAGTCTTGGGGCCGTGGCCAAAAGAATCAAGACATCCGTTTCCATATTCTCTCTTCCTTTATCAATTTCCCGTACGATTATCAGAGCACTTGGATGCTTTTCATTGCACATGCGTCGAGGAGAGGCGTTTGAATGGCTGACTTCCAAAAGGCGGGAATTATGCTCTTTGACTTCTCGACTATTTCAACTGAGGTCATTAACGAAGAGAAAAGAAAGAAATCATCAATACCACACAGGAAACATCTTTTTTTTTTCTTTAAATTGAAATAATATCAAGATTAAATCGATTTGCACATGATAAATCTATTTATATCATGTGATACACACACACACACACACATGCACAAACACACACACACCCAAACACACACACACACCCAAACACACACACACACCCAAACACACACACACACACACACACACACATGCACAAACACACACACACACCCAAACACACACACACACCCAAACACACACACACACACACACACACATGCACAAACACACACACACACCCAAACACACACACACACATATATATATATATCCAGTCAGCGTCCGAAGAGAGTAGTTGTGGATTATTCGCATATAGAATATATGAGGAATTTCATATAAATCTATGCGAATGCTCGATGAATGTCTATTGATACATCTCTTTTTCCTTCCTGGTTGATATAACAAGAATCACATACAGAGCACATACAATACAATTAGAAGGAAACTTACACCTGGTTAAATTTTCATTATAAATTTATTTCACCGGAGAATATCATTATACCCTCCGTCTCATCAGATGACTATACATGTTAAACTTGAGGTTGAAAAACAGGAAAAATGGATTACCGTCTATATTAGTATGGATTTTTTTCTTTTTTCTTCTTTTTTTCCTTCATTTTTTCTATACACATATAGATTGTAATGCATATTTGCTGTTTTTCAACCTCAAGTTAAACATGTATTGTCATCTGATGAGACGGAGAGTATAATGATATTTTCTGCAGAAATAAATTTATAATGACAATTTAACCAGGTTTGAGTTTCCGTCTAACTGCACTATATATATATATATATATATATATATATATATATATATATATATATATATGCAAGGTGTCACAATATACAGTGAACCCATGTGACTTCTAATTCTATTAAAAATTATAATGCTGTTGTTATTTTTTGTTTCAGATCTGAAAAATTGTATACAACTATTAATCCTCGATTGTATACAACTATTAATCCTCGATTATCATGTCTTGGACAAAAGAGGTTTGATTTGGTTTCGTTTCATTTTATGGCATATCAATCATTGTAGACTATTTAATGCCAAATTCTTTTATATATATATATATATATATATATATATATATATATAAGCATTTCTATTTAAAACAATTCAGTTTAGCATAAGTACACAGTTTAGTTCTATTTAACCCCTAGATAGGACCCTATCAGTT
>OY757926.1:84756086-84761086 GCA_963585895.1 Sepioteuthis lessoniana
GTTGACCCTTATAAAGTAGAGATCAATGGTTAGTGGAGCAATCCAGGCAAAGGAGTAACGCCCTTCCCTATACCTCGGTGTTGTTGCTACGGAAAAGGGAGCCTCTGGGTCGCCCTCGACAACAGTTGGTCAACTTATTTTACAACATATTTCTTAATTGAAAATAAGGTTTGAGTCTCTTTAGTAATTCTTCCTAGTATGGTTTTACTAATTCAAAGCAAGACTATTTATGGTTCCAACTTTCTGGAGTTGTAGTTGATGGTGGATCGTTTTCGGTGGATCCTTTTCATGGATCGATTTTTTATTTTTTTTCCTTATAAAGAATTAAGACGGACATAGAAGTGTAATGAGAGGCAACTAAGTATTAGTTTCATGTTTTATCAATTAATTCAATATTTTTCCTCAATATTGTGCCATTTCGTTATATTTTCCTCTGCACAGCTAAGAAAAATGTACAGTTATTCTAAATAATCTGATCTAGGTTTTTGTAGCTATATTTTATGTAGACAAAGAATTTAAGCTATTAAAGAAAAATGTTTGCGTCTTATCTAATATTACTTTATTTATTGCTAAATAATTGTCAAAAGACAAGGTGAATATTCTCTAAATATGTTAATCAAAATTTGTTTTTATTTTGCCTTGGGTAGAAATAGCCTGAAGAAAACTGTTGCTATTTATTATGCCTTGCCTGAACACAGGTCTCAGCTTGCTCACGGGTATGTGTGGGTGGGGAAGGGTCGTTCAAAAAGTTCTAAGCTTCACGCAGATTTGTGGCACTCCTCTCACATTTGTATGGGTCTCATCTTCTCAGAAAGTATAAAAATTTGAATTAGTTTTTCTAGTTACTAAAGAAGTTTTAGCGCGTTCTTAAAACGAAAATGTTCTGCTGTGGCTTTTCTTTCTGGATGAAGCTAAGAACTTTTTGTAACGATATCGTGGTGGCTATACGTATACGATTTCTTATGTAGACCTCAGGGTGAAAATGAACACTAATACGATTGAGCAATTGATTGACTGATTAATTGATTGATTTTAAAGGCATATCAACCTGTCTTGGGTCATTTTATTCGTAGAGGTTAGGGAATCCCGTTCATTGTATGTTCGTATTTATATTCTTTATGTAGTTGTTTCACCCAGTCATATTGTACCAAGTATTCTTATCTAATACAAATAATTTGCAAACAGGTGTGTGGAGCCCAGTCGGCTGAGGCTGTAGAATACACGGACAGTTTCTCTGTATAGAGGTAAGACCCCACCTCCTACAACGAGTTCCTGGATATGACATTAAACAATCTAAGGTGAGGTTCCAGTAATGTTGGAGATTTGGGGAATGTGGAGTACCTCTTCATTGCCATCACTCCCATGTCTACTCTGACCCGGAATGGTAGCACCTGATAGGCTCCTATCTATGGGTCAAATAGAATTGTTTGACATTTAAACTGAGCGCAAACAAATGACTGATGTTTAATTGAATTGTAAGTGATAAATAACAATACTTGGAATTATTTAATTTTGTTAATTCGAGTTTGCGAATCATATAAATCTAATATATATGAATAAACCAGATTGGCGTTAAATAACCTATTATGTTTGATATGCCATAAAACCATACAAAACTTTGCCCAATCGGCTGGGGCAGTAGAATACACTGACTGCACTTCTGCAGAGGGGTAAGACCCCCCAAACGAGTGTCCTGTTATGATACTAAACAATCTAATGGTGAGGTTCTAGTAACACTGGGGCTTTGGGGAATGCGGAGCACCCCTGCATTGCCATTGCTCCAAGGTCCACTCTGATAGGACCCTATCTATGGATTAAATAGAACTAAATTGCATACTTATGCTAAGCTGAATTGTTTGACTAAACTGAATAGCTTGAAATAGAAATGTTTTTGGCAATTAAACCGTACTTGCATTTAAACTGCGTGTTTATGCTAAACTGAATTATTTGAAATGGAATTGTTTTTTGACATTGAAAGTGTACTTACACTAAACTGATTTGTTTAATATAGACTGTTTTGACATTTAACTGTCCGTAAACAAAATCTGTACTTATACTAAACTGAATTAGAACTGCTTGACTAAACTGAATAGCTTGAAATAGAAATGTTTTTTACAATTAAACTGTGTACTCATGGTAAACTGAATTGTTTGAAATAGAACTGATTATTTATATAAAAATGGATTTGGCGTTAAATAACCTACAAAGGTTGATATGCCATAAAACCCAACCAACCAACCGACCAACCTTCGAAACCAAATAGTTATATGGTTTCAAGGATTCCTATCAAATACTAATGATTTCAAGTAATTATTTCTAGTTGATTTGTTGTACCGGACATTGGAATAATGGTTAGAGTGTTCGCCAACGGCCCGGCAGACTCGGGTTCAATCCTAGGTCGAGTTATACCAAGGACTCAAAAAATGGTACTTGATGTCTCCTTGCTTAACACTCAGCATTATTAGGTACGTATCAAGGGTAAAGTGGAGCAATCCAGGGAAAGGAGTAGCACCCTCCCCTACACCTTGATGTAGTAGCTATCGAAAAGGGAGCCTTCGAGTCACCCTTGACTAAAGGGAGACAACTTTGCCTTATTTATTTCTATTTGATAATCGTCATTTGTAACTAATGATATTTAGTAAATAATAATAAGTTCAAGGAACTATTCGGCTTTTTCGTTTTATTAATCTTTTCTTTCTTTCTTTCTTTCTTTCTTTCTTTCACTGTTCTTTCTTCTTCATTTCACTCAGCTTTCTTTTGTCCTTTCCTCTTTCCTTCTCTTATCCCCTTTCATTCTTGCTTTCCTTTCTTTTATTCTTCATTTTCTTTTTTATTCTTTCTTTAACTTTTCTCTTTTATACTTTCTTTCTTATTTCTTTGCGATCTGGTTAAATTTCCGAATTTTGAATACTGATTTTCTTGAAAGTTCTGCCTTCCTCCTTCTAAGAAATGGGATGTTTCACAATTTTCCTATCCTTATGCCCTCTATTTTCTCGTTTTCCTTGTGAGACGAACATCAGACATTATAAATCAAAACGAAAATAAACTTAATGACTAAAAATAAAAATCGAATTAAAACTAAATTCAAGAGAGAGAGAGAGAGAGAGAGAGAGAGAGAGAGAAAGAGAGAGAGAGAGAGAGAGATGTATATGTATACGTGATATATATATATATATATATACTCTGCAACTATAAAAGAGACAGAGAGAATAGTGTGTGTGTGTGTGTGTGTGTGTGTGTGTGTGTGTGTGTGAGAGAGAGAGAGAGAGAGAGAGAGAGAGAGAGAGAGAAATGAATGTGTGTGTGTGTGTGAACCCGTACGTGAGAGAATGTATACGTATGTGAGAGAGAAGAAGAAGAAGAAGAAGAAGAAGAAGAAGAAGGAAAGAGAGAGAGAGAGAGAGAGAGAGAGAGAGAGAGAGAGAGAGAGAGAGAGAGAGAGATTGTGGTTGCTCGGCAATTCAGCTTGCTGCGATGTCCTCGATTGGCCAAGATCTTTACTTCTGCCGTTCACCGTAGTTTGCTATCCCGCTTTGAATTTGATTTAATGGTGTCGACATTTCAAATGAACAGACGACGGAATTCATTTTATAAATCAATCGTGAACTCGTGACAACAGATCATTTGTTATTGACTAAAAAAGAAAGAGAAAAAAACCTACAAAAAAAAAAAAAAATAACAACAAAGAAAACCTACACTTCGGTTCCCTCCTCACCCACAAATGACCCGATGAACCAATGTCTGAATGCTTAATTAAAATGTTTTAAATTATTAACAGTGGTCTGTCAATTAAGCAATTTTAAAACATGAATGAAAGATGAACATAACTCTTTAAAAATCATTATTTTAAATAATCGATGTTTGATTATTATTTAAAAAAAAGTAAAATTTCAATCTAGATTTCTGAGACTATGTATTCTCACTATTATGAATACTTTCGAATTTATGATTGATTGACAGATTAAATTTAACGGCATGTCAACCGGTCAAGGGTTATTTTATGCCTCAAGGTTAGGAAACTGTATTCATTATACATTTATATTTACAGTTTTTGTGTTGATGTTTCTTAACAGTTTTTTTTTTTTTTGCACACTGTCATATGATATGCAATACAATACAAATACAATACAAATGACTTTCAAACAGTTGTGTGGTTTCAAGTATTCCTATCTAATACTAACAATTACGTAATTTCAAGTATTTTTTCTGTTTATGGTAGTAATTTATTTGCATACAGTTATTTCTTTCTGTAAGTATCAATAATAATCCTTTGTAAACAATTATAAAAGTAAAAAGCAAAAGTTGACGGCCGTAGTTGAGGGCGACCAGAAGGCTCCCTTTTCAATAGCTACTACACCGAGGTGTATGGAAGGGCGCTACCCCATTCGCTAGATTGCTCCACTTAAGCTTTATATGTACCTTATAATGCTGGGTGTTAAGCAAGTTGGCTTCAAGTACCATTTTTTGAGTCTTTGGTATGACGCGACCTGGGATTGAACCCCGGTCTCCAGGACCATTGTCGAACACCCTACTCACTTGATAATTATAACTTCAAGTGATTTTTATTAATATAAGTAATTCGTTAATATGGTATCAAGTAGTCAAGTATACAAATAATTTGCACGGGATTAAATTATTTAAAGTAGTCCTATTTAATTCTAATAATTGTATCAATTCAAGTAATTATTTCTATTTGATAATAGTCATTTGTTTGCACACAGTTATATGGTTTCAAGTATTCTTATCTAATATTAATGATTATATGCTTTCGCATGATTTGATTATAGTTTTCAAAACTATTTTTGCCCTGTCGGCTGGGCTATAAAATGCACCGACTGCTTCTCTGCAGAGGGGTAAGACTCTATCAACGAGTGTCCTTTATATAACATTAAACAATCAGTAATGCAGGAGATTTGGGGAATGTGGAGTACCTCTTCATTACCATCGCTCCCAGGTTCACTCTGGTTCGGAGTGGCAGAACCTGAAAGAATCCTCTCCGT
>OY757926.1:84766086-84816086 GCA_963585895.1 Sepioteuthis lessoniana
GCAGTACGCACTCCATACCTCTTTATCATTTGTCTAGACTACGTACTTAGAACATCGATTGACAAAATCAGAAAAAAAAATCAGGGAGAACGGCTTCGAGCTGACAAAGAAAAGAAGCAGAAGGTACCTCGCAAAAACAATCACCGACGCCGACTACGCCGATGACATAGCGATACTGGCAAATACACCCAACGAGCAGCCGCAGGCATAGGCCTCTATGTCAATGCACACAAAACGAAATATATGTGCTATAATCAAACGGGTGACATCTCCACTCTAGACGGAACCCCTCTTAAACTAATAGACAAATTCCCTTACCAAGGAAGCAGCGTCGCATCAACAGAAAAGGAAATCGACACGAGGTTAGCGAAAGCATGGACAGCTATCAATAGGCTATCGATTATATGGAAATCAGACCGGACCGATAAAATGAAATGCAGTTTCTTCCAGGCAGCGGTCGTGTCGATACTGCTATATGGATGCACTACATGGACTCTAACAAAACGGCTGGAGAAGAAGCTAGACGGCAATTACACAAGAATGTTGCGAGCAATCTTGAACAAGTCCTGGCGGCAACACCCCACAAGACACCAACTGTACGGCCACCTGCCTCCTATCACGAAAACTATTCAAGTTAGACGAACCAGACATGCAGGACACTGCTGGAGAAGCAGGGACGAACTCATTTATGCTAAACTGAATTATCAGAAGTAAAACTGTTTTTATATTTAACTCTGTGTATTGCTCAGTCGGTTGGGGCAGTAGAATACACCGACTGCACCTCTACAGAGGGGTAAGGCCCTCCTCACCAACGAGTGTCCTGTAATTGACACTAAAAAATCTGATAGTAAGGTTCCAGTGATGTTTGGGCTTTGGGAAATGTGGCGCACCTCATCATTGTCATCACTTCCAGGTCCACTCTGACTCGATTTTGTAGCACCTGATAGGGCCTTATCTGTGGCCTTATCTATGGGCTAACCAGAGCTAACCTGTGTACTTATCCTAAACTGAATAAGTTGAAATAGAACTGTTTTGATATTTAAACAGCGTACTTACGCTAAATTGAATTGTTTGAAATGGAACTGTTTTAATATTGAAACTGTACTTACGTTAAACTATTTTTTTTAATTGAACTGTTCTGACATCTGTGTATACAAAATCCATACTTATACTAAACTAATTGTTTGAATTAGAATTGTTTGACTAAATTGAATAGTTGAAATAGAAAGGTTTTTTATAATTAAAATGTGTACTTACATTTAAACTGTGTACTTATGCAAAACTGAACAGTTTGAAATGGGACTGTTTTTGACATTGAAACTACTTACGCTAAACTGGATTATTTGAAATAGAACTGATTATTTGTATAAAATAGATTTGGCATTAAATAACCCTCAAAGGTTGATAAAACCCAAACAACCAACCAATCAAAAGGCGTGAAACTAACAGATATCAAATACCGTTCACTCTATATCTACGCTATCCAAACGCTATATATATATATATATATATGATAAACTGAAAGAAAACTCAACGGACTTTCGTTGTGCCATTATGAATTTATTTCGACGAGCTCGTAAGTGATGTACTCCTGTGGACCCCCGCATATGGCCAATCAAAAGCAGGACGACCAGCTCGAACATTTATACAGCAGCTATGTGATGATACGGGATGTAACCCCGAAGACCTGCCGAAGGCGATGAATGATAGGGAGACGTGGAGAGAGAGGGTCAGGGATATCCGTGCTAGCAGCACGACATGATTATGATGATATATATATATATATATATATATATATAATTATGAACATTAAAAGCTCTTTACTCGAAATTATATGTCAAATGCACAATCATCAAACGAAAATATGAGAAACGTAACAAATCAATCTTATTTATTGCGTGAGCTATTGTCATGTGCTAAGATATTAATATACTTAACACTTATAGGAAAAAAAAGAGGATTTAAAACAGTTCGGACACTGGAAAATAAATGACTGAATTAGACACGAGTTACATAACACAGGAGGAACCTATTAACATGTCTGCACTTGCATAAAAATTCCCCTTTTTTGTTTAGCAATTTGTTTCTGACATGTTATAGGTTGTGTAATTTTTCTTCCAGTCGAAATTTGCTGGTATTGTCATTTCCTTGATAAGCTTGTTCTTTTCCCCCAATATTCCATTTTATTATGGGTGATTTGCCTGTTTCCTCTTTTGATTGTTTTGAAGAAGAAGAAGAAGAAGAAGAAGAAGAAGAAGAAGAAGAAGAAGAAGAAGAAGAAGAAGAATTCTATTATTGACGTATTTTCGTAGTAAAGCTGAGGTTTTTGTTATCTCATCTAATTTTTCAATTCAGTTCAGTCAACGATTGGCAGAGTATTACTTGTGAGTTCGATTCTCACCGAGTGTCTCACACTTCTGGTCACAACTAAGCAAGGCTGAGTAAAAAAAAACTTATGGTTCATTTCTTTCTTTTTGACAGTGACATCATATATCACATTATCTATTAAACAATTATCTTTCAAAGGGCAACTAAAATTATCCCCTTTTTGTGCTTGTGGTTATCACATGTAAGAACACCTTAGCACGTGACTATACATCACATTATCAAGACCCTTGATTCGCCTCTTTTCTCGCATTTCGTTTGACGGTTGTGCGCATTGTAATTTTTTGCGGATACATATTTACCCAACCCCTCCGCTCGGGTAAGATATGACACAAGGTCAATTTTTAAGCGGAGTTTAACAGGTTTGAATTCAGAGATTTCTTTTTTGTAGACGAGTTGCCTCACCAAGGCTGAAGAACCCAATCTGCCCTACTATTTACCCATAGCTGGAGGGAGAATAATTGGATTCATACCTTTCCCCAAGGTTATTAGTGCTATGCGAAATGCAATCAGTCTCGTCCAGGATTTGAACTCGTGTCACCGTGTCCATTTCCTACGACGTTAACCATTATACCACGGTAATTTTTTGCCTGTATATATATATATATATATATGTGTGTGTGTGTGTGTATGTGGTGCATGAAAATTTATTTTAAAAGTCAACGACTATGACGGTACCTGCTAATCTTCAATTAGTATCGCATCATACAAAACAGGAGAGGAATAGTTTGGTTTATTTATTTAACGGCATACCAACTCCTTATGAGTCATTTAATGTCGCAGTTTGAATCATTTCTAAATGTTCGACTGAACTATTGTTATATTTTCACCTTTTGACCCGGCCAAAAATGCCATTCCAAGGTGATGCACCGAAAGGAGGTGACACATTCTAATGGCAGTTATGAGAGGAAATCGCGTGGGCGGAAATTGGCTGATGAAATGAGACGAACTAAAAGATTCCCATGGTACACTCATAGACTGATGCACCGGAAGAGAGTGACCTGTGAACTGCATGACAGTTATTTCCGCTTGATGACGATTAAACATTCGATTTCAAAGATCGAGTGGGCGATCGTGTGGGCGTTGAATTATTATATAACGCAGTCAAGACGGAAGTCAAGGGCCAGTTGAGTTGCAGACAGTTGGAGATGGACGAGATGTGGTAGGTAAAGCCACACCAGGCCGAAGGGGCTTGGGGCCCTGATGAGTTGGGGTCCAGAGAAGATGCTGATAAAATGCAGTAAAGAAAGCCAGCACCCAGCAGAGTGGACACCAGCCTCAGGAGAACAAGAAAGACACAACGTGACAGCCATAAGAGTGAGGGTCAAAATATTGCAGTTCTGTTCAATCTCCAGTTCCCTCTCACACGCAAACCTTGAGTAACCCTTTTCAAACCCTTACAAATAAAGTGAGAGGAACATATTTTTCTAAAGAAGCCTTCTTGCGTCTTTATCATTGCGTCTGTTATCATTGCGTTGGTATGTATCCAGTATATATATGTATAATCCTGCATGAACATCTATATGAGAATATAACACTATAACAATGTTTTTAATATTCCATAGCATGTTTTTTTTTAATCACACTTGGTATTTAAATCTTTGTATCCGATTCAATGCCAAAGCCACCCTTGTAGAACAACGGTAGTGGTATTATTTAATGTCATGTATATGATGTCAAATATTCTAATACAAATACTTTACTGTTGTAAAAGTTCAGGTATTCTCATCTAATAGAAATAATCTGTATGGTTTCAAGTATTCCTATACAATACAAATAATTTACACCCTGTCGTATGGCTCTAAGTGTTTCTATCTGATACTACTAGCCTGCATGTAATTAAATGGTCAAAAGTAACTATTTCTTTTTAATTGTAATCATTTGTTTGCACATAGTTACATGGTTTCAAGTATTCTTATCCAATACTAATAATTTTCAAACAAAACTATTTGAATCATTGATAGGAACTTAACAAGAACTACAATATTAGATCAAAGTGGACCTAGGAGTAATGGCAATGAAGGGGTGACTTCACACTCCTCAGATCTCCAGGACTAGAGCCTCACCACCAGATGCAACTTAGTATTATTCTCAGGAAAAGCAGTTTTTGGTGAATTTTCTTCATTTTTTGACATGACTTCTCTTCTCATTGGATTAGTTGACCATCTCCTGACCAAATGATGGATTATCTGCCTTTTGTCGTTCATCCAGCAGACAAGAGAAAACAATTTAACTTCTGGTGGATATTACAGTTTCCTTTGTTGTACGTCTCATTGTCAACGCAAAGACTAGCATCGCTTGAATGTGCCTTTATCCCTCTGAATTTTGACAGACTCAAGACACATGGCGTAACTGTTATAAGCGTTGGTTCCCTAAGTGACAGACATCTGCAATTTACAGGTTCAAGCCGGACTCCGGGCGAATAACATTACAGGAATGCTTAACACTTGGACCCGGTTATGGTTAACGGAATCAGAGCAAGCGACCCCCGTGGGTTAAATAAAGGGCGTGGTTCGAAGTTCTGTGTAGGCTCCCGAGTTCGACAAGAAAAATCTGAAGAAGGCCGGAGGACACATCGGCCGAAATGTTCTGAATATAAAACTAAAGATGAAGACAATAGTCCGAAAAGCCTGAATGATAAAAATCCGCGAAAATTGACGGTAAAAACAAATTAGTGGAGAAATAGTTGCCCTTTCAAATGATGGATGAACACAATAAAATTACAAAATATTTTATTTCAAAGTTTTTTTTTAGCCCATTGGGCTGGGGCTGGAGAATACGCTGACTGCATCATCGCAGAGGATTAAGACATCTTTACCCAACAAGTGTTCTGAATATGACACAAAACTATTTGAGGGTGGGGCTCTAGTCTTGGAGTTTGGGGAATGTAGACTACACTTTCATTTCCATTGCTCGCAGGTCTCCCTTGACCCAGAGAAGCAGTATCTGATAGGGTCCCATCTATGGCTCAAAAGTAACTATTTTTTTATTTACTATACTTGAAACAATTTAACTGTGAGCAAACAAAGAATTAATACTAAATGGACTTATTAGTATTTGATAGCAATACTTGAAACCATTTAGTACCGCATTAAACCGCATCTGAGAGTGAGACCCTAGTTATGGAGTTTAGGGAATGTGGAGTACCCATTCGTTACCATTACTCCCAGGTCCACTCTGACTCGGAGTCGTGATACGTGTTAGCGTCTCATCTATGGGTCAAATAGAACGGTTCAATTCTTTTCGGGGGATTATAATTAATATCAAATTAAACAATCAGTGTTAAAAAGCAATACTTTAAATCATCTAACTATGTGCAAACAATAAGTGGCAATACTTGAAACCATTTAACTATGTGCAAACAATAATTGGCAATACTTTAAATCATTTAATTATGTCTAAACAATAATTGTCAATACTCAAAACCATTTAACTATGTGCAAACAATAATTGATAAAACTTGAAATTATTTAACTATGTGCAAACAATAATGGGCAATACTTTGAATCATTTAACTATGTGCAAACAATAATTGGCAATACTTTAAACCATTTAACTATGTGCAAACAATAATGGGCAATACTTAAAACTATTTAACTATGTGCAAACAATAATTGGCAATACTTGAAACTAGTTAATTGTGTGCAAACTATGTGCTTCGGCGTGTTTTGATTTAATGTTACTTACAAGCTATTCTCTTACACACACACACACACACATATATATACACACATGCACACACACATAAATACTCACACACACACACACACATATATATATATAGTTATGAATCCAATTATTCTCCCTCCAGCTATTACTAAATAGTAGGGCAGACTGATTTCTTCAGCCTTGGTGAGGCAACTAGTCTAGCAGAAAGAAAACTCTGAATTCAAACCTGTTAAACTCCGCTTAAAAATTGACCTTGTGTCATATCTTACCCGAGCGGAGGGGTTGGTAAATATGTATATATAAGCTCCTCTCTATGAGTCAAAAAGAACTATTTAATCATTTACTACACTTGAAACGATTTGATTATAGGCAAAAAAATGATCAATATTAAATCGAATTATTAGTATTAAATCGAAGTATCATATATATATATGTGTGTCTGTGTGCGTGTATGTCCATGTGTATATATATATATATATATATATACGATGATCATTAAATAAGTTTCCAGGCTTTTTTCGTATAGGCACTTTTATTGACAGTACACACATGAAACTATAGTTCCCCTCGAAGTAATATCCTCCAGCTGCAATGCACTTGTTCTACCGTTCCAACAACTTCTGCAAGGCCCCATGGAAGTCCTCTTGTGTGAGCGTGCCAATGACCTTCGTCAAAGTCTCTTTCATCTCCTCAATTGTCTCATAACGACACCCTCTGAGCTTAGGGAATAACCAAAAGTCAAGGTCTGGACTATATGGAGGGTGATAAACTGTCTTGATTCTCATCTTGATCAAATAGTCTGCGACAAGGATGGAGTTGTGGACTGGTGCATTGTCCTGCTGGGAATGCCACTGACCCGATTTGAAGAATGCTGGCCTCTTCCGACGGAATCTCGTCCTGAACTCCCTTAAACCTCAACATAGTAACCCTAACCCTAACCCTTTGGCCAATCAACTCTGGTGTATTGACTTCTTTACTCCTCCCACACCTCTCATCATCCCTCACAGACTCCCTGCCTTCCTTGAATCTCTTATGCCACTCAAAAACTCATGCTCGCTTCATGCGAGATGTTCGAAAAGCAGTCAGAAGCATTCCATACTTTTCTGTGGCATTTTTTCCAAGTTTAAAACACAATTTTATTGCATATCGTTCTTCTAAAGTGTCCTCACGTCCAGATTGCATTTTTGAAATTTACCAGCAGTGACAATCAGGTTTTAGTAGGGAGTATTCCATCCAATTCCTGCTGTAGCTGTTGATTTGAACGTGAAATCATAAAAATTGGCCAGTCATCTCATAAGATGTATAACAATAACACACTGAATTTTCAAGAGTGTACAACAATTTTAAATGCCTGTACAAAAAAAGTCTGGAAACTTATTGAATGCCCCACGTATATACGGACATATATATATATATATATATGGGTGTTTATATATATATATATATATATTTATGTGTGTGTGTGTGTGTGTGTGTGTGTGTGTGTGTAAACAGGATATGGTATTAAAGGACCAACGAGCGTAGATATTCCATAAAACGCACGAACTAACCAACCAAAAAGCAAACAAAAATGCGTTTGGAATAACAAAAAAACAAAAAAAAAAAAACACAAAAAGCAATTATTTTTTTTAACTTTATGTAAAGTGAAGACTTGTAGTTTCAGCCGGCAATTGAACTCAGTTTTCATGATATTTCGTAGCGAGATCAAATACGCTGACTTGTATTTCCTTTGGCAATTTGATTGGTCAGAAATAACAAGGAAGGAGAAAATCATATTCAGTGCTTCAATATATTCCAAGAATTGATATTTTATCCATATTTCATACGTACTCTTCATTTTCTTCTTTTTTTTATTATCCATTATTCACTTGGCACACTCTCTTTCTCTCGCTATTTTTTGCTCCCTCTCTATCTCTCTCTCTTTCCATCTCTCTCTCTCTCTCTCTCTTCCCATCTCTCTCTCTCTCTCTCTCTCTCTTTCTTTCTTTCTCTTTTTCTTTATCAATCCAGAACAAATTCTGTTGAGGTTTTATTAAAGATCATGAAATATTTTCTTCAGAAGACGGAATGAACCGGTGAATGGTGAAAGAAATATCCTGTTCACGCAGTTCCTCCTGTATCCTGGGGTGGTGAGTGGTGAAGGTCTTTTTTTTTAAAAAGTTTTTCACTCAAAGTCACGAAGCAGATCGTATCTGGACTGAATGCATGTTACGTGACTATAAAACGCTTGAGGCCAACACAAGCCGCTTTATACTCATTTACCCGTTTGACGTCGTTTCTTCAAAGCTCTTGATACTTCTCTCTCTCTGTGTCTCTTTGTCTCTCTCTATCTCTGTCTGTTTGTCTCTGTCTCTCTCTATCTCACTCTATCACTCTCTCTTGGCCATTTTTACCTACCCATTTTTAGTTACCGCTATATGAATTGTCCTCGACTAATGTGAATGCTCACAGACACAGACATATATATATATATATATATATATGCGTGTGTGTGTATTTGCGTGTATAGCGTGTGCATTTACCAACTTTTCACACGACCAGGATGTGACACAAGGTCAATTTTTAAAGCAGAATTTAACCGTTTTAATTAGAGTTTTCCTTCTTTACTCGAACCCACATACAGCAGCTCATCGAGAATACGGGATCTAGCTCTGAGGACATGCCAGAAGCGATGAACGATAGAAGGGAGTAGTGAGAGAGTATCAGGGATATCCATGTTGACGACATGACAAGATGATGAATATATATATATGTGTGTGTGCGTGTGTGTGTGTGGTGTATTCAATAGGTTTCCAGACTTTTTTGTACACGCATTTAAAATTGTCGTAGACTCTTATATATGTATGTGTATGTGCGTGTTTGTGCATGTATATATATATATATATATGTGTGTGTGTGTGTGTGTGTGTGACACTATGTGGGTGGTCAGCTAAGCAGACGATCCCTTTGTCTGTTTTGGGGCGAAACCAAACAAAGGGCTTAGAATCGAGATCTTAGACGTGACCGGAGTGGGCAAGGGAACACCAGAGAAGGCAGTTGGAAAAAGGAACCTAGAGAAGGCAGTTGGCGCAGGGTGACGCAGAGGGGTAGTCGACAACGGACAGCAGAAGAGGGCAGTCGGGTGAGATAGAGTCCAGGGGCAGTGAAGAAGACAGATGAGATGAGTTCGCAGTCCTGAGTCGACAACGGTTAGCAGTGAGGAAGACGGTCAGAGATGAGTTGGCATTCCTAGTAGATTGTAGACGTTTCGTGCAAATAAACGTCAGCGTTAGTCTACAGATGCACAGGGAATGCAGTGTCACAGAACCAACCTTCTTGCATTTTCAGTTGACCCAAGCCCAAATTGTTCGTTTGTTCTTTGTTCTTTTTCTCCCACTCCCTCGGTTGTATTTCTTGTGGCCATAAAGAAATGTAAAATACCCCGGTGGAAACCACTAGATGATTTACCGGCCAAGACAGAATTGTTTCGAAGAAGTTGGTAAGTACGGGGGGGAGTAAGGAGTGTTGTCACATCTGGTGCCGTGACCAGGATAGAAAGAAAACCTGACAGAAAAATAAGAAAGAATCGAGGGAGGGATGAGTCGGAAATGAACGGACGAGGAAAAAGGAAAAAAATGACCATAAGGACCCTGCGAGCAGCGTGAAAAGAAAAGAAGAAAAGAAAAAGGAAAAGAAAAAAGAAGAGATAGACGTGTGTGGAGTGACAGAAAAAAAGACCAAAAAGAAAAGCAAGGAAATACATCCTACACACAAAAAGAAGTCTTTTTGTGTGTAGGAATTATTTCTTTTTTTTTTTATTTCTTCTCTGTTTCTCCGCACATGTCTTTTTCTTTTCTTCTTCGCTGCTCATAGGGTTCTTATGGGAATTTTTTCTTCCTCGTCCGTTCGTTCTCCGACTCATCCACTTCCTTCGATTCCTTCTTATTTTTCTGTCAGGTTTTCTTTCTAGCCTGGTAACGGCACCAGATGTGACAATACCCCTTCGCGCCCCCGCCCCGTACTTATCAACTTCTTTGAAACAATTTTGTCTTGGCCGGTGATTCATCTAGTGGTTTCCGCCGGGGTATTTCACCTTTCACACAGATGCATATACACACACGAATGTATACAGATACATACACACACAGACACACAAACACATACACACATACATACACGTGAAAACATACACAAACGCACACACACGCACACACATGTATACATTCATATACATGCATACATACCAACACCCACCACGTACGAACACACAAATACATACCCATACACGTGCACACACAAACACATACACATACATACACACACATGGACATAAGTATAGTATACTCATGAAACATTTGTAAATACATGTAAACTGTTTCAATTGAACTTATTTATTATTTTGGAAATCCGCGCACAATTCAAAAAAAGTAATAGATGAATAAATACATGAATAGATATAGGAATTGATAAATTGATAAAATAAAATAAAATAAATACCAATAAATAGAATGTGTAAATATATATTTATTAACAAGCTATATTGAAATATTATTGGTTTGGTTTGGTTTGGTTTGGTTTGGTGTCATATCAACCATTGTAGGTTATTCAACGTCAAGTATTGTTTATGTTTGTTGGGGTTTTATGGCATATCAACCTTTGTACGTTTTTTTAAAGCCAACTCCAGTTATATGCAATTAGTTCTATTTCAATTAATTCAGTTTAGCATGAGTACCCAATTTAATTTCTATTCTAGGCCATTCAGTTTATTCAAACAGTACTAATTCAGCTAATTCAGTTTAGTACAAGAATAGATTTTGTTGACGCACAGTTAAATTTCCAAACAGGTCTATATTAAACAATTCAGTTTAGTGTTAGTAGAGTTTCAATGTCAAAAACAGTTCCATTTCAAACAATTACGTTTAGCATAAGCATGCAGTTTAAATGTAAGTACAGTTTAATTGTTAAGTACAGTTTAATTGTTAAGTACAGTTTAATTGTTAAAAACATTTCTATTTCTAGCTATTCAGTTTAGCATAAGTATGCAGTTAATTCTATTTAACCCATAGATAGGGCCCTATCAGGTGCTACCATTCCGGGCCAGAGTGGACCTGGGAGCGATGGCAATAACGTGTTCCCTAAAGCTCCAGTGGAACCTCACTATCAGATTATTTAGTGTCATATCCAGGACACTGATTGGGGGTGTCTTACCCCTCTGCAGAGATGCAGTCGGCGCATTGCATAGCCTCAGCCGACTGAGCAATACTCAAAGTTTATGTCAAAACAGTTTTATTTCAGATAATTCATTTTAGCATAAGCACACAGTTCAGATGTCAAAACAGTTCTATTTTATACACTTCAGTTTAGCATAAATACGCAATTTAAATGCAAAAAAACAGTAAAGTCAAACCACGGTTTAGTTCTGTTTAACCCAAAGATAGGGCCCCTATCAGGTGTTAGCGTTCAGAGTGGACCTGGGAGCGATAGCAATAAAGGGGTACTCCGCATTCCCCAAAGTTCCAGCATTACTGGAACCTCACTATCAGGTTGTTTAGTGTAATATCCAGGACACTCGTTGAGCTCATTTGTTTGCACACAGTCAAATGGTTTCGAGTATTGTCATATAACACTAATGATTCTATTCAACATTATTCATTCTTTTGCAAACAGTTTCAACTATTTCTATGCATCACTAACAATTCAATTGCACATCATCGTCCAGTCGGCTGAGATTATAGAATATGCCGACTACATCTCTGCAGAAGGGTAAGACTCCCCCAACAAGTGTTCTGAAATATGATACTAAACAATCTGATGGTGAGGCTCCAGTATTGCTGGAGCTTTGGAGTACCCCTTCATTGTCATCGCTCCCAGGTCTACTCAGGCCCGGAATGGTAGCACCTGATAGGGCCCTATCTATGGGTCAAATAGAACGGTTTGACAATCAAAAGCGGGCAAACAAATGACTTATACTAAATTGAATTGTTAGAAATAGAGCTGTTTAATTATTGAACTGTGTGAAAACAAATGTCTAATATGTGATTGATTGTTTGGTTTGAGTTGGTTTTATGGCATATCGACCATTGTAGGTCATTTAATATCAAATATACATATATATTAAATATATGAATTCTGAATACATTTTGAAGATAACATTTTAAAACGAGACTGAGCACGACTGTTTTTTTTTTTTTTTGTTGTTGTTGTTTTTTCTCGGGTACAATAAAATGGTTTTGTTTCATTTCTAACGATTCAGTTTAGCATAAGTAAAGTCTCTTATTTACACGGTTCGTCATTGGTTTAAATATAGTTTTTTATTTACACATAGTTAAATGTAAAGTAAGCTGGCGACCGTAGTCGAGAGCGACTAGAAGGCTCCCTTTTCAATAGTTACTCCACAGGGATGTAGGAGAGGGCGCTACTCCTTTCCCTGGATTGCTCCACTTTACCCTCGATACGTACCTTATATTGCCGAGTGTTAAGCAAGGAGGTATCAAGTACCATTTTAAAAGTCTTTGGTATGATGCGACCTGGGATTGAACCCATGTCTTCCAGACCATTGGGGAGCACTCTACCCACTAGGCTAATGAGCCGGTTCGTTAAATGTAAAGACAGTTAATTTTAGACAATTCAGTTTAGCGTAATTACACTGTTTAGTTCTATTTTTCTAATAGATAGGACCCTATCCGGTGCTACCACTTCGGGCCAGAGTAGACCTGGAAGCGAAGGCAATGAAGGGGTACTCCGCATTCCCCCAAGCTCCAGCAATACTGGAGCTTCAGTATCAGATTGTTTAGAGTCATATACTGGGCTAGGGTCTTACCCGTCTGCAGAGAAGCAGTCGGTGTATTCTACTGACCCCTCTCCTCCACTAGCCGTCTGGGCGAGAACGATCGTTGTTAAATTGATTTATACGAGGTACCCCAGTCGCAGTATTATGTTCTCTTTCGGACGAATACCCCTGAAAACGGTATGAACTTCTTCCCCCTCGTCAGCAATGGGTTAAATAGTATCACTGCTGTTTCTTCTGCAAAGATGGCTTTACCGTTAAATAACCCACAAAGGTTGATATACCATTAAACAAAGAATCCAAACATCTAATGAAAATAATTTATGCACCATTGTATGGTTTCAAGTATTCCTATCTGTTGTATCGTTGGTTCAATAAAGGTATTCCACTGGTACAAGCCGAAGAGTTGGCAAGTCTATCAGAGAGCGACTAACGCTTTTTCTCTGAAGTAGTCAGACACCGTCCATTTATATCTTTACCGGTGTCATACTAAAAAGAGTCACTGAGTTTATAGTTCCGGTATAACACTATCTAATATCAATAATTTTCTGGTTTCAATTATTTCTTTCCATTTTGTAATAATCATTTGTTTGCACACAATTATATGTTTTCAAGTAACTAATAATAGTCCTTAGTAAACAAATATAGCTTCAAGTTATTATTCTTGATAGAAATAATTTACTGTCATATGAATTATTACAATCTAAAAAAAAATTGATAGATCTATTTCAACCAGAGATGGTACCCTACCAATTACTACCAACCTGCGTAAGAGTAAACCTGGGAGTAATAGTGATGAAGGAGTACTCCACATTCCTCAAAGATCCAGGAGCCTCACTATCATATTGTTTAGTGTCATATCTAGAACACTGGTGTGTGGGAGTCTTACTCCTCTGCTGAAATACAGTTTGCATTTTTACTCGTCTGTAATAATCCTGAGTAAACAATTATATCTTCAATTAACAATTCTTAATACAAATAATTTACAGTTATATAACGCCAAGTATTCCCATGTAATTTTCAAACAGATCTATTTGGCCTATTGATAGAATTTTAACATACATGGGGCCTTCAATAAGTTTCCAGACGTTTTTTGTACAGACATTTAAAATTGTTGTAGACTCTTGAAAATTCAGTATCTTATTACTATACATCATATGAGATGACTGACCAATTTTTATGATTTCAGGTTCAAATCAACAGCTACAGCATCAATTGGAATACACCCTACTAAAACCTGAATCTCACAGATGGTGAATTTAGAAATGCAATCTGGACATGAGGACACTTTATATGCAATAAAATTGTGTTTTAAACTTGGAATAAATGCCACAGAAACGTATGGAATGTTTCAGACTGCTTTTCAAACATCTTGCATGAATCGAGCATCAGTTTTTGAGTGGCATAAGACATTCAACGAAGGCAGGGAGTCTGTAAGGGATAATGGAAGGTGTGGGAGGAGTAAGGAAGTCAATACACTAGAGTTGATTGGCCAAAAGGTTAGGGTTAGGGTTACTATGTTGAGGTTTTAAGGGAGTTCAGGAAGAGATTCCTTGGGAAGAGGCCAGTGTTCAGTGGCATTTCCAGCAGGGCGATGCACCTGTCCCCAACTGCATCCTTGTCACAGACTATTTGACCAAGATAGGCATCAAGACAGTTCCTCACCCTCCATATAGTCCAGACCTTGCTCCCTGAGACTTTTGGTCATTCCCTTAGCTCAGAGGCTGTCGTTATGAGACAGATGAGTAGATGAAAGAGGCTGTGACGAAGGTCATTGTCACGCTCAAACAAGAGGACTTCCATGAGACCTTCCAGAAGTTGTTGGAACGGTAGAACATGTGCATTGAAGCTGGAGGAGATTACTTCGAAGGGGACTAGAGTTTCATGTGTGTACTATCAATAAAAGTGCCCATACGAAAAAAGTCTGGAAACTTATTTAATGATCCGAGTCAGAATGGGCCTGAAAGTAATTGCAATGAAGGGCTACTTACCAGATCCCCAGAAGTAAACCCTTACCACCGAATTCACTTTTATATCTCCATCAAGACACCCTTTTGTGTATGGGGTCTGACTCTCCTGCAGGGAATACAGTCGGCATATTATAAGTGTCAACGACAAGGAACCCCATATGTGTGGCGGTGTGCCAAACTAAGTAAACTATAATTTGCATCAGACGCACTAATCAATTTTTCGGTAGGAAATCTATATAAGTTAAACGTTAGGCTACAGCTTTCTTGCTTCTTTTACACCTTTCAGGTACACAATCGTAATAAATTTTGCGTGGAAGTGTGAAGTTATATACGCTAAAATATAAGCTTAGTCTTCTTTGATTTTTTTTTTTTTTTTACATTTCTTAGACACTCTTTCTCCATAAATGTCTTGCGTAGCTCTAACCTTTATCAGCTGAGATCGAAAACTATTATTTTCTTTTCTTTTCTTTCTACACTTCTGTTGTAATAAACGTTTTTGCTTTAACTATTCTGAATTCAATGGTGATAATATTCAATGTTTCAAAAAATGAATAAACAAAAAATAAATAAAATAAAATAAAATAAAAATAAAATAAAATAAAATGCAATAAAATGAACCAAAAAAGATTTTGGAACAATAGTTTGAACTCATTTCTTTGACGGTCTCAACTGCGGTGAGTTCAGAAAACCGTCAAAAACACTCTTAACCTTGTGTCAGACTAAATATCAAGCATCTCAACGTGGCACAATGGTTTTCCAGTCAATCGTACGGAAATAAACTAAAAAAACATCTTCATGTTCACTGGTCATTAGTCTTTCACACTATCACTACTTAAGTCAATTCTGCAGACCACTGCAACCGTAGTGAGGTTAATACTCACTGAGTGCCTACATTTGATCCCTTAAGTAAGATTAAGCTAAACTTAGTATATATGCTTGGAACCTGCTGTGGCTAGCGGGCTCAGCTTCAGAACATTTCTCTTATAAAAAGTAAAATTGGCGACCGTAGTTGAAGGCGACTCGAAGGCTTCTTTTTCAATAGCTACTAAACTGAGGGTGCAACACTGTTCCCTGGATTGTTCCACTTAATCTTGGTCCGTACCTTATACTGCTGTGTTAAGCAAGGAGGTATCAAGTACCATTTTTTTGAGTTTGGTAGGACTCGACCTGGGATTGAACCCCGATCTCCCGGACCGGGCCTGCCTTTCTGTACTTGATTAAGCTAACTAAAAAGTTATATTTGGTCGAAATATTTTTCAAAATGTGTTTATCGTGGAACAGCCTAGAAATGCTGAGAAGAATTCACAGGGTTCTTTTCCACCATAATCTTGGGTAATCAATATTCATCACGGAACTAATATAACCCTGTCCAGTCGGCTGGTGTGTGTGTGTGTGGGGGGGGTTAAATACATTGACTGTAACTCTGCAGAGGGGTAAGACACCCCCAATGTTTGTCCTGGATATGACACTAAACAACATGATAGTGAAGCTTTAGTAATACTGGAGATTTGGGGAATATGGAGTACTCCTTCAATGCCATTATTCCCAGGCTCACTCTGGCTCAGAGAAGTAACATCTGATAGAGTCCTATCTATGGGTCAAATATAACTGTTTCACATTTAAATTTAATGAAAACAAATAATTTATACAAAATTGTATATCTAGAAATAGAAATGTTTGATCATTGAACAGCGCATAAACAAATGACTGATATTTGATTGAATTGTTAGTGATACGAAGAAATATTTGGAACCATTTAACTGTGAAAACAAATGAGTAATGTTGAATAAAATAATTAGTGTCAGATAGCAAAAATTGAAACCATTTAACTGTGTCGAAACAATAGCAATACTTGAGTGCAAACAAATTAGTTGTAAATATCAAAATACCTACATACTATTAACTTGCAAATCGAATGCATATCAACTAAAAAATGTGTAAGCAAATGACCGATGTTAAATTGTGACTGTTACATATCAATAATTGAAACCATTTAACTGTACAAAACAATAAGCTTAGGATCGTTTAAAAATGTTAAAAAAATGTTTTTACAAATCATATATATTTAATGCGCAATATACAAGTTGGATTTGGTCGAAAGCGAGAAGTTTTCAGCATGAATGAAATGCACGCGGAACCACCATTCCCGTGTGATTTGGTAAGAAACGGTTACTGTAAACGCGTAATAATATCAACGGCCGAAAGTAAGCGCGTTTTTAAAAAATCACAAATTGCACACTAAAAATGAAGATAAACGTCCAATGTAATCTCAGCTCTTAATTGATCTGGCGTATATATATATATATATATATTTTAAGAAAAAACAAAAACCTGTCACTGGTTCTTAAAGAAATTATTGCTCTGTAATGTCAGTTACCGGTCAACGGTTCTTAAAGAAATTATTGCTCTGTAATGTCAGTTATATTGAGCTCTTTACCAGGAAAATTTAAATGTTCTCTGTTGAATGTTTTTTTTTTATCCTGATGGAATTACTCCCAACTCCGGTTTAACTAGACCGAATAATACCTATATATATATATATATATATATATATATATATATAATTCTTTTAAATACCCTATCCGGTGGCAAAAGCTACTTGGTAGCGCCAGGAATGGCAGTACCGCCTTGAGCTACCGAAACTGGTATCATCCCTGGTTAGCGGCTGATAAGAGCAGGGTATCGAACGTGCTTTCACACGTCATATGATGAAAATTTAAAAAAAATATGTAAAAACAGGATTTGGCATTAAAATACCTCCAATGGTTCATATACCATAAAACTAAACCAAACCAAGTAAATATTTAATATATATGTATAAAGAGGATTTGGCATTAACTTACAATGGTTGACATGCCATAAAACCTAACCAAACCAAAATCCTATGTATTCAATATACATCTATAAAGAAGATTTGGCAATAAATAACCAACAATGGTTGATGTACCATAAAACCAAACCAAACCAAATCATATATATTTAATATATATGTATAAAGAGGAATTGGCATTAAATAACCTACAATGGTTGTTATGCCATAAAACCAAACCTAACTGAATCAATATAAAGAAGAACCCTTGAATGAATCTGCATTCTATCTTTTCCATTCTCTCGGGCACACAGTTGCAACGTGTTCTTCATTTCTTGGACTGGATTTACTTTCTTCGTCTTTGTTATTTACAGAGACAAAGTGGACGAGTAAAGTCAATGTCTCGCCTATTGGTCACGTCTTCCGATGGACTGTGGTATTTTTGTGAACTCACCGAAGAGAATGTTTCTTTCATTTTCGGGGAGCTGTTGTATTTTGGGATCTGTGATCGTAGCTGTAGAACTTAATTTTACTTGCCTGAAAAATATATGTAACATACCCATAATATACGGATGTGTGAAATAGACATAGGGAATCCGAAATACACGACATTCACGAAATTGGTTCAGGTACGAAACTTTATTACCTTTGAGTTAAAGGTTATTCGACATGAGGAGAGAAAGACAAAATCTTTCTGTGCTGACTGCTTTTACATCTGTCCCAAACCACGTGCGGCACCCCATCTGCAAACAACTGGTCTGGCCTCGGCGGGCCCCGAAAGTTAACCTTCCCGTTCGGGCGCAGGAACTCAACTCACTGCTTTTTCTCAAATCCCAAAAATCCTCTGCCCACGCTTCCGGTGCATGACGTCTCATTTCCTCTCCGGGGTTTTATTTTGACATCTGTGAATGACGCATCCTTCCCGCACGCGCGTGAACACCTGCGCTCATGTTTGCACCTAACTAACCCATGCACTGAGCCGAAAGTTTATCATCCTAACTAAACCGAAAGGCAAGATATACAAAACTAAATCCCTCCGCAATTATATTACATAAAGAATACCAGTGATTAGTTTATTTACACTGTTTAATATGGGTAAAGAAAATATGATTACAAAGTTTAACCTGATATGCCATTAAACAAAGGAACCAATCTAAACTAAAGTTTAAAGATGGTAACACCTAATCGTTTAGAAAAACAAATTATGACTTTGACAATTTTCTAACTTTGATTATTGCAATAGAGAATTCTAACATCGCTTCTTTCCAGCCACTGCACGTTGATTCTCACGAGAGCCAAATCAGGCAAGTATATATACCAAATTAAGCCCACGCAAATCTGTCGAAATCTTACGATGGTTCAACATAACTCAAATCCTAACTGGAGTCAAAAGCCCATTTCTTAAAATATCTATCATAAAATTTGAATTGAAGTAATATCTAGTTCTGATTCAGCATGGTCTTTTGTTTTCAGAAATGTTTTTTCTCAGTGTTTTAATCTATATTTTAAATGAAATACTATCCATGTCTGTATGTTCAAAAACAAATTTCAGATAGACTCTTTAGCCAAGGACTCCAGTGTACAAACTTTAAAATGTTTCCGCAATGAATTCTTTTCGTCCACCCCCGGGCAAAAAATGCTTCAGTAGAATCGAAACATTTATGTTGAGTTGAAAAAGACCTTTATTTTGAACAAAGAACAAAAAGCTTGTTCTAAATAAATGATTCATTATGCACTCGCAATAATCTCTATGCTTCTAAAATTCGTCATGTCAATACTGTTAAAATATTATTTGTTTCACTTTATCGTCTCAAGTAATTAAAATATATGTATTTAGCCAACAGCTCCACATGAGCAAGATGTTACACAAGATCCTTTTTAAGTAGTGTTTAACAAGTTTGGATTCAGAGTTTTCCTTCTCCAAGACTGGTTGTCATATCAAATTTGAAGGGCGCTGTCTGCCCTACTATCTATGCAAAGTTGAAGAGAGAATAGATGCATGCAAACTTTTGCCCAGCCCAAGTCAGCTGGAGCTGTCGATTACACTGACAGCTTCTCTGCAGAGGAATCATCAGAACCTCCCCAAACGAGTGTCTTTGATATAACATTAAACCATCTGATGGTGAAACTGCTGTAATGCTTGAGCTTTGGGGAATACGGAATATCCCTTAATTGCCATCGCTTGCAGGTTCACTCAGGCCTGGAAGCACCTGATAGGGTCCTACCTCTGGGTAAAAAAGAACGGTTTGTCATTTAAACTCGATGCAAACAAATGACTTATGCTAAATTAAATTGCCAGAAATAGAACTGTTTGATCATTTAATTGTGTTTAAAGAAATGACTGATGCTTCATTGAATTGTTGGTGATACATACGAATACTTGAAACCATTTAACTTTGTTGACTTATGTTTACAAATCATATATATCTAATATATATGTATAAACCGGATTTGGCATTAAATAATCTGCAAGAGTTGATATGCCATAAAACCAAACCAAACCAAACCAAACAAATACTTTTGATGACGCTATTACCAATGCGTGAAATGCAAACGGCCTCATCCAGGATTCGAACTTGGGTCACCATATCATTTGCCTACGATGATAACCGTTACACCATGTGTGCTTCCATCAGTAATTAAAAAGTATTCATGAGAGGTTTGCCTTGTGCCAGACCAAAGTAAGATATAAAATAAAGAGAAAGAGAAATAATTAAGTGCGCGTGGTGGATGAGAGAATGTATACGTGTGTGTGTGTGTGTGTGAGAGAAAGAGAGAGAGAGAGAAGGAGAGAGAGAGAGTGAGTGAAACAGAGAATGTATATAAGAAATGGACAGTATGTTTAGAAAGAGAGTGCTTGTATGTGTGACAGAAGGTGAGCATGTGCGTGTGTGTGTGTGTGAGAGAGAGAGAGACAGACAGACAGACAGACAGAGACAGAGAGAATATTGTCATGTTTTATGGTTAAAAGTTCATTCACAAGTGAATGGATTCGATCTTTACTGAGAGCTATATTTTTCGCCTATGATCAGACTAAGTTGAACTAAATGACTGAGAATGATTGATTGATTTTAATGGCATGTCAACCAGTCTCGAGTTATGTTATGCCAAGAAGTAAGGGAATTGTATACATAGCACGTTTATATTAACATTTTTGCGTCGATCTTTCTTAAGAAAATTTTCAACACGGTTATATGATCTCAAGTATTCCTATCAAAAACAAATAATTTTAGATAGATTTATTTGACCCATAGATGGAATTTTAACAGGGGCAACTACTCCAAGTCAGAGTTGACCTGGGAGTAATGGCAATTGAAGGTTACTCCATACTCCCCAGATCTCCAGAACTTGAGACTTGCCCCAGATGCAATTTGGTATCATGCCTTTGTGTGTGGGGGGTGGTCCCCCTCTGCAAAGAAACAGAGCATATTCTATGACCCGCCGACAGATAAATATATAAGAAATTTTTCATTCAAATCAGCTTTTGAACAATGGTTGAAAGTTGATCTCACTGTTCATTTCACAAGCGCAGGGATTCGAGTGCTCCATTTTTTTACCTTGTGTCACACTAAGTTAACTTAAATCATCTTGAATTTAACTACAAGAAATTTATTTTTGCTTTGATTTAGTTTCGCTTAAGATATTCTGTGACAATTTTGATAGTGGTTGAAATTTTACAAGCTCCCCTCTCTCTCTGTATATATATATATATATATATATATATATATATATATATATATATATTTAAAATTGGCAGTTTCTGCTTTGTGGTGTCAGGTTTGTTGGTAAGGAAATCGAGGTAGGAGTGATTCAACTGGTAACTGTGTCTGCATTGGTATATTTTTGACTGACTCTAACAATGAAACCTTTAACAACGACTTTTTTATTTCTAACGTTCTTATATGTGTACCTGTCAACGTGTGTGTGTGTGTGCGTGTGTGTGTGCAACTGAGAGAGAGAGACATAGAGAGGCAGAGAGAGAGAGAGAGAGAGAGAGAGAGAGAGAGAGAGAGAGAGAGAGAGAGAGAGAGAATAGTGTTTGTGAGGGAGACAGAAATGAATGTGTGTCTGTGTATGAGCCCGTATGTGAGAGAATGTATATGTATGTGTGTGTGTGAGAGAGAGAGAGAGAGAGAGAGAGAAAGAGAGATTGTGCAATTATAAGAGAGAGACAGAGACAGAGAGAAAGAAAGAGAGAGGGAGAGAAAGGGGGCAAAGGAGAAAGTACGTGAGAAATAGAGTGTAATAATGGCGTGTAAAAGTGTGTATATATATATATATATATATATATATATTCTACAACTATAAGAGAGAGAAAGGGGGTATGGGAGAAAGTAAGTGAGACAGAGAGCATATAAGAGAGGGTGTGTAAAAGTGTGTATATGCTTGCGAGAATGAGAGAGAGAGAGAGAGAGAGAGAGAGAGAGAGAGAGAGAAAATGTATATGAGACAGTGACAGTATCGTTAGAAAGAGAGTGAATGTGTGACAGGGAATGAGGTTTTGTGAGAAAGTGAGAGCGAGAGAAAGAGACAATCAGAGAGAGAGAGAGAGAGAGAGAAAGAGAGAGGGGGCGAATGTTTGTGTACAAGTGTGAATGAAATATAATGTGTGTACGAATGTGCGTGTGAGGGTGTGTGTTATTGAGCTGATGAGGGAGCATGTTAGCGGTAGAGAGAGGACATGTGTGAGAAAGTGTGTTTTTCGGTGAGATAGCAGTCATTGTACATATAGATAAGAGGGCATGTGCATGAGGAAAAGCGTGTGTGTGTGTGTGTGTGTGTGGACGCATGTGTATGAGATAGATAGATAGATAGATAGAGAGAGAGAGAGAGAGAGAGAGAGAGAGAGAGTGTGAGAGAAGGTGAGTGAGAAACATTATATCTATCTTTAGTGAGTGCATCTTGCTCAAAGAAATTTGTGCATACGTCTGGCAAAGTGCATATCAAAGAAAGAAAGAGAGAAAGAAAAAGGAGCCATGAAAGAAAAAGACAACGAAAGAAATAAAAAAAAGAAGGAAAAAGGAAAAAGAAAGAAAAAAGTAAGAAAGAAATTTCGTGAGAAAAAAAAGTACAAAAAGAACAAAGAAAGAAAAGAACAAAGAGAGAAAGAAACACAGGACCATACAAAGTAACAAACAAGGTAAAAACGTGACAGAGAAAGACAAAAAAACCAAGAAAGTGACAGAGAAAGAAAAAAGAAACGAAGGAAGAAAAAAAGAAAAAAAGAAAAAAGAAAGAAAGAAAGAAAGAAAGAAGAAGCAGAGAAGGAAACAAAGAAAGAAAAAGACAACAAAAGAATTGGAAGAAGAAAGAAAGAAAGAAATAAGAAAAAGAAGGAAAGGAATAAAGAAAAACGGAAAAGCAGTGAGAAAGAAGGAAAGAGTAAGGGAAAAAGAAAGCGGACAGGTTTCCAACGGAAAGACTATATGTGCAGGTGTGTCAGTGAGTGTATACACGTGCATATCTCCTTCCTTCTTCTCTCTCTTTCTCTCTCTCTCTGTCTGTCTCACTCTCTCTCTCTCTCTCTGTCTCACTCTCTCTCTGTCTCTCACTCTGTCTGTCTGTCTGTCTGTCTCTCTCTCTCTCTATTGAAGTACAAATGAACATTTAGAAATAGCATCTTATTTGTCAAGGAGGCCCTGGGGAACGTACACTGATTCACCTAACACACAAGTGAACAAACACACACACACACACACACACACACACACACACACACACACACACACAAAACTCAGTATAAGAAAGAAAGAAAGATTGAAAGACTGCAGAGAGGAATGCATTGTGGACGGTTCGTAGTTATCTTTACACGGGGAAAATGAATACAGAATTTGTCTTTTATGTTTGAAGAGTTGGCAATGTAAAGAAAACGTGCAAACCAAAGGGTCTTCAAGTGGAAAAAGACCTTTCAGTGAAAAGAGCGACGAAAATAACTAAATCGTAAATTCTTTCTTTATTCTATTAGAGTCCGTTAATCTATCTATCTATCTATCTATTTATCTATCCCTCTTTATCTCTTTCTCTATTTTATCTCATTCTATCTGTCTCTCTTATCTATCTATCTATCTATCTATCTATCTATCTATGTCCTTTTGTCTGTCTCATTTATTAGTTTCAGTTTATTCCTATCTATCTATCTATCTATCTATCTATCTATCCCCGTCTCTCTATTTTATCACATTCTATCTATCTATCTATCTATCTATCTGCTCATCTGTTTTGACTCGTCATTATATATCCGTTTATCTCTATTTCAATTGTTGTATTTTTTTTTAATCCCGTGCAACCCGATGCAAGAAATACATCCAGTTAAAAAAAAGGAAGAAAAAATACCAAAAGACAAAAATAGAAAAAGTGAATATAATGTAGAACTTGTACAAGAAATATTACAACAAACAATAACCACATGCATCTGAAAATGAACTCTCAGAGAAATGAAAACCATTTATCTCACCAACAAATAAAAAAGAATATGCGTTCCATATACTGACCGGTTTATTAATGCGCGGGAAAGAAATTTCTTGTTGCAAGAACAGTGAGTGAATCGAGACTCCATAGGTCATTTATCTGTATGAAAAGAGGAATTACAAGTGAATTCAACGTTTTATTAGGATTAAATATATTATGTATCCAATTTGATTGTAAGATGAGATAATAAAAACATAACGGTAAAAATATTTAGGTTGGGACAACGTCCGTATTGACACGAAACTACATCCATGAAAAGTAAATTAAAAATCAGAAACATGTAAAAATATAAGTATTGTGCCTGCCAAACATAACAACTTCTACATGTCTAAGGATTCAAAATGATGCTATTAATCGAGTCGACAAATTTAGAATGCAGGAGCATCGGTCGCTTGAAAACCTTTCAAATCACCCAAATAAACTGAGGGAAAAAGATGAAAAATGAAACGCAGAATATCTGAAGGGATTAATTCATGACTTAACAGATATCGGAGAAAAAAAATTTCCCCACTTTATATTCAGTAAGTAAAGTTGTCTCCCTTTAGTCGAGGGCGTCCAGAAGGCTCCCTTTTCAATAGCTACTACACTGCGATGTAGGGCAGGGCGCTACTCCTTTCCCTGGATTGCTCCACTTTACCCTTGATACGTACCTTGTATTGCTGAGTTTTAAGCAAGGAGGTAACAAGTACCATTTTAAAAGTCTTTCGTATGACGCGACCTGGGATTGAACCCAGGTCTCCCGGACCATTGGTGAACACACTACCCGCTAAATTAATAGAGTGTTCAACAATGGTCCGGGAGACGTGGGTTCAATTCCAGGTCGTGTCATACCAAAGACTTTAAAAATGGTACTTGATACCTCCTTGCTTAACACCCAGCAATACAAGGTACGTATAAAGGGTAAAGTGGAGCAGTCCAGAGAAAAGAGTAGCGCCCTCACCTACACCTTGGTGTAGTAGCTATTGAAAAGGGAGCCTTCTGGTCGCCATCAACTACGGTCACCAACAACAACTTTACTTCATATTCAGTAAAATATTATAATCATATGTAGAATGTCTGTAGAGAACGGTTTGTTACTTGATAACGAGAAAAAATTAATTCCCAACTTTGTGCCGAGTAAAATCTTACCATCAAAAGAAGTACATCTGGAGAGAAGGATACCTTTATTTAATTCATATTCTTTAACTTAATTTCGAGCCAAAATTAATCCCTGAATCCAGTAAAATGTTAACGTCATCTGGCAATCCCCTAATTTATATGCAGAAAAATCTTATAGTCATATAAAGTACATATGGAGAGATAAATCTTTACTTAATTACGAGCTAAAAAGGATCCATTAATCCATTAAAATTTCGCGGTCATCTGGCATACATCTAGAGTAATCGGTTTGTTTCTTAAGTTACGAGCTTAAAGTAATCCCACACTTTATGTGCAGAAAAATCTTATAGTCATATAAAGTACATATGGAGAGATAAATCTTTACTTAATTATGAGCTAAAAAGGATCCATTAATCCATTAAAATTTCGCGGTCATCTGGCATACATCTAGAGTAATCGGTTTGTTTCTTAAGTTAAGAGCTTAAAGTAATCCCACACTTTATGTGCAGAAAAATCTTATAGTCATATAAAGTACATATGGAGAGATAAATCTTTACTTAATTACGAGCTAAAAAGGATCCATTAATCCATTAAAATTTCGCGGTCATCTGGCATACATCTAGAGTAATCGGTTTGTTTCTTAAGATACGAGCTTAAAGTAATCCCACACTTTATGTGCAGAAAAATCTTATAGTCATATAAAGTACATATGGAAGGATAAATCTTTACTTAATTAAGAGCTAAAAAGGATCCATTAATCCATTAAAATTTCGCGGTCATCTGGCATACATCTAGAGTAATCGGTTTGTTTCTTAAGTTACGAGCTTAAAGTAATCCCACAATTTATGTGCAGAAAAATCTTATAGTCATATAAAGTACATATGGAGAGATAAATCTTTACTTAATTACGAGCTAGAAAGGATCCATTAATCCATTAAAATTTCGCGGTCATCTGGCATACATCTAGAGTAATCGGTTTGTTTCTTAAGATACGAGCTTAAAGTAATCCCACACTTTATGTGCAGAAAAATCTTATAGTCATATAAAGTACATATGGAGAGATAAATCTTTACTTAATTATGAGCTAAAAAGGATCCATTAATCCATTAAAATTTCGCGGTCATCTGGCATACATCTAGAGTAATCGGTTTGTTTCTTAAGTTACGAGCTTAAAGTAATCCCACACTTTATGTGCAGAAAAATCTTATAGTCATATAAAGTACATATGGACAGATAAATCTTTACTTAATTACGAGCTAAAAAGGATCCATTAATCCATTAAAATTTCGCGGTCATCTGGCATACATCTAGAGTAATCGGTTTGTTTCTTAAGATACGAGCTTAAAGTAATCCCACACTTTATGTGCAGAAAAATCTTATAGTCATATAAAATACATATGGAGAGATAAATCTTTACTTAATTATGAGCTAAAAAGGATCCATTAATCCATTAAAATTTCGCGGTCATCTGGCATACATCTAGAGTAATCGGTTTGTTTCTTAAGTTACGAGCTTAAAGTAATCCCACACTTTATGTGCAGAAAAATCTTATAGTCATATAAAGTACATATGGAGAGATAAATCTTTACTTAATTACGAGCTAAAAAGGATCCATTAATCCATTAAAATTTCGCGGTCATCTGGCATACATCTAGAGTAATCGGTTTGTTTCTTAAGTTACGAGCTTAAAGTAATCCCACACTTTATGTGCAGAAAAATCTTATAGTCATATAAAGTACATATGGAAGGATAAATCTTTACTTAATTAAGAGCTAAAAAGGATCCATTAATCCATTAAAATTTCGCGGTCATCTGGCATACATCTAGAGTAATCGGTTTGTTTCTTAAGTTACGAGCTTAAAGTAATCCCACACTTTATGTGCAGAAAAATCTTATAGTCATATAAAGTACATATGGAGAGATAAATCTTTACTTAATTACGAGCTAAAAAGGATCCATTAATCCATTAAAATTTCGCGGTCATCTGGCATACATCTAGAGTAATCGGTTTGTTTCTTAAGATACGAGCTTAAAGTAATCCCACACTTTATGTGCAGAAAAATCTTATAGTCATATAAAGTACATATGGAGAGATAAATCTTTACTTAATTATGAACTAAAAAGGATCCATTAATCCATTAAAATTTCGCGGTCATCTGGCATACATCTAGAGTAATCGGTTTGTTTCTTAAGATACGAGCTTAAAGTAATCCCACACTTTATGTGCAGAAAAATCTTATAGTCATATAAAGTACATATGGAAGGATAAATCTTTACTTAATTAAGAGCTAAAAAGGATCCATTAATCCATTAAAATTTCGCGGTCATCTGGCATACATCTAGAGTAATCGGTTTGTTTCTTAAGTTACGAGCTTAAAGTAATACCACACTTTATGTGCAGAAAAATCTTATAGTCATATAAAGTACATATGGAGAGATAAATCTTTACTTAATTATGAGCTAAAAAGGATCCATTAATCCATTAAAATTTCGCGGGGATCTGACATACATCTAGAGTAATCGGTTTGTTTCTTAAGTTACGAGCTTAAAGTAATCCCACACTTTATGTGCAGAAAAATCTTATAGTCATATAAAGTACGTATGGAGAGATAAATCTTTACTTAATTACGAGCTAAAAAGGATCCATTAATCCATTAAAATTTCGCGGTCATCTGGCATACATCTAGAGTAATCGGTTTGTTTCTTAAGATACGAGCTTAAAGTAATCCCACACTTTATGTGCAGAAAAATCTTATAGTCATATAAAGTACATATGGAAGGATATATCTTTACTTAATTAAGAGCTAAAAAGGATCCATTAATCCATTAAAATTTCGCGGTCATCTGGCATACATCTAGAATAATCGGTTTGTTTCTTAAGTTACGAGCTTAAAGTAATCCCACACTTTATGCACAGAAAAATCTTATAGTCATATAAAGTACATATGGAGAGATAAATCTTTACTTAATTACGAGCTAAAAAGGATCCCTTAATCCATTAAAATTTCGCGGTCATCTGGCATACATCTAGAGTAATCGGTTTGTTTCTTAAGTTACGAGCTTAAAGTAATCCCACACTTTATGTGCAGAAAAATCTTATAGTCATATAAAGTACATATGGAGAGATAAATCTTTACTTAATTACGAGCTAAAAAGGATCCATTAATCCATTAAAATTTCGCGGTCATCTGGCATACGTCTAGAGTAATCGGTTTGTTTCTTAAGATACGAGCTTAAAGTAATCCCACACTTTATGTGCAGAAAAATCTTATAGTCATATAAAGTACATATGGAGAGATAAATCTTTACTTAATTACGAGCTAAAAAGGATCCATTAATCCATTAAAATTTCGCGGTCATCTGGCATACATCTAGAGTAATCGGTTTGTTTCTTAAGATACGAGCTTAAAGTAATCCCACACTTTATGTGCAGAAAAATCTTATAGTCATATAAAGTACATATGGAGAGATAAATCTTTACTTAATTATGAGCTAAAAAGGATCCATTAATCCATTAAAATTTCGCGGTCATCTGGCATACATCTAGAGTAATCGGTTTGTTTCTTAAGTTACGAGCTTAAAGTAATCCCACACTTTATGTGCAGAAAAATCTTATAGTCATATAAAGTACATATGGAGAGATAAATCTTTACTTAATTACGAGCTAAAAAGGATCCATTAATCCATTAAAATTTCGCGGTCATCTGGCATACATCTAGAGTAATCGGTTTGTTTCTTAAGTTACGAGCTTAAAGTAATCCCACACTTTATGTGCAGAAAAATCTTATAGTCATATAAAGTACATATGGAAGGATAAATCTTTACTTAATTAAGAGCTAAAAAGGATCCATTAATCCATTAAAATTTCGCGGTCATCTGGCATACATCTAGAGTAATCGGTTTGTTTCTTAAGTTACGAGCTTAAAGTAATCCCACACTTTATGTGCAGAAAAATCTTATAGTCATATAAAGTACATATGGAGAGATAAATCTTTACTTAATTACGAGCTAAAAAGGATCCATTAATCCATTAAAATTTCGCGGTCATCTGGCATACATCTAGAGTAATCGGTTTGTTTCCTAAGATACGAGCTTAAAGTAATCCCACACTTTATGTGCAGAAAAATCTTATAGTCATATAAAGTACATATGGAGAGATAAATCTTTACTTAATTATGAACTAAAAAGGATCCATTAATCCATTAAAATTTCGCGGTCATCTGGCATACATCTAGAGTAATCGGTTTGTTTCTTAAGATACGAGCTTAAAGTAATCCCACACTTTATGTGCAGAAAAATCTTATAGTCATATAAAGTACATATGGAAGGATAAATCTTTACTTAATTAAGAGCTAAAAAGGATCCATTAATCCATTAAAATTTCGCGGTCATCTGGCATACATCTAGAGTAATCGGTTTGTTTCTTAAGTTACGAGCTTAAAGTAATACCACACTTTATGTGCAGAAAAATCTTATAGTCATATAAAGTACATATGGAGAGATAAATCTTTACTTAATTATGAGCTAAAAAGGATCCATTAATCCATTAAAATTTCGCGGGGATCTGACATACATCTAGAGTAATCGGTTTGTTTCTTAAGTTACGAGCTTAAAGTAATCCCACACTTTATGTGCAGAAAAATCTTATAGTCATATAAAGTACGTATGGAGAGATAAATCTTTACTTAATTACGAGCTAAAAAGGATCCATTAATCCATTAAAATTTCGCGGTCATCTGGCATACATCTAGAGTAATCGGTTTGTTTCTTAAGATACGAGCTTAAAGTAATCCCACACTTTATGTGCAGAAAAATCTTATAGTCATATAAAGTACATATGGAAGGATATATCTTTACTTAATTAAGAGCTAAAAAGGATCCATTAATCCATTAAAATTTCGCGGTCATCTGGCATACATCTAGAATAATCGGTTTGTTTCTTAAGTTACGAGCTTAAAGTAATCCCACACTTTATGCACAGAAAAATCTTATAGTCATATAAAGTACATATGGAGAGATAAATCTTTACTTAATTACGAGCTAAAAAGGATCCCTTAATCCATTAAAATTTCGCGGTCATCTGGCATACATCTAGAGTAATCGGTTTGTTTCTTAAGTTACGAGCTTAAAGTAATCCCACACTTTATGTGCAGAAAAATCTTATAGTCATATAAAGTACATATGGAGAGATAAATCTTTACTTAATTACGAGCTAAAAAGGATCCATTAATCCATTAAAATTTCGCGGTCATCTGGCATACGTCTAGAGTAATCGGTTTGTTTCTTAAGATACGAGCTTAAAGTAATCCCACACTTTATGTGCAGAAAAATCTTATAGTCATATAAAGTACATATGGACAGATAAATCTTTACTTAATTACGAGCTAAAAAGGATCCATTAATCCATTAAAATTTCGCGGTCATCTGGCATACATCTAGAGTAATCGGTTTGTTTCTTAAGATACGAGCTTAAAGTAATCCCACACTTTATGTGCAGAAAAATCTTATAGTCATATAAAGTACATATGGAGAGATAAATCTTTACTTAATTATGAGCTAAAAAGGATCCATTAATCCATTAAAATTTCGCGGTCATCTGGCATACATCTAGAGTAATCGGTTTGTTTCTTAAGTTACGAGCTTAAAGTAATCCCACACTTTATGTGCAGAAAAATCTTATAGTCATATAAAGTACATATGGAGAGATAAATCTTTACTTAATTACGAGCTAAAAAGGATCCATTAATCCATTAAAATTTCGCGGTCATCTGGCATACATCTAGAGTAATCGGTTTGTTTCTTAAGTTACGAGCTTAAAGTAATCCCACACTTTATGTGCAGAAAAATCTTATAGTCATATAAAGTACATATGGAAGGATAAATCTTTACTTAATTAAGAGCTAAAAAGGATCCATTAATCCATTAAAATTTCGCGGTCATCTGGCATACATCTAGAGTAATCGGTTTGTTTCTTAAGTTACGAGCTTAAAGTAATCCCACACTTTATGTGCAGAAAAATCTTATAGTCATATAAAGTACATATGGAGAGATAAATCTTTACTTAATTATGAACTAAAAAGGATCCATTAATCCATTAAAATTTCGCGGTCATCTGGCATACATCTAGAGTAATCGGTTTGTTTCTTAAGATACGAGCTTAAAGTAATCCCACACTTTATGTGCAGAAAAATCTTATAGTCATATAAAGTACATATGGAAGGATAAATCTTTACTTAATTAAGAGCTAAAAAGGATCCATTAATCCATTAAAATTTCGCGGTCATCTGGCATACATCTAGAGTAATCGGTTTGTTTCTTAAGTTACGAGCTTAAAGTAATACCACACTTTATGTGCAGAAAAATCTTATAGTCATATAAAGTACATATGGAGAGATAAATCTTTACTTAATTATGAGCTAAAAAGGATCCATTAATCCATTAAAATTTCGCGGGGATCTGACATACATCTAGAGTAATCGGTTTGTTTCTTAAGTTACGAGCTTAAAGTAATCCCACACTTTATGTGCAGAAAAATCTTATAGTCATATAAAGTACGTATGGAGAGATAAATCTTTACTTAATTACGAGCTAAAAAGGATCCATTAATCCATTAAAATTTCGCGGTCATCTGGCATACATCTAGAGTAATCGGTTTGTTTCTTAAGATACGAGCTTAAAGTAATCCCACACTTTATGTGCAGAAAAATCTTATAGTCATATAAAGTACATATGGAAGGATATATCTACTTAATTAAGAGCTAAAAAGGATCCATTAATCCATTAAAATTTCGCGGTCATCTGGCATACATCTAGAATAATCGGTTTGTTTCTTAAGTTACGAGCTTAAAGTAATCCCACACTTTATGCACAGAAAAATCTTATAGTCATATAAAGTACATATGGAGAGATAAATCTTTACTTAATTACGAGCTAAAAAGGATCCCTTAATCCATTAAAATTTCGCGGTCATCTGGCATACATCTAGAGTAATCGGTTTGTTTCTTAAGTTACGAGCTTAAAGTAATCCCACACTTTATGTGCAGAAAAATCTTATAGTCATATAAAGTACATATGGAGAGATAAATCTTTACTTAATTACGAGCTAAAAAGGATCCATTAATCCATTAAAATTTCGCGGTCATCTGGCATACGTCTAGAGTAATCGGTTTGTTTCTTAAGATACGAGCTTAAAGTAATCCCACACTTTATGTGCAGAAAAATCTTATAGTCATATAAAGTACATATGGAGAGATGCTTTTTTTTTTCATTCTTTTTTTATATTATAAAAAGCAATAATAAATCCTTAATCCAGTAAAATTTTATCGTCATCTGGTGTACATCTGGAGTAATTGGTTGGTTCCTTAATTTACGAGAAAAAATTAATTCCCTGCGGTGTGTCAAGAAAAATCTTATTATCAAAGGAATTACATCTGGAGAGATGGATATTTGTTGCTTAATTCATTTACTTTTATTTAATATCGAATTCGGATAAATCCCATAATCCATTAAATTCTTACCTCATCTGGCGTACATCTAGAGTAGTGGTTTTCAAAGTGAGCGATACCACCCCCCGGGGGCGATATGAACTTTCAGAGGGACGCTGGCGAGTAAACAGTCGGATGGGGACGTTAAAATTGTGAAGGGGACGTTGGGGCAATTGCAGTAAAATGTGACGTTGGTGTTGGTAGAAAGGCCGGAAAAACGGGGCGATTTAATTAAGCGTCCCCCAGTCGCTACAACTAGACGTACGTGTCACGTCTGTATCCAGAACTCTCTTCGTAAGGGACAATTTTCGCCTGGTCACCGCTTTCCCCTTTGTTTATTTCCCGTTTCCTCGCTGCGATGTTAAACTTTCTGTCCCTTTTTAACTCCGTTACTTTAATTTTTCATTTCTTCTCCCCTTCTTAATTTCCCTTTCGGGTTCCCTTAAGCTCTGCTCTTGGGAGTTTATCCTTTCTTTATTAATTGATCCCAAATTCTCGGCATCGCGAAAGCTACGAGACTTATTCTTCTCGGCAGGACTTTCAACCATTCCGCCAGACATTTTTCTTCCCGACAACACGCATTCTTTCCTTCTCGCTTCAGTCACCTCTTCAACATGACTCTGGTATGTTTCATTTGCCTTATCTCACCATGTTAACTTCCTACTTGTTACCTTCAATTTAAATATTATCGGAATATTATTCCTATTTGCCATGCTACTTGTCTCACTTTTACCCGCTTTATTACTTAGTAGTAAACTAAAATTCTACTTGTTACAGTCCCCTTACTTTCCCTCCCTTCCTCTCTTTCTTCTTTGCCTTTCTCTTTCTCCCCTGAAATTTTTACTTGTTTCTTCCCCTTCGTTGCCGTGAAAACTTCTTTTTTTTTTCAGAAATTTACCTGTCTTACGTTGGAATAAATTTCTCTTTCATAATTTTGGAATTAGTTAGTGTTCTTTTATGCGTGAGTCCGAGTTTATTCTGTCTGTCTAAGCAAGATGTTTATTAACATTTGTGAGGGCAGCATACATACATGGCAACCCCAGGAGCATCGAAAAAGAAGTGTAGGCAATACTCTGTGGATTACTTGAAGTATGGATTTATACAATCACCGACCAATCCACAACAACCCAGGTGCTTGGTTTGTGAGAAAAACTTTTCTAATGAAGCAATCAAGCTGTCTAAGCTCCTCGAACATTGACTGAAAATTCATCCCGATAAATCTGGTAAAACATTGGCGTTCTTTCATTCTCTTCGAGATCAATTTTTGAAGCGAAAAACAATGAATATGTTTACTTCTACATCAAAAAATTCAGATGACGGTCTGAAGGCTTCTTACAACATTTCTTTGCTGATAGCAAAAGCTAGCAAGCCCCACACTATTGGAGAAGAACTGATTCTGCCTGCAGTTAAAGAGGTTATTAAAACAGTCTTGCACAAATCTCCTGAACAGGTCATAAAATCGATTCCTCTCAGTGACAACTCAGTTCAACGAAGAGTAGACAAAATGGCTGAAAACGTCGAAGAGACCCCCAGTAAGATGTTGATGACAACTGAGTTCAGTTTGCAATTGGACGAATCCACTCTTCCAGGTAACGAATCGCTACTTCTCGCATATGTACGCTTCATCAAGGGTGGGTCATTGTGTCAATAATTATTGTTTGCACGTCTCCTGAAAACAGATACCAAAGCAGAATTAGTGTATCGAGCTGTGGAGGACTATTTCCAGAAAAAAAGCATTCCACTTACAATCATCATCTCATGTGCTACAGATGGCGCCCCGTCCATGGTTGGTTGACACCGTGGATTTCTAAGTTATTTGAAAAAAGCTGTTCCGAAAGTCCTCACAGTTCACTGTGTGATCCATCGACAACATTTAGTGGCAAAGAATTTGAGTGAGAAGCTACATGAATCCTTATCGACTGTGATTACTGCAGTCAACAAAATGAATGCTCTCAATTCTCGACTGTTCCATCAGCTGTGTATGGAAAATGACGAAGATTTTCAATGCCTGCTTCTCCATACAGAAGTTAGGTGGTTGTCGAAAGGTAACTGTTAAAAAATGTTTTACACACTGTTTAACAGTGTTCTGGATTTTTTTCAAGAATCCAACCCTGAACTTTACGACAAACTAAAATCGAGTAAGACAGATATTGCTTACCTCACTGAAATGTTTTCCAAATTCAATGAAGTGAATTTGCAGCTGCAAGGGGATGAGACTTCATTAACCAAAGCCTAGTCCGCCATCTCGGCATTCCTCTCAAAATTACATCTCTACAGCAGGAACCTTGGACGCCGCGAATTCCGTCAGTTTCCTTGTTTGTCTGACTTGGAGAAGAAAACAGGAGTGAAGGATGATGACATTGCCGTGTACTGCGCTCATTTAGCGGAACTCCACAGGGATATGTCAGTCAGATTCAACGAACTATTTTCTCTTGAAATCCCTGGTTGGGTGATCGATCCGTTTACTGAACCCAGCACAGAGGTGCCAACCCATCTAGAAGAGGAACTTATAAGTTTGCAAAATGACACGGATT
The DNA here is from genome assembly GCA_963585895.1 of Sepioteuthis lessoniana. Lineage (NCBI taxonomy): Eukaryota > Metazoa > Mollusca > Cephalopoda > Myopsida > Loliginidae > Sepioteuthis > Sepioteuthis lessoniana. The sequence continues at coordinate 84,801,270 of OY757926.1, forward strand.
TGAAACCAAATTTCAAAACCTCTTACCAAGCCTTTTGGATGCAAACAGTGATCCCAAAACGCTACCCAACCCTGTGGAAAGACGTCAAGTTGTTTTTCATTGCTTTTCCGACTTCCTACCTGGTTGAGAGGGGATTCAGCGCAGTGTCTAGGCTCCTCACCAAACAAAGAAAAAAAACTCAACATAACAGAGCGTGATGACCTGAGACTGCTCCTGACAAACCTTCATCCTGATGTTGACAGTTTGATTGCAATGCACCAAGCCCACCCATATCATTAAGTACGGTAGTTGTTAATGATTACTCGTTCAGTTTTACAATTTATTTCATGTTCAGTTCAAGGTTTTTGTGATTGAAAAATAAATGTTAACCATTTTTGGTTGTTAAAATTGTTTTTTATACTCTTCAAACTGTTTGTGATTGAAGAATCAACCAATTCTTATGACATTTAACATCACCGTCGTTCTGACGTTCGTTGGAAGAGGGGGCGCTGGCATTTTGGTCCGGCGGTGAAGGGGATGGTGGCAAAAACAGTTTGAAAACCACTGATCTTGAGCAATCGGTTTGTTACTTAATTTACGAGTTAAAAGTAATCCCGCACTTTATATGCAGAAAAATCTTACAGTCATATGAAGTACATCTAGAGAGATAGTTTTTATTTAATTACAAGCTAAAAAGGATCCCTTAAGCCAGTAAAATTTCGCCGTCATCTGGAATACATCTAGGATAATCGGTTTGTTATTTGATTTACGAGCTAAAAGTAATCCCCCACTTTATGTGCAGAAAAATCTTATAGTCATATGAAGTACATCTGGAGAGGCGTTTTTGTTCATTTTTCTTTTTATACAAAAAGAGCTGTAATGAATCCCTTAATCCAGTAAAATTTTATTGTCATCTGGTGTACATCTTGAGTATATGGTTGGTTCCTTAATTTATGAGAAAAAAATTAATTCCTCGTTTTGTGTGCAGAAAAATCTTACAATCAAATGAAGTTAATCTGGAGAGATGGATATTTTTTGCTTAATTCATTAACTTTCACTTAATATCGTGATAGGATAAATCCATTAAATTCTTACCTCATCTGGCGTACATCTAGAGTAATCGGTTTATTACTTAATTTACGAGCTAAAAGTAATCCCCCACTTTATATGCAGAAAGATCATATAATCATATGAAGTACATCTAGAGAGATGGATCTTTACTTAATTATGAGCTAAAAAGAGTCCATTAAGCCAGTAAAATTCCGCCGATATACATCTAGAGAAATCGGTTTGTTCCTTAATTTACAAGTTAAAAGTGATCTCCCATTTTATGTGCAGAAAAATCTAGTAGTAATATGAAGTAAATCTGGAGAGATGGATCCTTACATAATTGCAAGCTAAAAAGGATCCATTAAGCCAGTAAAATTTTGCCTTCATCTGGCGTACATCTAGAATAATCGGTTTGTTACTTAATTTACGAGCCAAAAGTCATCCCCCATTTTAAGGACAGAAAAATCTTGTAGTCATAAGAAGTACATCTGGAGAGGTGTTTTTTTCTGTTCATTCTTCCTTTTATATAATAAAAAGCTGTAATTAAACCCTTTATCCAACAAAATTTTATCGTCGTGTACATCTTGAGTAATTGGTTGGTTCTTTAATTTATGAGAAAACTTAATTCCCAGCTTTGTGAGCAGAAAAGTTTTATAATCAAATGAATTACATCTGGAGAGATGGATATTTTTTGCTTAATTCATTAGCTTTCACTTAATATCGTGATAGGATAAATCCCATAATCCATTAGATTCTTACCCCATCTGGCGTACATCTAGAGTAATCAGTTTATTACTTAATTTACGATCAAAAAGTAATCCCCCACTTTATATGCCGAAAGATCATATAATCATATGAAGTACATCTGGAGAGATGGATTTCTTTATATAACAACGACCTGTAATGAATCCCTTAATCTATTAAAATTTTATTGCCATCTGGTGTACATCTTGAGTAAATGTTTTGTTACGTAATGTACAAGCAAAATTCATTCCTCATTTTATGTGCAGAAAAATCTTTTAGTCATATGATGTACATCTGGAAAGATGGATTTAGTTTACATAAGAACGAACTGAAATGAATCCCATAATCCAGGAAAATTTTACTATCATCTGCCGTACATCGAGAATAATCGATTTCTTACTTAACTTACGAGCAGAACGTAATCCCCCATTTTAAGGACAGAAAAATCAAATGAAGTACACGAGGAGAGATGGATCCTTACTTAATTACAAGCTAAAAGTAATCCACCAACTTTATGTACAGAAAAATCTTATTGTCGTATGAAGTACATCTGGAGAGATGGATATTTTTACTTAAATCATTTTCTCTTCCTTAATAACGAGCTGAAATGAATTCCTTAGTCTAATCAAATTTTATTGTCATCTGGCGCACATCTCGAATAATTAGTTTTTTCCTTAATTTTCGAGAAAAAGTGAATGACCCCACTTTATGTGCAGAGCAGTTTTATAGTCATATGTAGAACATCTGGAGAGATCTTTTTTTTCACTTAACTCATTTTCTTTTACGTAATAACGAACTGAAAGGAATCCCTTAATCCAGTATCATTTTTCCGGCATCTTGCGTACATCTTGAGTAATCCATTTTGTTAATTAATTTACAAGTAAAAATTAATGCCCCATTTTATGTGCAGAAAAATTTTAGAGCCATATGATGTACATCTGGAGGAACTGGTTAGTTATTTGAAAACTTGCTTTATGTCCAGTAAATTCGTATCGAGAAAACTGAGGCAAAATGTATATATTTACCCACCATGGTCAATTTTTAAGCGAAATATAAGTTGTCTGAATAGAATTTTTTTTCTTCTTAGGCTAAACAACTCAGTCTACCTAATTATTTACCCATAGCTGAAAGGAATCGATGGATTCATGTCTTTATCATGGTCATTAGCGTTAAGTGAAACTCTAACCATCTTGTCCAGGATTAGAACTCGTGTCTCCGACTCAATTTCCCACGACATGAATTGTATTATGTATGCGTTATATACCCTACCTCTGAGCATTAATGGGTATGGTATGTCCCATTCCTCATAAATACATTGGACACTTTTGTGAGGGGGGAAATATGCTGACTCAGTAGTACACCATTAGCAGTGGGTTACCTTCTTCACGCCGATGTCATGTATTTTGGTAATGTCATAATGATTTTCATTTCATTTCCAACCTCCGTTTTGGTAATTTCTCATTCAGTAACCTTTGTGTTAGGTTACAACAGTATGTTCACAAACTCATAAACATTTACATATCTCATATATTTTCGTGATGTTTTACATGATAAACGTTCAGCTACTTACCTTGCCTAGTCGGATGGGGTTGTAGAATACACTGACTGCACCTCTGCAGAGGGGTAAGACCCCCCCGAATGAGTGTCCTGGATATGACAGTAAACTGAAAGTGAAGTTCCAGTGATGCTCGGGCTTTAGGGAATGCAGAAAACCCTTTCATTGCCATTGGTCCCAGATCCACTCTGGCCCGGCGTGGTAGCATCTGATAGGGCCCTATCCATGGATTAAATAGAACTAACGGCATACTTATGCTAAACTGAATTGTTTGACTAAAACGAATAGTTTGAAATAGAAATGCTTTTGACAATTAAACCATACTTACATTTAAACTGCGTGCTTATGCTAAATGTTTTTGATAATTAAACCGTACTTACATTTAAACTGCGTGCTTATGCTAAACTGATTTTTTTTACATTAAAAACTCTACTTACACTAAACTGAATTATTTGATATAGAACTGTTTTGACATTTTAACTATGTGTAAATAAAATCTGTACTTATACAAAACTGAATTAGCTGAATTAGATTTTTTTTGGCAATTAAACTGAGTACTGAATTGTTTGAAATAGAACTATTTACATAAAAATGGATTTGGTGTTAAATAACCTACAAAGGTTGATATGCCATAAAAACCAACCAACCAACCAATCAACTTCAGCTACTTACCAGTTGCAAAGAGGTCGCGATGCGTAGCATGTTTAGTCCGTCATATGCAATATCCAAAGGGCGCATGCGTTAACGGAAGGTGTCTGATGGGGATAGCCGGTGACACGTATGCAAATTAGGAACTTTCAAAAAGACTGATGATTTGTCGGGGAGAGAACGATTTGCGACTTGTGACCAGATTCAAAAAACAGACAGTAGGAAGAAAGTAAAATAAATTGAAGTCCTGACCAAAATTATCGATCTGTACAGATTGGTTTTTATCATTAAAGATTTTCGCACTATCGTCTTCATCGTTATTTCCACAACGTTTCGGTCGAAATATCCTCCGTCCTTCTTCCAGTGTTTGTCGAACTCGGGAATCTACACGGAACTTCGAACTTTATTGAATCCACAGAGGTCGCCTGTTCTGATTCCGTTTGCCATAACCGGGTACAAGTGTTACTGTATTGTTACTCACCTGCTGTCAGGATTGAACCCGCAACTTCCAGATTATTATCTCCTTAGAGAACCAACGCCTATAAACGTTACGCTATGGGTAAATAGTAGGGCAGACTAGGTTCTTCAGCCTTGGTGAGGCAACTAGTCTAGGAGAAGGAAAACTCTGAATTCAAACCTGTTAAACTCCGCTTAAAAAATTGACCTTGTGTCATATCCTGCTCGAGCGGAGGGGTTGGGTAAATATGATAAACGTTACGCTATGTGTCCTGCTGTACAGTCTTGAGGGAATTTTGGTGGCTTATAAACTTAATGTTCTTACTTGACTAGGATTACAACTATTATGTATGATTTTTTACCTGTTCTCATATTCAGATTTTTTTCATTTAGTCTTTTTAATTATCGGTTCCCATATTGTATTCATTTCTATACTTGGTTTACTCAGCAGGTCATTGTAGCCCAATATATGTGCTGATTCTTTAAGGCGTCTAATCCTCCAATATTCAGCCCTATCAATTATTTTAACTACATCCTATAAAGGCAGATGGTTTCCTTTTTCCTTCCATTAAAGATGCTACCTACAAACTAATTGCTAAAAAATATGTATAAAAAGGATTTGGCATTAAATAACTCACAATAGTTGATATGACATAAAACACCAGACCCAATCAAACAAATATATATATATATATATATATGAGGACACATGAGGGGCTATTTGATGCGGGACATGAAACTTGAGACGGCAATTATCGGTGGAGATGTTGAATCATCATATATATATATCCTATTTACCCAACCCCTCCGCTCGGGCAGGATATGACACAAGGTCATTTTTTAAGCGGAGTTTAACAGGTTTGAATTCAGAGTTTTCCTTCTCCTAGACTAGTTGCCTACCCAAGGCTGAAGAACCTAGTCTGTCCTACTATTTACCCATAGCTGGAGGGAGAATAAATGGATTCATACCTTTCCCAAGGGTATTAGTGCTATGTGAAATGCAATCAGTCAAGTCCAGGATTTGAACTCGGGTCGCCGTGTTCATTTCCTACGACGATAACAATTACACCACGGGCACCTCATCATATACATATATATATATATATATATATATATATATATATATATATATATATATATATATATATATATATATATATATATATATATATATTCCTTTGAAGTTGGTAGACAAGTTCATGTACCTCGGCAGCAGCGTCTCATCTACTGAAAGTGATGTCATTAATCGCTAAGCAGAGGCGTGGATTGCTATCGATTGGCTGTCGATCATATGTAAGTCTGATATATCCGATAAAATAAAACAAGGTTTCTTCTAAGCAGCAGTTGCGTCAATACTTCACTATGGATGCACCACAAAGACGCTGACAAAACGCATTTAGAAAAAGCTTGATGGATACTGTACAATAATACTACGAGTTATATTGAACAAATTCTGAAAGCAACACCACCCGAAACAACAGTTGTTCGGCCACCTACCTCCCATCTCTAAATCCGTTCAATTAAGACGAACACGACATATGGGATACTGCTGGAGAAGCAAGGACGGACTCATAAGTTATATTCTCCTATGGACCCCTACAGATGGACTTCCCAGTGATGGTCGACCAGAAAGAACTTACCTACAACAGCTCTGCGCCGACACAGGGCACACTTTAGAAGACTTGCCGGGAGCGAAGGACGATGGAGACGATTGGAGAGAGAGAGAGTGTGTGTGTCAGGGAAATCAGCGCCAGCAGCGTGTCTTGATGATGATTGATATACACGATCATTAATAAGGAAATAAAGCTACTGACTTTCACCCTGTAATATTTGAGAGCTAATCATATGTTTTCGATATGATTAACATGACTCATACTTTTGAAGTCATTCGTCTTATTATGTCAAAAAACAAAGGAATAATAAATAAATAGATAACAAGTGCGTCTCATTAAGTGAGAAAATTGATTACCGAATTATTTTTATGAATTCAATTTTATCAATTTTCCGTCATGTACTTTTTATGATTTTAATTTCATCAATTTTTCGTCTTATTCGAATTTTGTTTTTGTTTTTTGCCTTCCCTTCGTTTCGTTAATTCGCAAAGTCACGCTTAAAGATTAAGAATAGAAACTCGAATATAGATCTACGCACCTTTGAAGCGTATTCCTTTACGCACGCACGCACGCACGCATATATATATATATATATATATATATATGTATATATATATATATATATATAAGGTGATTGAAAAGTAATTGTTTTAAAATTTTTATAGTTTATTTCTTAACAAGAAATAGAGATGACAAGAAATCTTATAGCTTGGAGTTTTACTTAAAATTCCATATTGACATCAGCATTCGTCACCAGCTTCTCAAGACGCCAGGGAACCGCATTAACCGACTCACCTGGAACTCTGGTGGGATGGAAGACATAGCTTCTCGTATGAGCTCTTTAAGCTGTTCTAAAGTCGGACCATGACAAATCATCCATCTCCCCGGCAAATGGTCATTCAGCTTTTCACGAACAGCTATAGGTAAATGAGGAGAAACGCCATCTTGCATGAAGATCAAATTTTCAATATTTTCACAAGTATTGACAACTGGCCAGACATCATCTTGCAGCCTGCTGAGGTACCTTTCGGAATTTCTGCTATCACATAGGAGTAGCTTTTTTAATCCTACTGTATAGTGAGTATCTTGCCAGCACATTCTCTTGTAGGCATATTTTATTAAAGATGACAGACAAGGATATTTGGAATTGTTGACGAGATTCATGTTTACCAACCCCTCCGCTCGGGCAGGATATGACACAAGGTCAATTTTTAAGCGTAGTTTAACAGGTTTGAATTCAGAGTTTTCCTTCTCCTAGACTAGTTGCCTCAACAAAGCTGAAGAACCAAGTCTGCCCTACTATTTACCCATAGCTGGAGCGAGAATAATTGGATTTATACCTTTCCCAAGAGTATTAGTGCTATGTGAAATGCAATCAGTCTCGCCCAGGATTTGAACTCGTGTCGCCGTGTCCATTTCTTGCGACGAAATCTGTGAATTCAAAACATTTTAACCATCACCAACGGACCGTGTGTTTGACTAAGGCATGAACTACTCGCGATGAACACTCTCATTCAAAATCTTCATTGGTCACATAAAATATCTCATAAGCTATAAACATGTCGGTTTCAGGTGTTACCTTCAAATCAGGTGGCCATGACACGCATTTTGGCCGTAATATTTGACCCATGATTACAAAACTAAGTTGTTACCTACATATAATTACACCGTTCGTCCAGTTCAGAATACTTTGATTATTATTAATCTGCCATATTGCCCTATCATCGCAGATACGAACTAAAAAGTTAAAGAATGTCAAAACGTAAAAGCTTCAATGTAAACTTATCATACGCTAATTAATGTAATTAGATTATCTTGTGATTAAAATCTGAAAAAAAAAATCTTTGAACATTTTGAAATAAAAGAAACAAAAAGATTATTTTATGTAATAATAATATATTTATTTTAACGGTATCATTATTGGACTAGAGTCATTACTTTCTTTTCTTATTTTTTCTTCTTTTATTATGATTTTTATTCAGTTTTTAAATTGATTGCTGGAAAAATATCAAAATACAAAATATACCGTTCGGTATTCGTCAAACACTTACCTAGAATGGTAATTTCAAAGCATAACAAGAAAAACAATAATGTTCTGAAAAAATTAAAAACTTGCAGAACTTTGAAAGTTTTATATTTGAAAATTCAAATTTTGAAAAAAAAAAGTCAATGTTCCATTATTGTTGGAATTCTGTTACCTAATGGAATTCTGTTATCTAACACTTATCTAATGACGATTACTTCTTAGCCAACATTCGTATTGTAAGATTTCATTTTTTATCATTATGTATATATATTGCAGTCTACGTTAAATTGATGGTGTTGTAGGAATTGGCTTCTCCAAAAACTTTGATCAAACCAGAAATATATTCAGTTAAGGGTTTCCATGTTATATACTTACAACTATAATATTAATCATAATGATATCAATCCAACAAAACATATACAATAAACAGGCGGATGCAAATATAGGCGGTAACAGGCGGATGCAGATACAGGCGGTAACAGGCGAATACAATATAGGCCGTAACAGGCGGATGCAAATACAGGCGGTAACAAGCGATGCAAATACAGGCGGTAACAAGCGGATGCAAATACAGGCGGTAACAGGCGAATACAATATAGGCGGTAACAGGCGAATACAATACGGGCGGTAACAGGCGGATGCAAATACAGGCGGTAATAGGCGGATGCAAATACAGGCGGTAACAGGCGGATGCAAATACAGGCGGACTCCGTTGTTCAGATACGAACGGTTCATTAGTTCCTGACTTCAGTTCTTCGACAGTCTTTCGCAATTATTCTATGCTAACAACACCCCAACGCTCGGCACATCTCGTGGTGTTTTAGATCTCAATTCATCTTCGCTGATCGGGACCCGAAAAACTTAACCGCCGCTGCAAACGGCAGAAAATTCAACTCCATGGCAGAGAACTCAATTCTCTGCCTGCATGGTCCAATCTCAAATCCTCAATCGCATGGTCGGACCCCAAATTCTTAACACCATGGTCGTACCCCAACTTCTCAACCCCATGGTCGGGCCCCAACTTCTCCACATCCTGGTCGGACCCCAACTTCTCAACACCATGGTCGGAACTCAACTGAATCTTTTTCAAAATCTTCCAAATTCTCAGCCCATCTCTTCTGGGCATGACATCATCCATACTCCAGCCCAATTTACTGTCTTGAGTTTATTATGACAATGGTGATCGTCATATCATTTGCTCGCGAATGTAAACTGCACCAATTGACTACACACCTGAACTCTTAACCCGAATAGTTCAAAGCCTAACCAAACTGAATGATAAAATATAATTAAATGAAAAATGATTAAAATAAAAAATCATTCCTTAATTATATAACACCCAGAGATAAAACGTTTTGCTCGTCGCATATATATATATATATATATATATAGTAGATATATCTGAAAAGTAATGGAGTGTCACAAACAATTCATTTCAATTTCAAACAAGAAAGTACAATATTCTAACAGTATATGAACTTTCATGGGTTATTTAAGCTATCTCTGTAGAAGAACAGCTGTGATACTATTTAACCCATAACAGGAAGGATAAGGGAGTTCATACCTTTCCCAAGGGGCATTAACCAGAAAGTGAACGTTATAACGCGACTGGAGTTCGAACTCGCATTCTTCACTACCGCAGTTCAGCTTTTTAGACCCTTCACCATGAAGACTCAACCCTTTTAAATAATAAGTGAAGCTTAGAGTTGTACTAAGCCACAAGTAAAGAATTCTTACAAAGGATCGAACTCACCACCCGGGAAATAATTGAGGAATTAGGTTAGCTTGCTTATCCACTCCTACCGAGTCGAACTCAATATTTTCAGCTAAAAATTTGGGTTTTGATTTATACCTACTTGTCAACCCCCAAACAGAGTTGACAGCGGAGTCAGCTGGTGCTAAAGAATTCACTGACTGCATCTCTGCAGAGGGATGAGACCTCGCCAACAAATGTCCTGCATATGACATTGAACAATCTGATAATGAGACTCAAGCCCTGGAGCGTTGGGGAACGCGGAGTATCTTTTCATTGCCATTGCTTCAAAATGCACTCTGAGCCGGATTAGTAACATCTGACAGGGTCCAATCTATGGGTCAAATAGAACTGTTTGATATTTAAATTGTGTGTAAACGAATGACTGATTTTTAATTGAATTAATTAGTAATTAGCAATAATTATAAGCATTTAACTTTGTTGAAACAATAGCAATGCAATCAAATTACTTCTAACACATTTAAAAATGAAATCACCTTCAAACAAGTCACTTACAAATCATATATGCATATCCATGTAAATCTGTGCAAATGAATTATTAATAGTAAATAGAATTATTTGTATAAGATAGAAATACTTGAAATCGTTTAACTGTACGTAAAAATAAACAAATGCTATTTTAAAAAAAGTTATCTACAGAATGTGTTTACAAAGCATATATTTAATATGCATGTATAAACCATTTTTGGCATTAAATAACCAGCAATGGTTTATATGCCATAAAAGCCAACCAAACCAAATTCTATATATATATATATATATATATATATATATATATGTTGTATTTTGACCTTCGATCCAGGCAAATATGCCATTCCAAAGTGATGCACCGGAAGGAAGTGACACATCCCAATGGCCAGTAATCGAAAGAAATCGCGTAGGCGGGATTTGGCTGATGAAATGGGACAAGGCAAAAAAATCCCATGGTACACTCATAGACTGATGCACCGGAAGAGAGTGACCTGTGAACTGCATGACAGTTATTTCCGCTTGATGACGATCAAACATGCCATTCCAAGGATTGAGTGGACGTTGAACTATTTAATAACTCAGTCAAGACAAGAAGTCAGACAGTTGGAGTTATAGACGAGATGTGGTAGAGAAAGCCCGGCAGAGGGGACTCTTGGGGCCCCTGATTGAGTTGGGGTCCAGAGAAGTTGCTGATAAGATGCAGTAGAGAAAGCCAGCAGAGTGGGCCCCTGGGCCTCCGGTTGAGCAGCCCTGGAAAACAAGAAAGACACAACGCTGACGGCCATAAGAGTGGGGGTCAATATGTTGCAGTTATGTTCGGTCTCCAACTCCCTCTCACAGTAAAACCTTGAATAACCTTTTCGAATTCTTACAATAAAGTGAGAGGTAAATATTTTTTATAAAGAAGTCTTTGCTCGTCTGTTTAATTATTGTGTTGTTATAATTATGAGTATACAACACACAGACACACACACACACACACATATATATATATATATAAAGAGGATTTGGCATTAAATAACCTACAATGGTTCATATGCCATAAAATTAAACCAAACCAAATCATATATGTTTAATATATATGTGTAAAGAGGATTTGGCATTAAATAACTTACAAGGGTTAATATGTCATAAGCCCTACCAAACCAAATCATACATACTTAATATGTAAGTATAAAGAAGAACTGGCATTAAATAACCAACAATGGTTGATATGACATAAAACCCAACCAAACCAAATCCTCCATATTTAATATATATGTATAAAGAGTATTTAGCATTAAATAACCTACAATGGTTGATATGACATAAAACCCAACCAAACCAAATTATATATATTTAATGTATATGTATAAAGCAGATTATGCTTTAAATAACCAACAATGGTTGATATGCAATAAAACCCAACCAAACCAAATTATATATATTCAATATATATGTATAAAGCAGATTAGGCTTTAAATAACCTCCAATGGTTGATATGCCATAAAAACCAACCAAACCAAATTATATATATTTAATATATATGTATAAAGCAGATTAGGCTTTAAATAACCTCCAATGGTTGATATGCCATAAAACCCAACCAAACTGAATTATATATATTTAATATATATGTATAAAGAGGATTTGGCATTAAATAACCTCCAATGGTTGATATGCCATAAAACCCAACCAAACTGAATTATATATATTTAATATATATGTATAAAGAGGATTTGGCATTAAATAACCTCCAATGGTGGGTATGCCATAAAACCAACCCAACCCAACGAAACCAAACAGTTGACTTGGGTTACATTACGATTTGTGTTTACCGCCAATGTCCTCGATGTTGGAAACGGCGTGTCTTATTGTGTTAATATGATAATTAATCAGTATTCCAGTTTTTTATATTTTATTATAATCTCTCTGTTAATTTGTTAAATACGTTCACCAAAACACAATGTTAAGTTGCAAATGTTTGTGTCAGTCCGATGGAATTATGGTAAGTGTTAATTTACTAAGTTTTTTGCTTAGATGTAGCACAAGGCCGCGTGAATGGGGCACCCAATGAGAATCGAACTCACTCGTGTTGATTTGCTAGTCTACCTTGCTAACCATTACACTACCCGAGGTACCCATGGAATTATGGTAAGTGGTTTATATTGTTTGTTAGAAGTACTGTTCCACTAGCCGAAAAAGAAAACTGTTTTGAGAAGAATAAAAAAGAGATCCAAATATTTCTAGCCATACCGTTATCCTTAAAATAGAATAGACAACAATATATTGATCTTATACTTTGGGTTGAATTAAAAATTAAATTATTTGTATATTGATAATTATATTGATTGTTGTTCTTTATTTTTGTAGCATCTATTACAAAAGTAACAATAGGATTTATATGTAATCAAATTGAAAATCAACCTTTCTTGCTAAAATAACGTCTCATTGACTTTTTTTTTTTTGTCCATGGAATTTTTTAAAGATCTGGAAATAAATAACAGAATACACCCTTTTTAAAAATCGCTTTCAAGAATTTGTTGGTCAATTTTTGTTTGATATATAAAATGATGGAAATATTTCTTTTCTTTCTTTTTTCTTTCTCTCGTTTCATTTTTTGAACTAATTTTCTTTTTTTTCCTTTTGTTTATTTTCTTTCTTACATTTTTTTTCCTTACACTTTCTTTCTTTCTTTCTTTCTTTCTTTCTTTCTTTCTTTCTTTCTTTTACTTATTTCATTGAGTGTACAGTCTTTCGTTTTTCTATTCATTTTGCTTCTTTCTTTCTTTCTTTCTTTCTTTCTTTCTTTTACTTATTTCAGTGAGTGTACAGTCTTTCGTTTTTCTATTCATTTTGCTTATTTCTTTCTTTCTTTCTTTCTTTCTTTCTTTCTTTCTTTCTTTCTTTCTTTTACTTATTTCAGTGAGTGTACAGTCTTTCGTTTTTCTATTCATTTTGCTTCTTTCTTTCTTTCTTTCTTTCTTTCTTTCTTTCTTTCTTTCTTTCTTTCTTTCTTTCTTTCTTTCTTTCTTTCTTTCTTTCTTTCTCTTACTTATTTCAGTGAGTGTACAGTCTTTCGTTTTTCTATTCATTTTGCTTCTTTCTTTCTTTCTTTCTTTCTTTCTTTCTTTCTTTCTTTCTTTCTTTCTTTCTTTCTTTTACTTATTTCAGTGAGTGTACAGTCTTTCGTTTTTCTATTCATTTTGCTTATTTCTTTCTTTCTTTCTTTCTTTCTTTCTTTCTTTCTTTCTTTCTTTCTTTCTTTCTTTCTTTTACTTATTTCAGTGAGTGTACAGTCTTTCGTTTTTCTATTCATTTTGCTTCTTTCTTTCTTTCTTTCTTTCTTTCTTTCTTTCTTTTACTTATTTCAGTGAGTGTACAGTCTTTCGTTTTTCTATTCATTTTGCTTATTTCTTTCTTTCTTTCTTTCTTTCTTTCTTTCTTTCTTTCTTTCTTTCTTTTACTTATTTCAGTGAGTGTACAGTCTTTCGTTTTTCTATTCATTTTGCTTATTTCTTTCTTTCTTTCTTTCTTTCTTTCTTTCTTTCTTTCTTTCTTTCTTTTACTTATTTCAGTGAGTGTACAGTCTTTCGTTTTTCTATTCATTTTGCTTATTTCTTTCTTTCTTTCTTTCTTTCTTTCTTTCTTTTACTTATTTCAGTGAGTGTACAGTCTTTCGTTTTTCTATTCATTTTGCTTATTTCTTTCTTTCTTTCTTTCTTTCTTTCTTTCTTTCTTTCTTTCTTGTACTTATTTCATTGAGTGTACAGTCTTTCGTTTTTCTATGCATTTTGCTTCTTTCTTTCTTTCTTTCTTTCTTTCTTTCTTTCTTTCTTTCTTTCTTTCTTTCTTTTACTTATTTCAGTGAGTGTACAGTCTTTCGTTTTTCTATTCATTTTGCTTATTTCTTTCTTTCTTTCTTTCTTTCTTTCCCTCTTTCTTTTACTTATTTCAGTGAGTGTACAGTCTTTCGTTTTTCTATTCATTTTGCTTATTTCTTTCTTTCTTTCTTTCTTTCTTTCTTTCTTTCTTTCTTTTACTTATTTCAGTGAGTGTACAGTCTTTCGTTTTTCTATTCATTTTGCTTATTTCTTTCTTTCTTTCTTTCTTTCTTTCTTTCTTTCTTTCTTTCTTTCTTTCTTTTACTTATTTCAGTGAGTGTACAGTCTTTCGTTTTTCTATTCATTTTGCTTATTTCTTTCTTTCTTTCTTTCTTTCTTTCTTTCTTTCTTTCTTTCTTTCTTTCTTTTACTTATTTCAGTGAGTGTACAGTCTTTCGTTTTTCTATTCATTTTGCTTATTTCTTTCTTTCTTTCTTTCTTTCTTTCTTTCTTTCTTTCTTTCTTTCTTTTACTTATTTCAGTGAGTGTACTGTCTTTCGTTTTTCTATTCATTTTGCTTCTTTCTTTCTTTCTTTCTTTCTTTCTTTCTTTCTTTCATTCTTTTACTTATTTCATTGAGTGAACAGTCTTTCGTTTTTCTATTCATTTTGCTTATTTCTTTCTTTCTTTCTTTCTTT
>OY757926.1:84828586-84833586 GCA_963585895.1 Sepioteuthis lessoniana
TCTTTCTTTCTTTCTTTCTTTCTTTCTTTCTTTTACTTATTTCATTGCGTGTACAGTCTTTCGTTTTTCTATTCATTTTGCTTCTTTCCTTCTTTCTTTCTTTCTTTCTTTCTTTCTTTTACTTATTTCATTGAGTGTACAGTCTTTCGTTCTTCTATTCATTTCGCTTCTTTCTTTCTTTCTTTCTTTCTTTCTTTCTTTTACTTATTTCATTGCGTGTACAGTCTTTCGTTTTTCTATTCATTTCGCTTCTTTCCTTCTTTCTTTCTTTCTTTCTTTCTTTCTTTCTTTCTTTCTTTCTTTTACTTATTTCAGTGAGTGTACAGTCTTTTGTTTTTCTATTCATTTTGCTTATTTCTTTCTTTCTTTCTTTCTTTCTTTCTTTTACTTATTTCAGTGAGTGTACAGTCTTTCGTTTTTCTATTCATTTTGCTTATTTCTTTCTTTCTTTCTTTCTTTCTTTCTTTCTTTCTTTCTTTCTTTCTTTCTTTTACTTATTTCAGTGAGTGTACAGACTTTCGTTTTTCTATTCATTTTGCTTATTTCTTTCTTTCTTTCTTTCTTTCTTTCTTTCTTTCTTTCTTTCTTTTACTTATTTCATTGCGTGTACAGTCTTTCGTTTTTCTATTCATTTCGCTTCTTTCCTTCTTTCTTTCTTTCTTTCTTTCTTTCTTTTACTTATTTCATTGAGTGTACAGTCTTTCGTTCTTCTATTCATTTCGCTTCTTTCTTTCTTTCTTTCTTTCTTTCTTTCTTTCTTTCTTTCTTTCTTTTACTTATTTAGGTGAGTGTACAGTCTTTCGTTTTTCTATTCATTTTGCTTATTTCTTTCTTTCTTTCTTTCTTTCTTTCTTTCTTTCTTTTTTTCTTTCTTTTACTTATTTCAGTGAGTGTACAGTCTTTCGTTTTTCTATTCATTTTGCTTCTTTCTTTCTTTCTTTCTTTCTTTCTTTCTTTCTTTCTTTCTTTCTTTCTTTCTTTCTTTTACTTATTTCAGTGAGTGTTCAGTCTTTCGTTTTTCTATTCCGTTTGCTTATTTCTTTCTTTCTTTCTTTCTTTCTTTCTTTCTTTCTTTCTTTTACTTATTTCAGTGAGTGTACAGTCTTTCGTTTTTCTATTCATTTTGCTTATTTCTTTCTTTCTTTCTTTTTTTCTTTCTTTCTTTTACTTATTTCAGTGAGTGTACAGTCTTTCGTTTTTCTATTCATTTTGCTTATTTCTTTCTTTCTTTCTTTCTTTCTTTCTTTCTTTCTTTCTTTCTTTTACTTATTTCAGTGAGTGTACAGTCTTTCGTTTTTCTATTCATTTTGCTTCTTTCTTTCTTTCTTTCTTTCTTTCTTTCTTTTACTTATTTCATTGAGTGTACAGTCTTTCGTTTTTCTATTCATTTCGCTTCTTTCCTTCTTTCTTTCTTTCTTTCTTTCTTTCTTTTACTTATTTCATTGCGTGTACAGTCTTTCGTTTTTCTATTCATTTCGCTTCTTTCCTTCTTTCTTTCTTTCTTTCTTTCTTTCTTTTACTTATTTCAGTGAGTGTACAGTCTTTCGTTTTTCTATTCATTTTGCTTATTTCTTTCTTTCTTTCTTTCTTTCTTTTTTTCTTTCTTTTACTTATTTCAGTGAGTGTACAGTCTTTCGTTTTTCTATTCATTTAGCTTCTTTCTTTCTTTCTTTCTTTCTTTCTTTTACTTATTTCATTGAGTGTACAGTCTTTCGTTTTTCTATTCATTTCGCTTCTTTCCTTCTTTCTTTCTTTCTTTCTTTTACTTTTTTCATTGCGTGTACAGTCTTTCGATTTTCTATTCATTTCGCTTCTTTCCTTCTTTCTTTCTTTCTTTCTTTCTTTCTTTCTTTCTTTCTTTTACTTATTTCAGTGAGTGTACAGTCTTTCGTTTTTCTATTCATTTTGCTTATTTCTTTCTTTCTTTCTTTCTTTCTTTCTTTCTTTCTTTCTTTCTTTCTTTTACTTATTTCATTGAGTGTACAGTCTTTCGTTTTTCTATTCATTTCGCTTCTTTCCTTCTTTCTTTCTTTCTTTCTTTCTTTTACTTATTTCATTGCGTGTACAGTCTTTCGTTTTTCTATTCATTTCGCTTCTTTCCTTCTGTCTTTCTTTCTTTCTTTCTTTCTTTTACTGTTCCATTGCGTGTACAGTCTTTCGTTTTTCTATTCATTTCGCTTCTTTCTTTCTTTCTTTCTTTTACTTATTTCAGTGAGTGTACAGTCTTTCGTTTTTCTATTCATTTTGCTTATTTCTTTCTTTCTTTCTTTCTTTCTTTCTTTCTTTCTTTCTTTCTTTCTTTCTTTCTTTCTTTTACTTATTTCAGTGAGTGTACAGTCTTTCGTTTTTCTATTTATTTTGCTTATTTCTTTCTTTCTTTCTTTCTTTCTTTCTTTCTTTCTTTCTTTCTTTTACTTATTTCAGTGAGTGTACAGTCTTTCGTTTTTCTATTAATTTTTTTTTATTTCTTTCTTTCTTTCTTTCTTTCTTTCTTTTACTTATTTCAGTGAGTGTACAGTCTTTCGTTTTTCTATTCATTTCGCTTCTTTCCTTCTTTCTTTCTTTCTTTCTTTCTTTCTTTCTTTCTTTCATTCTTTTACTTATTTCATTGCGTGTACAGTCTTTCGTTTTTCTATTCATTTCGCTTATTTCCTTCTTTCTTTCTTTCTTTCTTTCTTTCTTTTACTTATTTCAGTGAGTGTACAGTCTTTCGTTTTTCTATTCATTTTGCTTCTTTCTTTCTTTCTTTCTTTCTTTCTTTCTTTCTTTCTTTTACTTATTTCATTGAGTGTACAGTCTTTCGTTTTTCTATTCATTTCGCTTCTTTCCTTCTTTCTTTCTTTCTTTCTTTCTTTCTTTCTTTTACTTATTTCATTGCGTGTACAGTCTTTCGTTTTTCTATTCATTTCGCTTCTTTCCTTCTTTCTTTCTTTCTTTCTTTCTTTCTTTTACTTATTTCATTGCGTGTACAGTCTTTCGTTTTTCTATTCATTTCGCTTCTTTCCTTCTTTCTTTCTTTCTTTCTTTCTTTCTTTCTTTTACTTATTTCATTGAGTGTACAGTCTTTCGTTTTTCTATTCATTTCGCTTCTTTCCTTCTTTCTTTCTTTCTTTCTTTCTTTCTTTCTTTTACTTATTTCATTGCGTGTACAGTCTTTCGTTTTTCTATTCATTTCGCTTCTTTCCTTCTGTCTTTCTTTCTTTCTTTCTTTCTTTTACTTATTTCATTGCGTGTACAGTCTTTTGTTTTTCTATTCATTTCGCTTCTTTCTTTCTTTCTTTCTTTCTTTCTTTCTTTCTTTTACTTATTTCAGTGAGTGTACAGTCTTTCGTTTTTCTATTTATTTTGCTTATTTCTTTCTTTCTTTCTTTCTTTCTTTTACTTATTTCAGTGAGTGTACAGTCTTTCGTTTTTCTATTCATTTTGCTCATTTCTTTCTTTCTTTCTTTCTTTCTTTCTTTCTTTCTTTCTTTCTTTCTTTCTTTCTTTCTTTCTTTTACTTATTTCAGTGAGTGTACAGTCTTTCGTTTTCCTATTCATTTTGCTTATTTCTTTCTTTCTTTCTTTCTTTCTTTCTTTCTTTTACTTATTTCAGTGAGTGTACAGTCTTTCGTTTTTCTATTCATTTTGCTTATTTCTTCCTTTCTTTCTTTCTTTCTTTCTTTCTTTTACTTATTTCATTGCGTGTACAGTCTTTCGTTTTTCTATTCATTTCGCTTCTTTCCTTCTTTCTTTCTTTCTTTCTTTCTTTCTTTCTTTCTTTTACTTATTTCAGTGAGTGTACAGTCTTTTGTTTTTCTATTCATTTTGCTTATTTCTTTCTTTCTTTCTTTCTTTCTTTCTTTTACTTATTTCAGTGAGTGTACAGTCTTTCGTTTTTCTATTCATTTTGCTTATTTCTTTCTTTCTTTCTTTCTTTCTTTCTTTCTTTCTTTCTTTCTTTCTTTCTTTCTTTTACTTATTTCAGTGAGTGTACAGACTTTCGTTTTTCTATTCATTTTGCTTATTTCTTTCTTTCTTTCTTTCTTTCTTTCTTTCTTTCTTTCTTTTACTTATTTCATTGCGTGTACAGTCTTTCGTTTTTCTATTCATTTCGCTTCTTTCCTTCTTTCTTTCTTTCTTTCTTTCTTTCTTTTACTTATTTCATTGAGTGTACAGTCTTTCGTTCTTCTATTCATTTCGCTTCTTTCTTTCTTTCTTTCTTTCTTTCTTTCTTTCTTTTACTTATTTAGGTGAGTGTACAGTCTTTCGTTTTTCTATTCATTTTGCTTATTTCTTTCTTTCTTTCTTTCTTTCTTTCTTTCTTTCTTTCTTTCTTTCTTTCTTTCTTTTTTTCTTTCTTTTACTTATTTCAGTGAGTGTACAGTCTTTCGTTTTTCTATTCATTTTGCTTCTTTCTTTCTTTCTTTCTTTCTTTCTTTCTTTCTTTCTTTCTTTTACTTATTTCAGTGAGTGTTCAGTCTTTCGTTTTTCTATTCCGTTTGCTTATTTCTTTCTTTCTTTCTTTCTTTCTTTCTTTCTTTTACTTATTTCAGTGAGTGTACAGTCTTTCGTTTTTCTATTCATTTTGCTTCTTTCTTTCTTTCTTTCTTTTTTTCTTTCTTTCTTTTACTTATTTCAGTGAGTGTACAGTCTTTCGTTTTTCTATTCATTTTGCTTATTTCTTTCTTTCTTTCTTTCTTTCTTTCTTTCTTTCTTTCTTTTACTTATTTCAGTTAGTGTACAGTCTTTCGTTTTTCTATTCATTTTGCTTCTTTCTTTCTTTCTTTCTTTCTTTTACTTATTTCATTGAGTGTACAGTCTTTCGTTTTTCTATTCATTTCGCTTCTTTCCTTCTTTCTTTCTTTCTTTCTTTCTTTCTTTTACTTATTTCATTGCGTGTACAGTCTTTCGTTTTTCTATTCATTTCGCTTCTTTCCTTCTTTCTTTCTTTCTTTCTTTCTTTCTTTTACTTATTTCAGTGAGTGTACAGTCTTTCGTTTTTCAATTCATTTTGCTTA
>OY757926.1:84841086-84858586 GCA_963585895.1 Sepioteuthis lessoniana
TTCCGTTTTTCTTTTAATTTCGGTTAGAAATGTAGTAATTTTTTTTTTTTAAATTTTTAAATGTTATTTTAATTTAATCATGTTAAATTGAATTGTTAGTGTTAGATAACAATCCTTGAAACCATTTAACTATGTGGAAACAAATATGCTCAGTCTTGCTCAAAATTTCTACCTATAAAATATTCGTTTAAAAATCATATATTTAATGTATATATGTATGAATGGGATTTGGCATGAAATAACCTACAAGGGTTGATTTGCCATAAAATATAACCGATCAACCAACCAAATTTTCATTTTCTCTGCCACGCTTCAAAGCACTGCTGGAAGGATTCTTCTGGGATGCCCTTCAGAACCGTCTCATTTCATTTCATTTCTTCTCTCTTTCTTTCTCGTTTCCCATATTTTCCTTTCTTTTTATTTCCCCTTCTTTCCTTTTTTTCTTTCATCTTTTTTTTAATCTGTCATATCTCCTGTGATAAGCACCGAAAATCTGGCTTTAGTGTACACGTAACACACACACACACACACACACACACACATATATATATATATATATATATATATATATATATATATATTCTTAAAGGGCTTATTCATATTTACCAACCCCACCGCTCGGGCAGGATATGATACAAGGTCAATTTTTAAGCGAAATTTAACAGGTTTGAATTCAGAGTTTTCCGTCTCCTAGAAAGGCTGAAGAACCTAGTCTGCCCTACTATTTACCCATAGCTGGAAGGAGAATAATTGGATTCATACCTTTCCCAAGTGCTATGTAAAATGCAATCAGTCTCGGCCAGGATTTAAACTCGTGTCGCCGTGTCCATTTTCTACGACGATAACCATTGCACCACAGGCACCTCCTAAAGTGGTCATTGCGCCTTTTGGTGATGGTTCGCACATTGGAATCTGAGGGTAGTAGAATCTGTTGGTTTTCAATTTTTTGTTTAATGGCATATTAGCCTTTGTGGGTTATTTAATTCCGAAGCCCTCCTGGCAGAAGAACAATAATGTTACTATTCAAGCTATACCTGGGAAGATAAAGGGTTTTTATATTATTCCTAAGGGCATTAGTTCAAAAGTACACTTAATAGTGAGCTGGAGATCGATCATACAGACTACAAGTTCACAGTCTAGCTTGTTAACCATTCCCCAAGGATATTGGTGTATAAATTTATCTTCTACAGTTACAAGTGCCGTTTGAAATTTTTCGGTTTGAATTTTTAACGACCATAATTAGCGGCGTACTAGTCGATCTGATGTATATGTCGATCTCAAGAGTTTTTGTTCAATAATCTGGGTTAGACCTGCCGTTGTTTATATGTCGTCACCCTCCTAACATACAGTAGGCTACAGGTAGAATAAATGAAACATGTAAATCTCACACATTAGAGTTGGTATTCATAGGAATTTACAATATATTGTGAAATACAGCCGATGACAACATAACGTAGTTGTCCGACTGGTCAACTGGGTGCTGTGACGTTCCAGTTAGTATTTAAAGTCATTTGCCAGCAATTGGAAACGGTGTGTAATATAGTGTTAATATGATATTTAGTTTGCATTACAGTTTTATTACCTTATCGTGTTAATTTGTTAAATATATTCACCAAAAACTAGTTGAATTTGGAAAGGTTTATGTCAGTCTTGTGTAATTACGGTAAGTGGTGTATACTGATTGTTAGGAGAACTGATCCATTTATTGGCCATTATGTTGTAAATATTTGGATTTTGGCCCAGCCTTATGAGGCAACCTTGTAGTTTTGTAGAGATTTTTTAGACTTAACCGACTCGTATGCAGTAATTTACAGGAACAGCAAATTGTGTACAACGAAAGTTTCATAGTAAAATGTAAAATGGAAATCTTCAAATTTCTCTGCTTGCCTTGGCCTCTCTAATCAAATTATCCTTATTCTTATTAAATGTTTTCTATCCATAAAATTATAACTATATATATATATATATGTATATGTATGTATGTATGTATGTGTGCATCGATATTTACAATGCACGAAAGCGCAGACCTATATCACAATATATATAAAGTACACTCTATGATAACAATGAAATAGGATAAAACCTGCCGTCTCTTGTGGGCGCTTAGTAAATTCATTGATAACTTTCTTTTAACTTATATGTATCTACGATAAAAATGTACGATGAAATATATTTTTCTTATAACTTACGTATATATTTGTATATATATATATATATATATATATATATATATATATATATATATGTATATATATATATATAATTAATATATATATAATATATATATATTAATATATATATAATTATTTATATATATATTTTTTTCATATAACTTACGTATATATATATATATATATATATATATATATATATATATTGGGTTATACATGTTCACATAAGCGATAAGAAAGTTATCTTCTATTCTACTGGGTGCGATAGAAACACCTCCAACATTTTCATCTGACACTTGTGAAGTTCAAGTGAACTTAATCAAATGGCAATTAGATATATTTACCCCCCCACACACAGCACGAGCAGAGCGTGACAAAAGGTTATTTTTCAACAGGTCTAAATTCAGAGTTTTCTTTCTCCTTTATTGGTTGCCATCCGAAAATACAAGACCCCGGTTTGCATTACTATTTACCTCTACCTGGATGAAAGTATTAGCACTATGTGAAATGCAAATGACTTCCTCTGTGATTTGAACTCTGGTCGCAGAGTTTATTTACAACAACGAATGTCTCTACTCCACAGTCACATCTAAGTGAGAACGCTAGCTCCATCTAAATAATAAGTTGGTATTTTTTTTTTAGATACGGTTAGTTAATACCATGGCTTGGATTGGTGCACACCGTGTATTTGCGGTTGAAACTTATTTTTAAGACTGTTGAATCTGTAACTGTTACACAGAGAGCTCTTTTGCTCTTTATAGGTTACGTCGGAAATATGCAGTTCCGGTTAGAATTTTTAACTTGTAACAGTTTTAATTCTTTTAGGATTAAAAGTTAACGTCAACGACTAAAATCTTTGATAGCAATTAAATAGAATAAGAAGGAGCCCGTGATGTAATGGTTATCGTCGTAGGAAATGGACACAGCGACCCAACTTCAAATCCTGGCCGAGACTGATTGCATTTCACATAGCACTAATACCCTTGGGAAAGGTATGAATCCAATTATTCTCCCTCCAGCTATATATATATTTATATATAGCAGTGTTGGTTGTCACTAAATTACACTGTGAGTTTGTGTCGAACCAACTGCAATATAATATGGAGAGTACTCAATATCTAGGATAGATCTATTGTACAATAATAGATAAATATATATTAGATGTATATATTGTCATCCACAGACAGACTGTTTCGTTCTATCAGAACTCTTCAGTGTGGCTAGACACGTAGGACGCTCGAAGCCGGGATCAAAACCCATCCAACTTTACGTTAGACAAAGTCTCAGACCGCTCGGCCAACAAGCGTACCACGTTTGGCTAAGAGAATTTTTAAGGTATTATGTAGTAACAGCAGCAGCCGTTTATTTTACATTTTTATACCCTATCGGCTACCAGAGTGCTCAATTCTTTCGAAGAGCTTTGCATTATGCGAGCAGCGGCCGACACTTCCTTCACAAGAGTGCTCAACCTCCATAGGGGAGCGTATATATATATTTAATGCAATGGAAGTTAGACTGCGAAACCTGGGTTTCATCAGGCAGTTAACATTTTGTTAATTGCCTGATGATTGTTGTTTTGTAAAAAAAACCCCATGAAACCCAGGGGTCGCAGTCTAAATTCCACGGCATTATATATATATATATATATATATATATATATATATACACATATATATATATATATGTATTTATCATTATTATATATAAATATATGTTGGCTGACTGTAGTCGTGGGTGAGCCGAAGGCTTCCTTTTCAATAACTACTACAACAGAATGCAAGAAAAGTACTCCTTCTTTCCTTGGATTGCTCAACTTACCTTATAATGCCGATCATTAAGCAAGGATTGAACCCCGGTCTCCCAGACCATTGGCAAACACTCTAACAATTATGTCAATGGGCTGGTTGCCCTCATAGCTCAGTCGGTAGAGCATCAGTTATAAATATATATATATATATATATATACTCGTGTAACGAATGACTCTTTAAATCCAATTTTTCTTATAAAAACAAGAGCTCATTCATTACATATGTTTTTCAACACGTCGAAGGTAAATGTTGTTCATTACATGCCGTTATGATAAAAACATATTTTTACTTTTATAGATATATATTCCTTTCTCGAAGTCCTTCATTACTCGAGTATAATGTTATTTATTCTCGAAAATTACTAAGAAAAACGTTATCGCTGAAAGAATTTTCCATTGCTAACTACAACTTTTTCCCATCTTTCAGGCAATATTTGATTCCACGTCGGAAAAACGACACATCTTTTGTGGCAAACTCGAGTCGACCCATTTTTTGACATCTTCATAAAAATGAAAGTGCAGCTCATCCAGGCCATGTGCCATTGATCGGAACACGTGATAATCTGTCGGGGCAATGTCTGGTGAATAGGGTGGATAGGGTAACGATTTCTCATTTAAGCGTTTCCAAGTAAGTTTTCACCCATTTTGTAACATGTGGCTCAGTATTGTCATGTTGCAAAGTCCATTTGTCGTTCCTCTGCTCGTATCGCGGCCGTTTTTTCTTCAATACTCGGCCCAAATTCATCAATTGTAATCGATAGCTATCTTCCGTGATGGTTTCTGTCGGTTTGAGTAGCTCATAAAATACTACATCCAACAGATCCCATCAAATGTTGGGCAGAAGCTTTGAACCACGGATATTCAGCTTTGCCACCGAACTTGATTCATGGCCAAACTTACCCCCACTTGAGGTTATTGTAGTGTATCCATTTTTAATCACCGGTCACGATAAGATGCAAAAAACTTTCCTTTTCTATCGTTAAAGTAGCTGTTTACACGTTACACGACGCCATTCGACGTCTCTCGGCTTCAACTAATACGCACCGAATGTCCTAGTTCTTGAATCATTTCTCTTACTTTCAAATGTTTTGAAACTGCTGTGTAATCAACTCTTAATGATTCTACAAGTTCACCTTATGCCTGACATGAATCTTCACAAAGTAATGCCTCTATTTCTTCGTCTTCAAATTTTGTATGCCAAAGCGGTCTTTATCTTCAACATTAAAATCATTATTTTTGAAACGTCTAAACCAATCTCTGCATGTTGTCTCCGACAGAGCATGGTCACCGTAAGTCTCAATAAGAATTTTGCGTGCTTAATTTGCAGATTTCTTTTGAATAAAGTTGGGCAGTAAAAAACCTCGCAAATACACTTTCTTTGGCACGAAATCCAATATGTTTACGCTATGAAAAACAAAGTTTTTTACACTTCAGCCAAATAATATTCACAGAATTTTAAGCTTGCTTATTGTACTTTCGACCGTGCCAATGAGTAGAGTGTTCGCAAATTGTCCGGGAGACCGGGATTCAATCCCAGGTTGAGTCATACCAAAGACTTTACTTGATGCCGCCTTGCTTTGCACTCAGCAATATATGGTACGTATCAAGGGTAAAGTAGAGCAATCCAGGGAAAGGAGTAGCGCCTTCCCCTACACCTCGGTGTAGTAGCTATTCAAAAGGGAGCCTTCGGGTCACCCTCGATTAAGGTTGCCAACTTTACCATTATTTATACCTTCGTATTAATGCATTACCATCTGAAACTACACACACGCAGTCCTAAGAACGTCATCTGTTGGAAAATAGCGAGAACTTATTCAAGGTCCTAATATATATGTATATCTTTATCTATATAAGGGTTGTAAAGAAATCCACTAGTCATTTATAAATTTGAGAATCAGAGTACCATTAAGTGCTTGAGAAAATTATGATAAAGAACTAAAAAAAAATGAAAAATATTCAAGAAAAGCAATGAATACCCAAAATTACGGAAGAAAATAAATGAAATAAAATTTAAAAAAATAGAATCATTGTTGCTATTAGGAGAGAGAGAGAGAGAGAGAGAGAGAGAGAGAGAGAGAGAGAGAGAGAGAGAGAGAGAGTGGATGGTTGGGGAGGGAGGGCAAAAGGGAAATGATTTGACTTGCAAGAAAAAAGAATATGCCGAAATGAACCTTCCATCCACCCAACCACCTCAGATTCCTGTACACGACTGTTTCGCTGTGTGTGGCAGACGACACGTTCCTAATTACCAATATTCACGGTTTAATGGATGTATTATGTGCTAAAATACAGTGATGCTAGGGAGATTCATGGCGGGTTCTACTTGAGGATACCTCCAGGCCTTAGATGACACGTAGAAATTTAATAGAAAGTTGGGTGAAAAACGAAGCTTTTAGCATAATTCTCTTCACGCTATGGATTCTAAAGTCGCCATTTTGTCAACAGAATCAAACGATGTGTTAAAATTTAAAAAAAGCAAAAGGAAAATATCATATATATATATATATATATATATGTGTGTGTGTGTATGTGTGTGTGTGTATTTAGGTAAGAGATTCTATTATAGGTAGGCTTTGTTGAAGATAACAGACAAAAAATTGCTGTTTAGCTTTTTATTCTTGTTAGTAAACCAAATATCGCAATTTATGGTTGAAGTCAGTTCAAATCAGTTTTAAGTGTCTAGTGGTGTTTTTTTAAGTATGCGTACCTTCGACCATCTTCGGCCATTGACGAAAATGTTGGTACTATAGTATTCTGGAGTTTAGGATTTATTCTATGGATTTTTTTGAATGAGAGTGACGTAAGATGAGGATATGTGAACGTTTAGAACATTGGTTCTGGTTTGAATGTAGAGATATATTAGCTAAGGATCTAGTGGATGCGATACATACGCATACACACACAAACACTCACGCACACACACACACACACACACACACACACACACACACACACACACACATATATGAATTGATTTTAACGGCATATCCATTAGTCTAAGGTTATTTTATACCTAAACGTTAGGGAATAACGTTCATTGTAGGTTAATACTTTCATTTTTTGTGTAGTTGTTTTATAAGCGTTTTTATATCACATTATCGAACAATCTTTTTACGCAAAAACTTTTCATATTTTCAGTTCTTATACGAATATAACTATATATATATATATATATATATATATATTTGTACAAATCTAGAAGTGGCATCCAATAAGAGAGTAGCAGCACGGCTGCTTGCCTCCCATCTCACAAACAATCCAAGTAAGAGGAACAATACATTCTGGGTCCTGCTGGATAAGTAGGGACGAACTCACCAGCCATATTCTCACACCGGATTTTTTTCCGACTGGCAAAGATTTACATTCATCAGCTCTTCGGGCACTGGTTGCAATCCTATCAAGCGAGAGAGTTGACAGGGATGGACTGCGAGAAAGAGTCAAAGGAATTTGTGCTATTAGCACGGCTATATATATATATATGTATATATATAGACAGAGAGATTTAGAGAGAGATGCATGCATATATGAATCCTTTATGTGCATAAACACTGTGATATCTACAGAGAGTGCTCGATATCTTGAAGAGAGCCAATATAGCGAATGTTAAACAGAAATCAAAATCATATGTCACAAATAATAAATTCATGTTTTTTTTTAATTATCAGGCGACACTAAAACCTGATTAATTGTGGTTTTACAAGTATGTAGGAATGGATAGTAACATATAAGATGCGGACTCTAGCAAAGTAGGAGTCGAAGTTGTTGCCACTTGATTCCGATGACATAAGAACGAACAAACAGTTACAGCTTGGTTCCCCACATCTATTAATTCAAGCCGGCCATCTCTGTGAGTTTCCAGTCATTCACTGAGAGGAGAAAAAGGAGGAGGAAACTCTCTGCATCTTATAAAGAAAATATCTCCTAAAAACGACTTCTAAAATTTTAAAGCAAAAGGCAAGAGTATATACCGTATTTGACGGTATATAAAGCTCACTTTTTTTTTTTACTTAAAATATCTTTTAAAATTCCCCTACTACTTGGCAACTCCGATTAGCTTAGACTTTAGAGTAACTTTCATATACCTATTGTCATTATTGTAAAGGGTATTATGCAGATTAAAAATGTTATCATTGATAACATTCATTATATTAATCTATTCACGTTTAATATTAGCGCTTTTTTTTTTTCTTGATTTGCCTTGCTGAAATTGGGGTGCGTCTTATACACCCGTGCATCTTATATGCCTTCAAATACAGTATTTAATGCTCTATCATCACCAGCAGTATGTAATACAAGGTTAATTCTATTCTAATCGTAATGTTTGTGTGAATTCAGAGTTTTTCTTCTCCTACACAGGTTACCTAACAAATACTAGAGAATCAAGTCAGCACTACTATTTAGCCATATTTGGGAGGGGGAGAATATACAAAAAATTACTAAATTTAAAGCAAAATCATATACGAGGTGCATACGATAGGTTTCCAGACTTTATTCGTATGGGCCTTTAAAATTATCGTAGACTCTTGAAAATTCACTATGTTATTGCTATACATCTTATGAGATAACCGGCCAATTTTTAGGATTTCAGGTTCAAATGAACAGCTACAGCAGCAATTGAAATACACCCTACTAAAGCCTGATTGTCAAAGCTGGTCAATTTCAAAAATGCAATCTGGACGTGAGGACACATTAGAAGAACGATATGCCATATAATTCTGTTTTAAACTTGGAAAAAATGTCACAGAAACGTATGGAATGCTTCAGACTGCTTTTGGAGCATCTTGCATGAATCGAGAATCGGTTTTTTGAGTTGCCTAAGATATTCAAGGAAGGCAGGGACTCTGTAATGGACGATGAGAGGTGTGGTAGGAGTAAGGAAGTCAATACACCAAAGTTGATTGGCCAAAGGGTTAGGGTTAGGGTTACTATGTTCAGGTTTTAAGGGAATTCAGGAAGAGATTCCTTGGGGAGAGGCCAGCACTCTTCAAATCGGGTCAGTGGTATTTCCACCAGGACATTGCACCAGTCCACAATTCCATTGTTGTCACAGACTATTTAACCAAGATGGGCATCAAGACAGTTCCTCACCGTCCCTATAGCCAAGACCTTGCTCCCTGTGACTTTTGCTTATTCCGTAAGCTCAGAGGCTGTCGTTATAAGACAATTAAGGAGATGAAAGAGGCTGTGACGAAGGTCATTGACACGCTCAGACATGGGGTTTTCCAAAAGGTGTTGGAACGGTACAACAAGTGCATTGCCGCTGGAGGAGATTACTTCGAAGGTGACTAGTGTTTCATGTGTGTACTATCAATAAAAGTGCCCATACGAAAAAATATCCGGAAACATATCCTATGCACCTCGTATATTACGGTGTTCGGAAAATAATGTCCGATTTTTGGATAGATTTTAATTCCTGAATTAATGAATTTAAACAGTTTTAATCAGTGAAAATAGGATCTGGGGAGTATCCACGGTGCAGTGGCTATCGTGCTAGTCCTCAATATTGTATTAAGCAAGTTCAAACACCAGTCGTGCTATCACGCTCACTTTCTGACTAGTGTCCTGGAGAAAGTTATGAGCTCCCTTATCCCCATTTATAGGTTATATAGTACGGCTACTGTACTTCCACTAGGATGGGTATGACGCTACAGGGTGCAGAAGCAAAATTAGGAACATTCCAGAACAATAATAAATGACTATTATAAAACAAGATTAATTTTAATTAAAAAAATAAACAACAAAATAAGAAAATAGACACAAAACAGTAAATTTACCCAATATGGCAACCATTTTTTTCAATTTTTGTATCAACACCCCTTCGAAATGATTTAAATGCTTTCAGAATAAATTCTTCACGTTATTTAATTCCATTCCTCCTCAGAATCAGTCTTAATCGAAACCAATATTTGGATGGGAAGTTGCATTTGTCTTGTTTTCTAAAATGCCCCCCCCATATAGCGTAATCTAGGGGTTGAAGGTCTGAGCTTAAACATTGTTTAACTTCTGTCCTCACAGATTTCTCGTGGGTTTTCAATTAATTAGCGTGCTTTCTTATTGACGTTGTGGAGTCCTTAATAGCCGTAACGAGACCTGTTAAAAAGCCTTTTTTTATTTTTTGTTCAATTCTCCACTCCCACTTTTCTTGAAAAAGATCTTTTTCTAGAAAAAAATTTATTTGGCTTGGTTTCGGCGTTAAGCAAATCATAGATTCTATGTTGTTTCTTTTCTTGCTCACTCAAATTGGGCTGAATTTTTATAATAAAACTTGAATAATAATAATCCTGAAATTTTAGGTTTACCGCCTAAAATAAAAATTGGACAAATCAGACGAAAAAAAAAAACGTTCTAAAAATTATTCCATATTTTGCTTCCGCACCCTGTGATATGCTATTAACCAAAAAAGGAAAAGAAAAAAAAAAGAAACAAAGTGATATCAAACAAAAAAAATCATCATCATCTTCTTGTCATGCCATCAGCACGGATATCCCTGACCCTCTCTCGCCACTCCTCCCTATCGTTCATCGCTTCCGGTGGGTCCTCAGAGCTACACTCCGTATCCTCACAGAGCTGCTGTATGTAGGTACGAGCTGGTCGCCCTGCTTTTGCTCGGCGATGTGAAGGGGTCCATAGGAGTACAGAACCGAAAATATGATTCTTAAATATCTATGCATTTCTGCCATCTATTAATAAGCTTATTTATTCCAGAGGGATGAAAATCTAAATCTTTTGATGCCTAGAAGTATTTAAATACAATTTCTGCTTTTCCTTTGGAACGGGTTATTTTTTCTCGCAAGAAAGTGTCCAGATGTTTGAAGAAATGGTCGTCGGTGGGTGGGTGAGAGATTAGGAGAATATGGTGGATAGTGAAAAGTCTCATATTTCAAGTCAGTTAGCTTTTGCAATGTCATCCTGGCAAAATGTAGCCGAAGACTTGTCATGAAACTAAATTATGATTTAGCTTGAACAAAAAAAAGTAAATGCACCATTTCTTTTTTTTATGTTCATGGTTAGGGGTATAAAAGTTTCAAAATCAAATTCTAAAAAAAAGTCGTCGCAAATTAACTTAGAGAAGGCTTAAATCATTAAGAATGTGAATGTTTTATACAACTATTAAAATGTGTAAACCGGCTCATTGGCCTAGTGGGTAGAGTGTTTGCTAATAGTCCGGGGACTTGGGTTCAATCCCAGGTCGAATCATACCAAAGACCTTTAAAATGGTACTTGATACCTACTTGCTTAACACTCAGCAATATAAGGTACCTATCAAGGGTAAAGTAGAGCAATTCATGGAAAGAAGTTGCACCCTCCCCTACGCCTCAGTGTAGTAGCTATTGAAAAGGGAGCCTTCTGATCGCCCTCGACTACGGTCGCCAACTTTACTACTTTTATTTGTTAAAATGTTCGAACGTTTTAGACAAAAACCGGACGATCTTATACATTGAAAAATGAAGTCTATAAAAAAGACTTTTTAAACGAGAGTTATGGTAAATTGGTTTAATGGCAGGACAAACCTTGGTGGTTTATTTAATGCTGAAGTCAGTTTTATTTTTCAATGTAATCATATAGCTTTTATAACTAATAATTAAAAATTTGTAAACAATAATATATAAAATAATTAGATATATCAGTAAATTATTTTAGTGGTAAATTCTCTTTTTTTTATGTTAAAGTATTATGATAATGCTATGTTATATAATTTGGTGATATCAATAACAACTGTACTACAAATACATATTCAAATAAACAATACAGACGAAAACAGGCGGACTCTGTTGTTCAGGTGCGAACGGTTTATTAGTTTCTGGGTTCGGTTCTTCGACACGAGGAGAGAGACACAATTCTTACTATGCTGTCCATACTATCTGACCCTACCAACGCGCAGTGCATATTGTGATGTTTGAAATCTCTGTCTGTAGAGATCCGAAAAACCCAACTACATCTTCAACTCTCAATTGTATGGCAGAAATTCAACCATCTGCCTCAATGGCAGGAACTGTACTTGTCTGCCTGCATGGTCCAGTGTCAACCTTCAACTGACCCTTTTTCAAAATCATCAAATTCTCAGGACCAGTCTTCCGGGCATGACGTTATCCACACCCCAGCTCCATTTTCTGTCTGGAGTTTATTATGACTATGGTGATTGTCATATCTTCTGCGCACGAGCGTAAAACTGCACCCAACGACTGTGCACCTGAACTAAGAGCCAGATAGTTCAAAGCCCAACCAAACTGAATGATAAAATAGTATTAACGAAAAATGATTGATATATACAAAATCATTCCTTAATTATCATATTTACCAACCCCTCCGCTCGGGCAGGATATGACACAAGGTCAATTTTTAAGCGGAGGTTTGAATTCAGAGTATTCCTTCTCCTAGACTAGTTGCTGAAGAACTCAGTCGGTCCTACTATTTACCCATAGCTGGAGAGAGAATAACTGGATTCATACCCTTCTCAAGGGTATTAGTGCTATGTGAAATGCAATCAGTCTCGTCCAGGATTTGAACTCGTGTCGCCGTGTCCATTTCCTACGACGATAACCATTACACCACGGGCACCTCCATTTTTTTCATTCCTTAATTATATAACAGTTGCAGTATTTTATTTATGATCTACATCAAAGCTGGAGTGGGCATTTGTTTTACTTGAGGATTTCCAGCACGTAATAAAAAGTGAATTCAAAGATGGACAGTTGTTGTAAAGATCAGCTGATATTTAATATTCTAAGATAAGTAATTGTGTAAAATCAGCTGATGTTTGAGACTTAGCAGTGACGTGTCACTGAAGGATTTAGGAATGACGTGTCAGTATAGGATTACGGAATTAATAATTTTTGGACGTTATACATAAGTACTAGATCCCTAGAGTAGACCTCCAAAACAGACCCCTACGTGAGACCCACAGGAGACACACAACAGCCAATATAGGGGTTTCGACAAAGAAGATATGGGGGAGATGAGGGGGTGAACGGCGTCAAAAGTCACGCATGCACAAAACGGTCGGCGAGTAGAAAGATTATAATAGCTACCCCCCTCTCTCTTTCTTCCTTTTGTCTCTTCTCTTTTCACCAATCGGTTTTTCTTCTTGTTGACACCTTCTTCTCTCTATCTCTTTTTTCGGCCATTGCTATAAAACGACTCAGCATAAATAATTTTTTATTGCTATGAAACCAACAGAGTCTTGTTGTGTTTGATGCTCTCTTTTATCAGTGAGGTAGCGTTACTCCGTAACAGGCGGTATTGTTACAACCTTCTACGCCGTACCGTGATTGATCATTACAATCTCTTAAAGGGTGTAACAACGTTACAGATAGCTTCATGTAAATTATTCTCTAGACTAAATAGTTTTTACACACTTATATGGTTTGAAGAATTGAAAGGAGTCGCTTGTGGTGATTACTGTCGAAAGAAATGGATATGGTGACCTGAGTTCAAATCCTGGACACGGCGGTTTGCATTTCACATAACGTTATTATCCTTGGGAAAGGGATGAATATAAATATTCTCCATCAAGCTATGGGTAAATAGTAGGGTAGACTAGGTCCTTTATTCTTTGTATGGCGAACAATCTGGGTGAAAGAAAACCCTGAACTGAAACCCGTTAAATACAAGTTAAAAAATGGACCTTATGCTGTACCCTACTCGTGCCGAGGGGTTGCGTATATATAGTTTGAAGTATTTATACTCAACCGTCATAAATTCCAAGGATTTAATGATTATAGGCAAATCATTTGTTTTTCATCACTTATATGGTATCAAGTATTCTTTTGCTCTACTGTAATATTCCCAACCGGTGAACAGTAAGGTTATATCCAATTCCTCATAAATACGTCGGATATTATTGTAAGGGAGGTGATTTATGCTGACTAATTAGTCACCACTTGCAGTGGGTACCTTCTTCACGCCGCTGGCGAGTACTGTCTTTTGTTAATGTCATAAAGATTTTCATTTCTTTCCAACCTTCGCTTTGGTTATTCCTCATTCAGTAACCTGTTGTTTGGTTAAAACATACTAATCGTTTCTACACGCTTATACAGTATCAAGTCTTCCTATATTTAATATTGACATTTTTCAAACAGATCCAATTTGATACACAGATGTAACCTTATAGGTTATCCCTGTCAATGTGTATCTGGAAATGAAGAAAACGAAGATGTGACTCCACATGACCCAAAGCTTGAGAACTGAAGTGAAAGCACCGGATGTAGAATAATGTCATATTCAGGTTTCTCACCCTTCGACTGAGGGTGGGGTTAGTGTGATCTAAGCCTCGTCGACAGGGGTTTTCAGTTATATTGTTGACCTTATACACACACACACACACACACACGCACACACAAACGCACACGCATATATATAAATATATATATATATATATTAAGTTAGAAATTATCATGACAAGAAAATCCGGCACACACCTGCACGTGACATACGAAGCACTGAACAGCTGTTTCGACCTTATTAGGTCACATCAGCAGTGCACACCGTGATCTCCACCGCTAGAGATGCAACCACAGTATGCAGAAGCCGAATCTCTACCACTGGGCCTCTTTAATTAATATTGATTAATTAAAGTTAATTCGGTATCGCTTATACGTGGCTAGAACCAGTGGCCTAGTGGTTCATGCCACTGTCATAAAAGAGAGCGTCTAACACAACAAGACTCCGTTGGTTTCTGAGCAATAAAAAATTATTTATGCTGAGTCGTTTTATATATATATATATATATAATCTTCATGTCTCCTGCTTTTTGAATATTTTTTATTCTCTCTCTCTCTCTCTCTATATATATATATATATATGAGATTCTGTAGTACGTGCAAAACTTAAAAACGGCTTTAAAAAGCTTATCATTTTAAAATACTTTAAAAATTCTAAAAAAGAGGGGACCTTCTCTTTTGGACACGTCTTATCATTGCTTGTCTGTTATTGAATTTTTCTCATATGAGACGTGATTGCAAAGAAGGGTTCTCTTTTTTTAGGATTTTTAAAATGATAATCTTTTATAAAGCCGTTTTAAATAAAAGGTCTCTGAAAATAGATGCAACCTATTAATACGATAATTCAAATTGTATCAAGTTCTTTTTCATCTTTCTTGAAAAACAATCATATCACTTCAGAAAGGTCAAACCTGATAACTCGGGAAGAAATTGATTGACTTTATCCTACAGTGTATGTGTAAGACCAAATTCTTGGGAACATCTTCAGAAGGACTTTTTCGGACTTCTTTCGACAGAATCTCTCACTGCATCCACATTATCTGGACATCTTGCGGTCAACTTTTTACCAGATCCGGGATTTTCTGCTTCCTTGTCGAGGCTGTTTACTGACCCTGTGGCTTGAAATTTGTGTACCCAACGATGAATTTGGGTTTTTAATGGGTTATTGTTAAGTTAAACTTCCTGTGAAATTTTACTTACATAGTTTTCAATTATTTTGTCTTCAAATACGTAGTGAGGCAATATATTTTCCTCTCTTGTCCCAGGCATTGTGATCAAGGATTAATTGTTGTTATAGTAGACTATTTTCAAATCTGTAACAAAAAAAGAACACAACATTATTATTAGTAGAGTTTATAGCAGTCACATGTATATTGAGACATTATATATATAGTCATCCACAGACAGACTGTTTTGTTGCATCACAACACTTAAGTGTGGCTAGACGCGTAGGACGCTTGAAGCGAAACCCGCCCAACTTTACGTTAGACTTAGTATCATACCGCTCAGCCAACAGGCGAACCACGTCAGTTCGGTAATTATAAGGCATTATGTAGTAGCTTTTGTTTGTTTACATTTTTATACCTTACCGTATACCAGAGTGCTCAATTTGTTCGAAGAGCTTTGCATTATACGAGTGGCAGCCGTAAATTCCTTCGCCAGAGTGCTCAACCCCCATGGGGTAGCGTATATATTGTTATCCACAGACAGACTGTTTCGTTGTATGTGTGTGTGCGTGTGCGGGTGTGTGTGTGTTAGGTGCCTGTGGAGTAATAGTATCAACGAATGTTCTGGATATGAAATTAAACAATCTGATGGTGAGGCTCCAGGAATATTGAAGCTTTGGAGAAACCGGAGTACCCCTTCCTTGCCATCGTTCCTAGGTTCACTCCTCCTCGGAGGGGTAGCAACTGATAAGGTCCTATCTATGGGTCAAATAGAAATGTTAATACATTTAAAAAGGAGTGCAAACTAATGACATATGCTAAATTGAATTGTTACGAATAGAACTGTTTTTACATTTAACTGTGTGTAAACAAATGACTGTTTAATTGAATTGTTAAAGATACTTAGCAACACTTAGAACCATTTCATTCTGTGCAAATGAATGAGATATTGAATCGAATAACTAATGTTAAATAGCAATACTTATATCTTATTCACTGTGTGCAAACAAATAATTAATATTGAATTGAATTATTCGTATTAGATGGCAATCCATGAAACCATTTAACTGTATGCAAACAAATAATTAAAATTAGACAGAATTATTCGTATTGGATTGAAGTATTTAAAACTATTGAAATATGTGAAAAAATGTTGTTTTAAGGTGCTATCAACTAAGCGTGTTTACAAATGCTTGCCAATGGTCCGGGAGACCTGGGTTCAATCCCAGGTCGAGTCATACCAAAGACTTTAAAAATGGTACTTGATACTTACTTGCTTAACACTCAGCAATATAAGGTACGTATCAAGGGTAAAATGGAGCAATCCTAGGAAAGGAGTAGCGCCCTCCCCTACATCTCAGTGTAGTAGCTATTGAAAAGGGAGCCTTCTTTACTTATATATGTATAAATAGAATATGGCATTAAATAACACTGCAAAGGGTGGGGGGTTATTTAGTAGAATAAATAGATGCTATAAAACCAAACCAAACTTCTCTTGGAGGATATTTATCAAAAATCCAAAGTGGCTATAATGGATATATATTACTGATTTCCATGCTTTGAAAATCCAGATTTCCTCATTTTTTTTCTCTGCCATAATCCTTACATTCATATAGTACATACGTGAAAACATTTCTTTAAATAAAATATTTTGGATCACACCTGGAAGATGAACCAATCCACGTTTGGAAATTACTGGAACGATCTTAAATTTGTTCGGAAAATACAAACCAAAAATATATATGTAAAAACACAAAAATAAAATAAAACAAAAAACAAAAACAAAAAAATATATATATATATAACAAACTCTTACATCCGACCTTGACAAGCATGTAAAACTGTACAGAATTTTTTAATAAATATCATTTAAATCATCAACAATTATAATTATTTAAGAAAAATAACAATTCAAAATTACACAAACCCATAACAATAAACTTTGAATATATTCCCAACAAGCATCCAAAAAGTTTCGTGGGGTTTTTATATATCACTAGAACCCTTTGGGTGTGTGGTGATGATGCGAAAGCCTTGAAACCATGTTTAAGCCATAGGTTATCAACTGATGAAGACTAAATTAGAAAAAACCTTGAGTTTATCCCCTATATGTAAAATTCCTATTCTATTTTCTA
>OY757926.1:84866086-84921086 GCA_963585895.1 Sepioteuthis lessoniana
AACCGTGTAGACTTATTTAATGCCAAATCCTGTTTATCCATATATATTAGATATATATGATTTGTAAACATATTTTGTTGATAACATTTTTAAAAGCCTGAGCTCAATTGTTTGCACACAGTTAAATACGAATAACACTGTATACAATCAGTCATTTGTTTTCACTCAGTTAAATGGATTCAATAATTACTATGTTATAGCTATCATTTATTAACAGTCATATATCTGAACACATTTACATGGATTTATATATATATATATATATATATATATATATATATATATATATATATATTTATATATATATATATAATTTGTAAGTGAATAGTTTGGCGGTAATTTTATTGTTAAATGGTTTGGTTGGTTGGGTTTGGTTTTATGGCATATCAACCCAAGTAGGTTATTTGATGCCAAATCCTCTTTATGCATATATATTAAATATATACATACCATACACTGTTATTATATATATATATATATATATACAAACACACATACACATACACACATGCATATATATATATACGTTTGAGTATGTGTATGTGTTTGTATGTATGTGTATATATATGTATGTCTGTATGTGTATATGTGTGTGAGTATGCGTGTTTATATGTGAATATATATGTGTGTGTATGTCTGTCCTTAGTTTGGTTGGGTTTTATGGCATATCAACCATTATAGGTAATTTAATGGCAAATCCTCTTTATGAATATATATTAAACATACATGATTTGGTTTGGTTTGGTTTTATGGCATATCAACCCTTGTAAGTTATTTAATGCCAAATCTTGTTCATACGTATATATGAAATATATATGATTTGGTTTGGTTAGGGTGAATGGCATATCAACCATTATTGGTTATTAAATACCAAATCCTCTTTATACCAATAATATATGATTTGGAAATGAAGTTTGTAGAGCTTATTTGTTTGAATACAAATATTTCTATTGTTTGCACTCAGTTAAATGGTTCCAAATATTCTAACACACATTGTTCTATTTAGTATAAATCATCTTTTGCACTCATTTAAATGTTTTCAAATATTGCTATCTAACATAAATAGTTTTATTTGCACACAGTTAAATGGATTCAAGCATCACTGTGTAACACTAACAATTCAAATTAGGCACACCGTTAAAGAATTTCATATTTTGCTAATCAACACTAATAATTCTTTTTAAAATTACTCATTTGTTTGCACACAGTTAAATTGTTCTAATCCTCTTTATACATATATATAAAATATATATGATTTGGTTTGGTTGGGTTTTATGGCATATCAGCTATTGTGGGTTATAAATGTCAAATTCTCTTTATACATATATATCAAATATATATGATCTAATTTGTTTGGGTTTTATGGCATATCAACCATTTTAGGTTATTTAATGCCAAATCCTCTTTATACATATTATATAAGTATATATGATCTGGTTTCTTCGGGTTTTATGGCATATCAACCATTTTAGGTTATTTAATGCCAAATCCTCTTTATACATATTATATAAGTATATATGATCTGGTTTCTTCGGGTTTTATGACATATCAACCATTGAAGGTTATTCAATGCCAAATCCTCTTTATACATATATATATATACAAAATATATACGATTTGGTTTGGTTGGGTTTAATAACAATTATACCATTTTAGGTTCTTTAATACCAAATCCTCTTCATGCATATATTAAATTTATGCTTTGTAAATACATTTAGTCGATAACATATTTAGATGAGACTCGGCTATTATGGTTCACAGTGTTAAATGGTTTCAAATATTTCAATGTAACTGAAACAATTTGATATCAGTCTTTTGTTTGCCCACATTTTAAACGTATATGATTTATGATTGAATAGTTCGTAGGTAATTTCATTTTTAAATGAGTTAGAACTAATTTGTTTGCACACAAGTATTGCTATTGTTTCTGCTCAGTTGAATGGTTTCAATTATTGCTCTCTAACACTTATAATTCTATTCACTATTGATCATTTGTTTGCACACAGTGAAATGTTTACAAGCACTGCTATTCAACACTAATTATTCTATTGAACACTATTCATTTATCTACCAACTCTTAAATGATTCAAAATATTGCTATGTATCACTAACAATTCAAGTAAACATCAGTCATTTGTTTACAAACAGTTAAATAATCAAACAGTTCTATTTCTAACAATTCGTGTTAACGTAAAACACTTATTTGCACAGTTTAAATTTCAAATAGTTGGATTTGACTCTAAGATAGGTCCCTATCAGGTGCTACCACTCCGAGTCAGAATGGACCAAAGGAGCAAAAACAATGAAAGGGTACTTCTCATCTCCCAGAGTCCAAAATTGTTTGATATCATAGCCAGAACACTCATTAAAAGAGTTTCGCCCTTCTGCAGAGATGTAGAGTATTGTACTGCCCCAGCGGACTGGACTCGTGCGTGTGTATGTGTGTGTGTGTATGTATGTGAATGGGTTCAGTAGGTTTCTGAGAATATGTGGATAGATTAATCGAGTGTCTCTTTGTAACAAGAAAAACAAGTGCAAGTTTCTCTGCTCTCTCTGTTTCATAACATTCCTATTTATGTATCTATCTAGCCAGTTGTTGAAAATTTGCTGATATCAGTCTATTCAAAAACACAAGCACACACGTACACACACACACACACACACACACACACACACACACACACACACACACACACACACACACACACACATGTAATATATATATATATATATATATATAGTGCCTTCAATAAGTTTCAAGACTTTTTTTGTACAGGCATTTAAAATTGTCGTAGACTCTTGAAAATTCACTATGTTATTGCTATACAGCTTATGAGATGACTGATTAACTTTTATGATTTCAGGTTCAAATGAACAGCTACAGCAGCAATTGGAATACACACAACTAAAGCCTGATTGTCACAACTGGTGAATTTCAAAAATGCAATCTGGACGTGAGGACACATTAGAAGAACGATATGCAATAAAATTCTGTTTTAAACTTGGAAAAAATGATGCCACAGAAACGTATGGAATGCTTCAGACTGCTTTTGGGGCATCTAGCATGAATCGAGAATCGGTTTTTGAGTGGCATAAGAGATTCAAGTAAGGCAGGGAGTCTGTGAGGGATGATGAGAGGTGTGGGAGGAGTAAGGAAGTCAGAACACCAGACTTGATTGGCCAAAGGGTTAGGGTTAGGGTTACTATGTTGAGGTTTTAAGAGAGCTCAGGAAGAGATTCCTTGGGAAGAAGCCTGTACTCTGCAAATCGGGTCAGTGGCATTTCCACCAGGACAATGCACCAGTCCACAACTCCAACCTTGTCCTAGACTATTTAACCAAGATGGGCATCAAGACAGTTTTTCACCCTTCCTATAGTCCAGATCTTGCTCCTTGAGACTTTTGGTTATTCCCTAAGCTCAGAGGCTGTCGTTATGAGACAACTGAGGAGATGAGAGAGGCTGTGACGCTCACACAAGAGGACTTCTATGGGGCCTTCCAGAAGGTGTTGGAACGGTAGAACAAGTGCATTGCAGCCGGAGGAGATTACTTCGAAGGGGACTAGAGTTTCATGTGTGTACTATCAATAAAAGTTCCCATACGAAAAAAGTCTGGAAACTTCTTTAAGTTCCTCGTATGTATATATATATATATATATAGCGAGAGCGAGAGCGAGAGAGAGAGTGAGAGAGATATGGACAGACAGAAAGGGTCGAGGAGAGAGAGATTCTGAGACAGAAAAAGCGATAAAGAGAAACGTAAATACAAACCTTTACTTAATCTAGATTTTACAAGTATATGCTAATTGCCAAACAAAACAACATGAGTGAAATAACCATTTTCAGTTATTCAGATATGTGTTTTTATTTATTGGTAGTTGCCACAACGTTTTCAAAGGGGAACGATCATCAGGTGTTTATCGGAATCGGTAATCTTATAGAAACTTTCAATTTTTACTCGTGGTATAACGGTTATCGTCGTAGAAATGGACAGGGTGACCCATGTTCAAACCCCGGACGAGGCTGTTTTGTTTTTCACATAGCATGAATACCCTTGGGAAATGTATGAATCTAATTATTCTACTTCCAGTTATAGGTAAGTAAAAAGGTAGACTGGGCTCTTTAACTTGGTTATGGCAACCAATAGTGGAGAAGGAAAACTCTGAACACAAACCTATTGAACTCCGCTTAGAACTGACTTTGTGTCGCATCCTGCTCGTGTGGAGGGGTTGGGTATTTATATATATATATAGAGAGAGAGAAGGTTCGAATGGCATTATTTGTTATCGTCGAAAAAAATGGGCTTAGCGAGTCGAGTTCAAATTCGAGACGAGGATGTATTCGTTTAACTTCGAGACGAATGCCCTTGGGAAAGACATAAATCCCCCCTCCTCCCCCCTCCCGCAGCAATAGGCACTATAACAGAGCAGATCGGCAACTTCGTTTTTTTTATATGACACATTTTTTAATCATAATCTCCACTCCTGCAAATGCACTTAATTTAACAGCGAATATTGTTGCATTCTCATATAGATGTTCATGCAGGAGTATATATCCTGCAATCTTGCAGGATATATATGACGCAATGAATAACAGACGCAGGAAGACTTCTTTAACAAAATATTTACCTCTCACTTTATTGCAAGGGTTCGAAAAGGGTTACTCGAGGTTTGCGTGTGAGAGGGAGCTGGAGACAGAACAGAAACTGCAATATTCTGACCCCCCACTCTTATGGCCGTCAATGTTGTGTCTTTGTCGTTCTCCTGGGCTGCCCAACCGGAGGCCCTGGGGTCCACTCTGCTGGGTGCTGGCTTTCTTTACTGCATTTTATCAGCATCTTCACTGGACCCCAACTCATCAGGGCCTCAAGGTCCCTTCGGCCTGATGTGGCTTTCCCTACCACTTCTCGTCTATAAACGGAACTCGAACTGGCACTTGACTTTCGTCTTGACTGCGTTATATAATAGTTCAACGCCCACTCGATCTTTGAAATCGAATGTTTAATCGTCATCAAGCGGAAATAACTGTCATGCAGTTCACAGGTCACTCTCTTCCGGTGCATCAGTCTATGAGTGTACCATGGGAATTTTTTTTGCTCGTCCCATTTCATCAGCCAATTTCCGCCCACGCGATTTCCTCTCATAACTGCCATTAGAATGTGTCACCTCCTTCCGGTGTATCACCTTGGAATGGCATTTTTGGCCGGGTCAAAAGGTCAAAATATAACAATATTAATCACATGATTCGAACAATATATCATGAAAATTTCAACAAACATTCAGATTATATCGACGTCACAAAATGTTCACTTCTGGTTCCAATCTTTTTCTTCCATAGTTTAGCATAAATCCAGAATTAGGGGTACCAAGTAGAGAAATCGAACCCATGTTTTATGAACTGTTAGCCTAGCTCGTTAACCATTGTAACACAGGAGGTGCAACCATTGTATGCACTCTTATAGAAGTGTTAAAATAAAATTGCTATTAAAAGATTCATCCATGGAGACATTAAATAAAGAATTTTAATAAAAAATAAAACGATCAATCGTGAAAAGAAAAGAGAAAAAAATATTACACAAGGGTGTCATTTTTCTTTTCTTTTCTTGAAAAAAGAAAAAAAAAAAAAGAAAAAGTAAAAAATAAGAAAAAGTAAAAAATAAAAAATAAAAGTAGGAAATAAAACTGAAAATATTTCAAATATTTTAAGTGACACTCTCCATTTGTATAGAAAGAAAATTAAACAACGAAAAACATGTACTTACATACACACATATGTATTACTGTTTTCATAGATAGATAGATAGAGAGAGAGAGAGAGAGTGAGAGAGAGAGAGTGCGTGTGAGAGATTTTTATAGAATTCATATTTAGTGTTATATAAAAAATATCAAAAGTAGTCATATATATATATATATATATATATATATATATATTTTTTTGTAGGTCCAAAGAGAGAATAGAAATATTTTAAAAGGAGTAGCTCCACGAAGAGATTTTTATTTCTTAGAATTTATTTAATTATTTCGTTCTTACATACGTGTATGTTTCTAGCTTGATGCTTTCGTCAGAGAACATGTATGGCACAAGGCGTTGCTAATGGGTGATTCAGTGAGATTTGAACTCACTCGTATATATCAAACTACTAATACGACTAAGTTTTAGCGAGAGAGAAATAGAGAGATTTTTTATAAATTAAAATGTGATATAAACATTCCATTTTTCAAACTTAGATATGGTTATATATATACATATATTCATTATGAACCTTTTATTAAGCTACTGAGGGGAACCTTTGCTCTGTTTGTCTTCATACCCTATCCGGTGGCAAAAGCTGCTAGTGGCGCCAAAGCTGGCAGTACTACATTAGCCACCGAAACTGTGACATCACCCCTGGCTAGTGGCTGATGAGGACAGAGTATCGCACGTGTTCTCACACGTTGTATGATAAAATTCAAAATATAAAGAATATATACATATAGTTGGTACAACATATATGAAAAATTATCTTAAACAGAGCAATCATACTTTGATAAATACGACTAAAAACGAAACTAAAGGGGACCTTTCAATGGGTGCTTTTTCAACGGCAACAACCGGTAAAATTACACTAGAACTATCAAAAAAAAAAAAAAAATAGGATGACAAACGATAAAGTCGTGGAGAGGAGGAGTGATAAAAAGACCCCTATATTCCTCCAGATTCCCTAGTCTTAATGTGTGTATGAATGTCCTCTGCTTGCACAGGCTAGGGCGAGATTCAATCATCGCTAATGCTTCCAACAATAGTAAATGTTTCTTACTCCTTGACATGTACAAGGCAGAGAAACAATCGTCAGAATAATCCGTCTTGCATAAATAATAGTCACACAAGTTCTTGTAAATGGCAGACTCGTGAAACTGTGAGAGCCTGGATGTTAATAACTGAGACCGCCTACGTATTCCTCGTGGTAC
Source organism: Sepioteuthis lessoniana (assembly GCA_963585895.1). Lineage (NCBI taxonomy): Eukaryota > Metazoa > Mollusca > Cephalopoda > Myopsida > Loliginidae > Sepioteuthis > Sepioteuthis lessoniana. The sequence goes on from OY757926.1 coordinate 84,873,032, forward strand.
GTGCTACCGAACACGATTCTCTTACGACTGAATAGATCTACCTATATAGCCAGTATCACACTGACATTGAAACTTGTAGACCATCATAGTTTATTGCAATATAGGTAGGACATTCTTTTGGGAAGGCAAGAAAGCTGATCTGGTGTTAAAGATGGTCCTAACCTTGATTGAATAAAAACAGCCCATGATCGACGTGGCAATTTTGTCAGCGAATACCTCACTGGCAGGTCCAATCCACGGGAGCTTCACATATACTGGATATTTAGAAGGATCAAAATTTTATTCGTGTTAAATTTGGATCTCGTCGATCAAATAATATTCAAGATAACCTCAAGAATACCCATATAAAAAAAATTAGTAACTTTTTAAAGCTCTGCTTCAATCTTAGTATCAAAACAAATCATCAGTGCCCGTTGAGCGAGGCACTTGATAAGGTTCATCTTCCTAGATTTAAGAGTGAAGGAATCCCTGCTAATGTACCACCCCGTGAAAATAGGTTTTTGGTATACACTGGTTACAAAAGAAGAAGGACCCATTTCGACCAACATGTCGAGAAAAGGCAACATATTGTTATTCTTCACTTCCATAGTAAATAACAAAGTAAATAGATTATTTAGACATTGATAACATTTCAATACCTCGTTACGTGAAGGGAAATAAGAGAAAGTATCATCCACATAATGAACATAATATAGTTTGTCTTTTAATTGGAATCATTTTGAGATGAGGCTTCTTAATGTGAGAATTAACTTTTTTTTATTTACTGCGGACTTCGAGGCCCGTGGCGCAGCGGATAGAGGCATTGAGTCTCTACGGTTCCAGGTGAGCATTGTCAGAAGATAGCGGTTTCAATCCTACCCAAGCCGGCCAGAGGTTTACTTGGTTAAAAACGTGATGCGATAGACAACAACTATGGAAGGCAGTAATTACTGGGGATACGGTTACAAGACTCAGCATTCCTATCCGAGGTCGCGGTAAATCACCTGAAGAAGGCCAGAGGTGAAAATTTGGCCGAAACGTAGTGAAAGAAGAAACAACACAAAAACTACCAAGATGAGGACAAAAAGTCCGCAATAAAAAAAAAATTGATTCTCATAATATGGTTTAGTGACCATGTCGAAAAGCTGTCGTTCCAGGACCCCACAAATACATTGACCAAAAGGGGATATTACGTCAACTTGCCTATACATAATGTTATTAAAGCTAAAAGAGACCGATTTATTTGCCAATTCCATCAATTCGATGGAGACATTTCCTAGGAGCGATGGAGGTTTTAAATGGCTCTGATATGAATAATCGGCACAAATAATAGTGTAATACAATCGTTTGATCCGGCACTCAATGTAACCCTATGTTTTGCATTGTCTGGGCTCTTATATGGGGCACGGTACCAAATATAGTACTATGGTTTGGCCCGGCATCAATTATAACACTATCGCTTTGTTCCGATACGGAATGTGCTACTATGTGCTGGGGTCGGTTACCATATGTAACGCTATAGTTGGCGCCAAATGTGCACGACAACACTTCCTGTTCTAAATGTAATAATAATGATTGGTCTTATGAAGATCCGTTTCCAGATAATCTGTTTATCAAACCTCTCAGTGCACACGCTGTGTTTGAAAGATCCACCGATAGGGAATTACATAATCCATCCGGAATTTCTTTTGACGATCTGGCTGATCTGTTGGAACAAAATTGTCTGGGTGTTGACAACTCAAAGACAAGAAGAACGCTTCGTCAACTATTAACAATCATTTATTGTCCGATGGTCTGACTACATACAGTAACACTAGAGAGATAGAAACTGTACGGGTCTATGAATAGACACAAAAAGACACTCCAACCACCCACCCACTGAACTTTCTGAATCCCAACTTCTAACTGATCCTACTGCTTCCAACTGACAATTAACTGACAGACAACTTTTTCAAAATTCGCTAATTTTGATTAATCTAAATTCTAGAAATCTGTCGGGTGATGTCATCTTGCTAAATCATTGTGTCATCTCACACGTGTCCCGAAATTTTTACCATATTTTCATTTCCCCAATCAAACATGTGACATGAGATGAATCTACTTACATTTGGTCTTCCTGTGTTGATGATACTTGTCTGGTCGAGGTGCATTAGCTGGAACTTTCCAATTTGTCTTACATTTCCGCTCAAAGATTTCAGCTAACTTAACAGGTAACTGAAAAACTCGCGGCCTAACCAAACTGGACAATAAAATAATTACTCATCATGGCAACTAGGTGATAAATGGTCTTATCCAAAGGGATGTTAGTAAACAGAGAGGATACAAACTCACTGTTTATACAACGAGGAAGTTGACGGATCATTGACGCAGATCTAAAGGAGTCAGGAACACAAGAGTTAGAATAAAATTGTAGGACAAGATTAGGAATTTCGACAAGCCATTTTGCCAACTCCTGCTTTTCTGAACCGCTCATTAACGAAATAGGTCTGGGTGGGATTTTAGATTTGTAAGCCGTACATCCGGGATCTTTGGTAACCGCCCGGAGGAATTCTCTCATAGAATTCGTGAGAAAGAAATTTTCTTTTAAGTAATAGAAGAAACAATTTCTGAATTTAACTTCCATTGTTAGAGTATCATCACACACACACACACACACATATCGGAAAATGGAGATAAATCAGATGGTAAGAAAATGTAGCTAGTTGAATTATTTCGCCAACGTTAAAAGTAAAATTGGCGACCTTAGTCAGGCGTTACCCGAATGTTTCCTTTTCAATAGTTACAACACCGAGGTGTAGGGGAGGGTGCAACTCCTTTACCTTGATTGATCCACTGCTCTTGATCCTTACCCAATAATGTTGAGTGTTAAGCAAGCTAACATCAAGTACCATTTTTGAGTCTTTGGTATGACTCGACCTGGGATTGAACACTAGTCTCCCGGACCATTGGCGAACGCTCTAACACTTATGCAACTTTAACTTGGAAGATTCCAAAGCGTTAGTTTATATATATAAACCCTCCCCACAAAAAACAGCAAAAAATTAAGAAACAACATCCCAACAAAGAAAAACTAAAAAAAAAACTCAGAAGATTATTGAATCAAACATACTTTCTGACTAAACGCTAAAGTGAACAAAGACCTGGACTTTTCAACTTGTCACCTTAGTCAAATCAGCGAAAAAAAGTAACAGAATTCCGTATTTATAATCGCTTAGATCTATTGATTATATATATATATATATATATATATATATATATATATATATATATATGTTGAGAAAACGGTGCTGTTTTTTTTATTTTCAAGTAGTACGATTCTTTTTAGTCTTTTTTAAATTGAATTTTTTTCCACGGATATCAGTTTGTGTAATATGTTTTTATTTACAAATTGTATTATCTGGGTATTTATCACACCGTCAGAATAATAGAATAGGTTTAAAAATAAAAATCATATATACACACACATATATATATATATATATATATATATATATATATATATATATATATATATATATATATATACAAGCTGTACCCGGCCACGCATTGCTGTGGCTCAATTTGTTTAAATGGGAAAAAAAAAGAACATGCATGTTTCTAATATGTTTAATTTTCCAATACTTGTGGATACACAATATTCTTGGTAGTTCCAGTTTCTGTGTAGATAAAGAGATTGTCTGGATTGCCGACTCTGGAACAGGCAACACATGTTGCCCAAGTTAACCAAAAAAGAAATAAAAGTGATAAAGGCAGAAAAAAAAAATTCACGTGAAAATTCTTGGAAAACGAAAGTAATGTTTACTTTCATAATTAGCGTTCGGCTTTTCTGGCGGAAAAACGACTAATTAAAAATATTTTTTTAATTATTGTAATATGTTTGGATATTAAGTATATAAAAACACGCCCGTATTCGAATAAAATACTCTCAGAAAATTTTAAACCAATTAAAAGAAAGAAAAGTGATTAAAGCAGAAAAAAATTCTCGTGTAAAATTCTTGGACAAGGGTTTAAGAAAAAAAACTTTTTAATGGGTGTCTTTCGTTGAAGAATGTTGAAAAAATAAAAGAAAATATTTTGTAAACAATTCGTTAGAATAAAAAGAAATTTATTTACTACTGAACCAACAAAATATGGTTCAAAGTTTAGTGCCTCTTAGTTAACCAAAAAAGAAAGAAAAGTGATGAACGCAGAAAATAAATCACGTGTAAAATTCTTGGAAAACGGAAGTATTGTTTACCTTCACAATTCGCTTTCGGCTTTTCTCGGAGAAAAACGACTTATTAAAAATATTTTTTTAATTATTGTTATATTTTTGGATAATAAGTATATAAAACACTCCTGAATTCGAATAAAATACTCTCAGAAAATTTTAAACCAATTAGTGGTATAAAACTGGAGATTATCGGTTAGTAACAAACATTTACACTTTTATTTATATAGATAAAGGAAATACGTTACGTTTTTACAATAAAGTTCAAACGTTAATTACATGACACAGTTTTGAAACAGAATGCCTCAAACTGAAAGAGAATGTTTAAAAGTTTCTTACGTTTTCGTTTGATTTAGAAAATCAAATAAAATAAAAACTTAAATAAAATTCATAAGATTCACAATCACATATTTAAACACCCTGATGAAGGGTTGATGTAAAAACCGAAACGTTTGACGTTAGCACATTATTGAAATAGAAACACAATTATCTTTGTGTTTTCTCAAATTAGTACATTTTCATACACAGACACACACACACACACATATATATATACTAATCGCTTTTTATTTATTTTTATTTTTCATGGTTGGAATTAAGTTTCATTCTTTTCTATGCAAATTTCCCCGGGTTGAACATGACTAAAATATCACATATAGAGAACCTCGTCAGGTTTTGAACTAAATTCTCGACTTATATACGAGTAATAGGTTTTAAAAACTTATTTCTGTGTAATCCACTCTGTAGTTTAGAGGTATTTAATTTCTTCAAAAATCTTTTCCCAACAAATTTGTTCGATTGATTGATTGCTTCATCTTTTCTCCTTCACTTTATTCATCATCATTATTTTTTTTTATTGTAACATTTTTTCCTCTCATGTTTCGTTGTGTTCGAATTTAATTTTTCTCCATTTTCCTTCGTTTCTTTAATTCATTCATCTTTTAAATTTACTTCCTGTATGAAGAGATATATTGTCCATTTTTTTCATTTCTTCATTCTCACGTTCTTTCTTTTGTCTCGTTTTTCTTCTTTTTTCTTTAACTTATCTCTCGACTTTTCATCATGCTTCCTTTTCTTTCTTTCTTTCTTTCTTTCTTTTCATCATATATCCTTCTCTTTCTTTCCCTCTTTCTTTCTTTCTTTCTTTCTTTTCTCTGACTCTTTCCATCATATTTCCTTTTCTTTCTTTCCTTCTTTCTTTCTTTTTTCTTTCTTTCTTTTCATAATATTTCCTTTTTCTTTCTTTCTTTCTTTCTTTCTTTCTTTCTTTGACTCTTTTCATCATAAATTCCTTTTCTTTCTTTCTTTCTTTTTTCTTTCTTTCTTTCTTTTTTTTCATCATATATCCTTCTCTTTCTTTCTTTCTTTCTTTCTTTCTTTTCTCTGGCTCTTTCCATCATATTTCCTTTTCTTTCTTTCTTTCTTTCTTTCTTTCTTTCTTTCTTTCTTTCTTTCTTTCTTTTCATAATATTTCCTTTACTTTCTTTCTTTCTTTCTTTCGTTCTTTGACTCTTTTCATCATATTTCCTTTTCTTTCTTTCTTTTTTTCTTTCTTTCTTTCTTTCTTTTCATGATATTTCCTTTTCTTTCTCTCTCTTTCTTTCTTTTCATAATATTTCCTTTTCTTTCTCTCTCTCTCTCTTTCTTTCTTTCTTTTCTCTGACTTTTTTCATCATATTTCTTTTTCTTTCTTTCTTTCTTTCTTTCTTTCTTTTCAACATTTTTAGAATTCCATTTCTACGTTCTTTTACGTCATTTTCACGCGCTCTCTTTTTTTTCTGTCTCTCTCTCTCTCTATGCGTCTCTGTATCTAGCTCTGTTTTACTTCTTATCTCTGACTTTTCTCTTCTTCATTATCTATCTATCTATCTATCTATCTATCTATCTATCTATCTATCTATCTATCTATCTTTTCAGCTTCAATTCTGGAACGTCAGCTTATCCTTTCCTTCTTTCTTTCTTTCCTTCTTTCTTATTATCATTTTCGTCTTTTTCCTCTTCCTCTTTCTCTCTCTTATTTCTTTTTCCTCCCACATTTCACTTCCTCTCTTCTATTCTTTTCCTCCTATTTTAATTCCCCTTTTTCTTGTCCTTTGGTCACCCCCATTTCTCTCTCTCTCTCGCTCTCTCTTCTGCCCTTCCCAACATCCTTTGTCTCATTTGACTAATGTCCGTAAAATTCCTTTAATTTAATTTGCAGCACGCCATCCTTTGACCCCCACTTCCACTCACCTCTTAAATAAATTCTTTCAAACTCTTCCAACGACAAACACAATCTCTTAAACGACTACAAATCATTTAATTTCTCTGATAATCTGGAATCTTGGGATTGGTACATTATCGGAACGAAGCAGTTTTAAAGAAACAATAAACATACAAAAAACAAAACAAAACAAAAAAAAAAAATGGCCGAACAAAAAGAAAACTGCCTTGTCTATAAACGATTGAAACAATTACTTAGAGAAAAACTGAATCTATTTTAAAGCCCAAAACAGACCAAGGTTGAAACGGAATTTTCCGGTAAGCATACTGTTTTCTTTAACTGAGTTTTTGATAGGAGGATTTATTCTCCCATATACTCGCATGAATATCATCATCTTGGTTGTTAATAAAATCACAAAGTCACGGTTATCATTGGAGAAAATGAAATCAGTGACCCAAGTTCAAATCCTGTTCCAAGTTATTTGCATTTCACTTCGGTCTTTGGAAATACACGATTCAGTCTGTTTTCTCCTCAGCCCTGGGTAAATTGTAGGACAGCCTCGGTTCTTTTGCCTTGGTGAGGCAATCTGTCTAGAAGGAAGACTTTATACTCAAACTTGGATAAATCTGCCGAAAAATGATCTCGTGTCGCCGCCTGCCCGTGAAGAAGGGTTTGGGTATATACATAAAATCAAAAAGTCCCCATTGCAGTATCCATTAATAATCAATAAGCTTCTAGAAATTCCAAGCCAATTTTCTTATTTAATCTACATTTATTCTTATTACACTGTTTATACAAGACGACCCATAAACCTGTTAGTTTTCCGTTGTACTTCTATTAAGGAGGAATAAAGAGTTCTATTATGTATTTCACTGTAAACATCGGTTTATGGTGGTATTGATGCTTCTATTCAGGGTGAAGGATTCTATTTAGCAGTTCATAGTTAATAGTTGTCCACGATTATACTGATTCTTCTATTCAGGGTGAAGGATTCTAATTAGCAGTTCATTGTTAATAGTTGTCCACGATTATACTGATTCTTCTATTTAGGGTGAAGGATTCTAATTAGCAGTTCATAGTTAATAGTTGTCCACGATTATATGGATGCTTCTATTCAGGGTGAAGGGTTCTAATTAGCAGTTCATAGTTAATAGTTGTCCACGATTATATGGATGCTTCTATTCAGGGTGAAGGGTTCTAATTAGCAGTTCATAGTTAATAGTTGTCCACGATTATATGGATGCTTCTATTCGGGGTGAAGGGTTCTAATTAGCAGTTCATAGTTAAAAATTGTCCACGATTATACTGATTATTCCATTTAGGAAATTGTGGAGGTTTTAATGAGGATTACATCATTATCAAACTGATCATAACGATTGTTATGTCGAAAGAGTCTAACAAGGATTTTATAATGAACAGTTAATAATGATTATACTAATATATAAAAGAAAGAAGGATTCTAATTAGAATTTTAGATTTAGTTTTCCAAGATGCTATTGATGCTTCTATTTAGGAAGATACAATCATTCTAGGTCAGTTGACCTGGGAGTGATGGCAATAAAGGAATACTTCATATTCTCTAGCTCTCCAGGACAGGAGCTTTACCATCAGATACAGTTTTGTTCCATAACTAGGACACATTTCTTTTGGGGTGGGATTCGTCTGACAGCCAACATATTCTCAGCCCAATCGATTGAGTGACCTTGTTTTGAAATTCTGATAAGTATACATTCTTTTTTTTTCCTGAAATTTACTTCTTTGGTTTTGGCTTTCTTTCTTTCTTTCTAACGTCTTTTTTTCAATCATTCTTTTATGCCATATTTATTGGTCCATTGGCATAATAGTTAGAGTGTTTTCCAATGGCCTGGGAGACCAGGGTTCAAACCCATGTCAAGTCATACCAAAAATTCAAAAAATGGTACTTGTTTCCTCATTACTTAACACTCAGCATTATAAGGTTTGGATCCAAGTTAAAGTGGAATAATCCAGAGAAAGGAGTAGCACTCTTTTCTCCACCTCGGTGTAGTAGCTAATGAAAAGGGAGCCTTCAGGTCACTTTACTTTATAACATATTTCTTTCCTAAATATATTTCTTTCTTTCTATTGTTTTTCTTTTTAAGCGATTCCTTTCTTTCCTTCTTTCTTTCTTACATATATTTCTTTGTGCTATTCTTTTCTTTTTAAGATCTTTTTTTCTTTCTTTGTTTTTTTTTCTTTCTTTCGTAAAATACATCTTTCCTTCTATCATTCTTCCTTTCCACTATATTTCTTCGTTCTATTTTTCTTGACATCTATCTATCTATCCTTTTTTATATACTTCTGTCTTTGTTTGCCTTTAACATATTTGCTTCTTTCTTTTTCCAATATTTCTTCACTTTTGGACACCTTTCTTTCTTTGTCCTCCCATTCTTTCTTTCTTTCTTTCTTTCTTGTAACATGGCTATCATTTATATTCCTCCATTTTCCCCTTTATCTATCTCCGTGTCTCTATCTATTCTGTCATCTGTTCATATTTTTGTTGATTTTATTACAAATAGCCAATTTCTTATCAAAGAAATCGCCTAAAACGTAACTTGAACTTGAATCCCATATTTTGGATAAGATCTTAGACAATTGATACATCTTCTACACCAATCTTTCAGTCAATTTTTTTTTAAATTTATTATTTTGCTTTTAGTTCTATTCTTTGTGGTATTGTGGAGTACCGAAACAACTTTATTGTGGAGTACCGAAATGGAAAAATAATAATTATTATTTTTCCATTTCGGTACTCCACAATAAAGTTGTTCTTCGTGTGTGTGTGTGTGTGTGTGTGTGTGTATGTGTGTGTGTTCTGATTGTAGCTTGAAACATTTTCACTATTTAAAATATTTTTTATTAGATTTGATAACTTATTAAATCGTCTGATTGTTTTTATTTATGGTTTTTAGTCGATTCGTTTTTCCAGCCATCTTCCACTGTCAATTTTTGACTGAAATGTAATATCTTCTTTGGACTGATTTAGTCACCATTTCAGGAATTGAAATCATGACCACCAAATAACAGTAACACTTTTAAACAATGCTTATATCCACTGTAGATGCTAATCGTCAGACGAAGAGTAAAAAAACATAACTTGTTTTAACGTTAGAACTTTTCATTGTTTTATTCTCTTCCCTCAGTCTCTGAGGCCGTGGAAGCCCGAAGATATCGACATCGGACACCATGTGGTTATCTTCATTTTTCTAAGAACAGGACTCTTCTCGTATCTTTGTTTCTCATTCTCCGTTTATGAAGAACGTTTGTCTCTACATACCCCAGCCGCCAAAAGAGAAAACGAGACCAAATCATGAAATCCAATAAATTGGGATTCACAGAAGATCCCTACCTCCCACTTTTGCTTTGGGTAGATGACACATTAAATGGTGACCTCTGCAAGATCAGTTCTAGCCAACTAGAAGAGATGTTGAACTCTGTCATTTCGTCTTTCTTTCGGCTACTGGCTTATTCGAATCCCTGCACTACTTGCTTAAAATTCTACACTACTAAACCATTGTCCTAAGAGTTGGTATCACTTTGTGGCCTTTAAATCCACTATCAAAAAGTTCAACATTTGGTATAAAGTCAGGTTTGTGTCATTACATATTGATTTATTAGATTGGTTTGGTTTAGATTGGTTTTACGGCACACCAACCATTTTCAGTTATTTAATGCCATATCCATTTTACACATATAAACACTTCTATTTCAAACAATTCAGTTTAACATAATTACACAGTTTAGCCCTATTTAACTCATTTTCAAACAATTCAGATTAGTATAAGAACACAGTTTAAATGTCAAAACAGTTCTATTTCAAACAATTCAGTATAGTATAAGTACACAGTTTAGATGTCAGAAACAGTTCTATTTCGAACAATTCAGTTTAACATAAGTATACAGTTTCAATATCAAAGCGGTTCTATTTCAAACAATTCAGTTTAGTATAAGCAGACTGTTTAGTTTTATTTGACTCATAGATAAGACCCTATCAGGTGTTCTCACTCCGAGCCATAGTGGACCTGGGACCGATGGCAATTCATATTCCTCAAAGCTCCAGAATTACTGGAGCCTCACCATCAGATTGTTTAGTGTCATATCCAAGACACTCGTTGGGGGAGTCTTACACTTCTGTAGTCATGTAGTCGGTGTATTCGGCTGGGGCAGATTCATTCGAAATATTATTTGTATAAACAAAGAAGTGTATAGATTTTAATTTCTAAGGCGTGCTCGCTGAGGTCATCGGTAGCAGTTGAGCTTAAAAGAGGAGGTAACATTGAAACTGATAAGGGGAATGCAGCAATTACATTGATCCTACATTCTAATTCATTTACAGATGGAGGCGTTCGCTATGAAAAATACTAATCGTGTTGTAAGATGGTACGTAAGATAAATTTTCTTGACCAATCAGAAGTCCAAATCCCATAGACTTGGAGGTGTGCCCCATAAATACAATTATGTGACGAGATCGTGTTTAATATAGGCCTATTGGCCAATCAGATACTTAGTTATGGTGATATACGCATGGAGGCGTGGTTTATGAGAATCAATAATGTTATAAGATCTAAAACAAATCTTTTGACTGATCTGGTCTGGAGGTCTTATTGAAACACTCGGATAGAAATTTCTGAAAAAAAGAAACGTACAAGCGATTAATAGTTGATTTGGAAAGAAAAACATGCAGAAAAGATATAAAATAAAGAATCCATTTTAAGGTCACATTCCAATGAGCAACTGATCACTTTTATAGGGATCTCTGGATTCATATATTATAACAAAAAAAGGCTCCGATTGGCCTGATGGGTAATATCTTGGCCAATGGCTCGGGAGATCATGAATCAATCCCAGGTCGAGTCATACGAGAGACTCAAAAAATGGCACTTGATGCCTCCTCAGCATTATAAGGTACGTATCAAGGGTAAAGTAGAGTAATCCAGCGAAAGGAGTGGCGCCCTCCCCTACACCTTGTTGTAGTACCTATTGAAAAGAAAGCCGTCTAGTCACCTTCGACAACGGTCGCCAACTTTCATCTGATATCAAAAGCAAGTGAAGGGTAAAGTAGACTAAAGTAAATACACTCTCAGAAAAAGAGAGGAGTGACCTCCATAAAAACCCATGACCAACTGAAAACCAGTTTGAATGATTTTCAGTTGGTTATGGGTTTATATAGAGGTCTTCCTCTCTTTTCCTTAGAGTGTGTTTACCTTAGTCTGCTTTACTCCTCATTGATATTTGATATGTGAGTGTGTGTATGCGTTGGAGTGGTTTTGGGTTTCAGTAACAGTTTTTTCCTCTCTGTGTGTGTGAGTGTGTGTCTTGGAGACGTTTTTGTGTGTGTATGTGAAGTAGTGTGGTTTGAAATTTACTGTAACTTTTTCCTAATAGTTTTTCTATCTATCTATCTATCTGTTTCCAGCTTGATGCTTTCGTCAGAGAACATGTCCGACACAAGGTCTAGTTAATATGGTATTCAATGAGACTTGAACTTACTTTATGTTTGTAGATTGAATGCTTTCACTTCCTTAGTTTTTTTTTTATAATGAATGCTGGTCCTTTTTCTTAGATTGTGTTTCTCTTAGCCTACTTTATCCCTTATTTACTTTTGATATTTGATATGTTGTGTGTGTGGGGGGGAGTGGTTTCCGATTTTATTTATTGTTGTTTTTTCTCTGTGTGTGTCAATATGTTCCTTGAAATTTTTTGTATATATATATATATATATATATGTGTGTGTGTGTGTGTGTGTGTGTGTGTGTGTGTGTGTGTGTGTGTGTTTATTTCCATTTGTGCGTGAGTGAAATTTATGTTTTATTCAACTTTGGTTTAAATTTATCTATAAAATTCTTTTCCTTTATTTGAAGTAACGAGTAGTCGTTGGTTTGATATATTGGCATTATTCTAAATTTACCTCGACTATATATATATATATAACTCTGTTCATGTTCTATCTATTTATCTATCTGTGATTGCGCATGTGTAAATATCATATATAGTTATATCCGAATGTTTTCACCCACACACGCACAAACACACCTGCACACATCTGCATAAAACTCATCAAAAGTGACAAAATATTTATATTTGAATTGACATTTCGGTGACTTTTATTTCGAGGTTTGATGCATTATTTTATCATCTTTTCCCAATAATCAAGGTATAGTATCCAAGTGTTCTGTGAAGTACTACTCATACATGCGCGCACACACACGTGCGTGCACACGCACACACGCACGCGCGCGCGCACACACACACACATATATATATATATACCCCTCCGTACGAATAGGATGCGACATAAGGTCAATGTTTAAGCGGAAGTTAGCAGGTTTTAATTCAGATTTTTCCCTTATTTAGACCAGTTGCCATACCACGATTAAAGAGCTTAGTCTGCCCTACTATTTTACCCATAGCTGCAGGGAGAAAAGTTGGATCCATACCTTTCCCGAGGTTATTAGCGCTATGTGAAATGCAAACAGCCTCGTCAAGGATCAAACACTTGTCCTCATGTCCACTGAGAGGAAATTGAATTGTAGCATCCTGAATATGTTTCCATTTATACTAGATTAATTAATTAATTACAGCTGGATTGCAGTTAATCATATTTACCAACCCTCCACTCGGACAAGATATGACACAAGGTCAATTTTTAAGCGAAGTTTAACAGGTTTGAATTCGGAGTTTTCCTTCTCCTATACTAGTTGCCCCACCAAGGCTGAAGAACCTACTATTTACCCATTGCTGGAGGGAGAATAATTGGATTCATACCTTTCCCAAGGGTATTAGTGCTATGTGAAATGCAATTAGTCTCTGCCAGGATTTGAACTCGTTTCGTCGTGTCCATTTCCTACACGGTAACCATTACACCACGGGCACCTCCTCTGGATTGCTGTTAATGATCCCACACACAGATCAATATACACATAGACACCAAAATAAGGGACGTGTCTACCATATTTACACTTCATATTAAAAAACTGCATATTATCTTAACCTTCCTACGATCATCCATTGATACATCCACACCAAAGACAAGAATTTTAACTGAATATCCACAATACACCTCAGCGAACATCTTGCTAGCCAGAGCAAACAGGCAGCGTTTTATTTTCTGTCTGGATTAAAAACTATCTACACAGATCAATACAAGCACAGTTACCAAAATTAGGGGAGTACAACAGAACAACCCCATCCAAATCATTATAACTCTGCATATCTCAAGTGAACATTAATACAGGCTGATGCTCTTGAATGCACAGTCCAGTCAGCTAGACTTTGACTATGCAGACTGATCTCCTAGTGAGGCTTAAGATCTCGAAAAAAAAAAAACTGACAGCGTGGCTCCAGTTCTAGAAATATGGGGAACGGGGAGTACTCCTTTATTGCTATTACTTCTAAGTCTAATTAGACCCGGAGTGGTAGCACCTGTTAGGGTCACATCTATGGATCAAATATGCAAATTATTTGCATTGCCGCGTGGAAAATTAACCTGTTAAGAAACAACTAAACACACACACACACACACACATACACATACGTACGCTTGTGTAAATACTACTATATGGATGCATCACATAGACGCTGACTAAGCCAAAAGAGAAAAATCTAGACGGGAATTGCAAAAGAATGCTATACTGAATAAATCCTGGAAGCAACATCCCACAAAATAGCAACTATAAAGCCACCTACCTCCCATCTCTTAAACCATCCACCTAAGACAGGCGGGAGATTGTTGGAGAAGTAAGGAACAACTCATAAGCGACATTCTCCTATGGACTCCTTCACACAGACGTGCAAGCGTTGAACGACCAACTAGAACTTATCTATAACATCTCTGTGCGGACACAGGATGTAGTCTAGAAGACCTGCCGGAAGCGATGGATGATTGAGACGAATGGCAAGAGAGAGTCAGGCAAATCTGTGCTAGCAGCACAACATGATATATATATATATATATATATATATATATATATATCTGAACGTACAATTTTCTAGGTATAAAATAACACTTGACATCTTGTTTCTTTGTTTAATGGCATATCAACCGCCATGGGTTATTTAAAGCCAAGCCCATCCTTCTAAAAGAACAGCAGTGGTACTATTTAACCAATAGCTGGTAGGATAAGGGGGTTCATACCTTTCACAAGGGTATTTGTCTGAAAGTGAACGTAATAGCGTGACTGGAGTTCGAATTTGCTTACTACAATTCCACAGTTCGGCGATTTAACCAGTAGACCACGAGTACCCCCATGACAGGTTGACATGCCGTTAAAATCATTCTACGTATATAGTGTGCCTAGGTCAAAATTGACACTATTCCTCAGCACTCACGCTCTCAAAATGCAATTGAGAGCAGTACCAAAAATAGCTTTAGAGTTCCGTCGACATTCTATCTTTGTGAAGGTTCCTAAGACATCAAACGATAAACCCGGCCCTGCACATTATAGACAAGGGCATAGTTGCTGCTTGCAGGAGGTGCAGACGTCCCTCTGAATTTAATTTATTTTATTTTCCCTGGCACATGAATAAGCCAGGTGAATACACTGCAATTGTATCATCCATCCAGGAATATTGATTGAGTTTAACAGCTTGTCAACCCGTTTTGGGTCATTTTATGCCAATAGGTTAGAGAATCGCGTTCTTTCAACGTTCCTATCGAATACAAATGATTTTAAAACGGTTTTTGACCCCAGATGAGAACCTAAGAGGTACAATCACATCGGGTCAGAGTGGACCTAGGAGTAATAGCAGTAAAGGAGTACCCCACACTCAGCAGATCTCCAAAACTGGCGCCTCACCATCAGATACTGATTCATGTCATATCCAACTCACCATTTTTTTTGTGGGGGAGGGAAGTCTTATCCCGCGAGATAAAGTCAGTATATTGTAAGTCCCACCTCCAGGTTGAATGTATATTGAACCTTTTACCGGCTGAAGCATATTGATACAAATAACAATCATCAGGATGTTCGTCTACGGAATTTAGTAGAATTGTAACAGTTCTAACAGGAAATATCTCTTTTTTTCTTTTTAATCTTCAAATGTTAGTGGTGGGTGGCAATTTCAGTTTCGGTTTCTTTGTTTGATGGCATATCAACCTTTGTAGGTTATTTAATGCCAAAGTTATTCTCCTAGAAGAACAGTTGTGGTACTGTTTAACCCATAGCTGGGAGGATAAGAGGGTTCATAGGTATTTGCCCGAAAGTGAACGTAATAGCGCGACTGGAATTCGAACTCGCTTACTAAAATTCCGCAGTCCATCGCTTTAGCCATTACACCACCAGGAATCACTCCGGGACGTCACGATAAAGCAAAAATAATAAAAATAAAATAAAGATCCTCGTCAAAAAGTACTGAATTATTACAATTCTTTATCTCAAACATTTCAACGGATGTTTCGGAAAATGTTTGATTCGTTTATAAAAAAAAAATTTTCTGGCAGAATGTTTCAGAAAAATTGATATCAGCTGAGATGTACTGGGTGTTTCCGAAAAATTGTTAACATTTCGTAATCCAATTCTCGTTCAAATGATCTAAAATTTTGGCGACATTTGTCGAAACAATTCAAAATTCTGTTTAGAGCTTATTCTTTTCAAGGATAGAAATGCCGTTCGCTGGAAAAGAAAAAGCATTTAAACATTAAACTTAAAATTTAGGGGTGTCCTCGTGGTGTAATGGTTAAAGCGATGAACTGCGGAATCGTAGTACGCGAGTTCGTACTCCAGTCGCGCTATTACGTTCACTTTCGGGCAAATACCCTTGGGAAAGGTATGAACCCCCTTATTCTCCCTCCAGCTATGGGTAAATAGTAGGACGGACTAGGTTCTTCGGCCTTGGTGAGGCAACTAGTCTGGGAGAAGGAAAACTCTGAATTCAAAACCTGTTAAACTCCGCTTAAAAATTGACCTTGTGTCATGTCCTGCCCGAGCAGAGGGGTTGGTAAATAGTAACTTAAAATTTCGAGTTATTTCTCCACATTCTATTAAAATTTTAGATAATTTTAATGAGAGTGCGAAATACTGGCTCATTGAGTGTTCACCAGTGGTCCGGGAGACCTGGGTTCAATCCCAGGTCGCTTCATACCAAAGACTTTAAAGATGGTACGTGATACCTCCTTACTTAACACTCAGCAATGTAAGGTACGTATCAAGGGTAAAGTGGAGTAATCCAGGGAAAGGAGTAGCGCCCTCCCCTATACCTTGGTGTAGTAGCTATTGAAAAGGGAGGTTTCTGGTCGCCCTCAACTACGGTCGCCAACTTAACTTAAACTTTTAGAAAAATTATACAAACATTTTAGTATTTTTGTATATCTCAAATGATTTCCATTTTCCTCAAAACAAAAAACAAAAACCCTCCAAAAACCCAGTACATCAATTTTCCTAAAACTTTCAGAACATTTCAAACGATATCAATTTTTCTAAAAACACTTTGTACATCTCAAATGATATCAATTTTCTCAAAACAACCAATTCAGCTCAAATTCTATCAAATTTTCTGAAGCAACCTGTATTTTGATATCCAGTTTTTTTTTAATAACTAGACATTTTATTCATTTTTTTTAATCTAAAAAAAACCCCAACGTATCAAGACTTTTTTTAGTCTGTTTATGACATGAAACATCAAATATATCAACAGAATCGAATACTGTTTTTAGTTGAAAATATCGATCAGCAAACACATTTTTGATGACATTTTAAAACATTTCTGTACCGATTTCTTCCTATTTGTTGGCTATTTAAAAGCCAATACTAAACCATACGATGCGTCCTCAAAATGTATCAGAACTGAAGCTGTTTATTTCAAAATTTTAAGAAATGACTATATGGTACACAGTTAAACAACCAATGAAATCTATCTAATAGAGATAAGACGTCAAAATGTATCAGAACTGAAGCTGCTTATTTCAAAATTTTAAGAAATGACTATATGGTACACAGTTAAACAACCTATGAAATCTATCTAATAGAGATAAGACGTCAACATGTATTTGAACTGAAGCTGTTTATTTCAAAATTTTAAGAAATGACTATATGGTACACAGTTAAACAACCAATGAAATCTATCTAATAGAGAAAAGACGTCAAAATGTATCAGAACTCAAGCGGTTTATTTCAAAATTTTAAGAAATGACTATATGGTACACAGTTAAACAACCAATGAAATCTATCAAATAGAGAAAAGACGTCAAAATGTATCAGAACTCAAGCGGTTTATTTCAAAATTTTAAGAAATGATTATATGGTACACAGTTAAACAACCTATGAAATCTATCTAATAGAGATAAGACGTCAACATGTATTTGAACTGAAGCTGTTTATTTCAAAATTTTAAGAAATGACTATATGGTACACAGTTAAACAACCTATGAAATCTATCTAATAGAGATAAGACGTCAACATGTATTTGAACTGAAGCTGTTTATTTCAAAATTTTAAGAAATGACTATATGGTACACAGTTAAACAACCTATAAAATCTATCTAATAGAGATAAGACGTCAAAATGTATCAGAACTGAAGCTGTTTATTTCAAAATTTTAAGAAATGACTATATGGTACACAGTTAAACAACCTATGAAATCTATCTAATAGAGAAAAGACGTCAAAATGTATCAGACCTCAAGCGGTTTATTTCAAAATTTTAAGAAATGACTATATGGTACACAGTTAAACAACCTATGAAATCTATCTAATAGAGATAAGACGTAAAAATGTATCAGAACTGAAGCTGCTTATTTCAAAATTTTAAGAAATGACTATATGGTACACAGTTAAACAACCTATGAAATCTATCTAATAGAGATAAGACGTCAACATGTATCTGAACTGAAGCTGTTTATTTCAGAAGTTTAAGAAATGACTATATAGTACACAGTTAAACAACCTATGAAATCTATCTAATAGAGATAAGACGTCAAAATGTATCAGAACTGAAGCTGTTTATTTCAAAATTTTAAGAAATGACTATATGGTACACAGTTAAACAACCTATGAAATCTATCTAATAGAGATAAGACGTCAACATGTATCTGAACTGAAGCTGTTTATTTCAAAATTTTAAGAAATGACTATATGGTACACAGTTAAACAACCTATGAAATCTATCTAATAGAGATAAGACGTCAACATGTATCTGAACTGAAGCTGTTTATTTCAGAAGTTTAAGAAATGACTATATAGTACACAGTTAAACAACCTATGAAATCTATCTAATAGAGATAAGACGTCAAAATGTATCAGAACTGAAGCTGTTTATTTCAAAATTTTAAGAAATGACTATATGGTACACAGTTAAACAACCTATGAAATCTATCTAATAGAGATAAGACGTCAACATGTATTTGAACTGAAGCTGTTTATTTCAAAATTTTAAGAAATGACTATATGGTACACAGTTAAACAACCTATAAAATCTATCTAATAGAGATAAGACGTCAAAATGTATCAGAACTGAAGCTGTTTATTTCAAAATTTTAAGAAATGACTATATGGTACACAGTTAAACAACCTATGAAATCTATCTAATAGAGAAAAGACGTCAAAATGTATCAGACCTCAAGCGGTTTATTTCAAAATTTTAAGAAATGACTATATGGTACACAGTTAAACAACCTATGAAATCTATCTAATAGAGATAAGACGTAAAAATGTATCAGAACTGAAGCTGCTTATTTCAAAATTTTAAGAAATGACTATATGGTACACAGTTAAACAACCTATGAAATCTATCTAATAGAGATAAGACGTCAACATGTATCTGAACTGAAGCTGTTTATTTCAGAAGTTTAAGAAATGACTATATAGTACACAGTTAAACAACCTATGAAATCTATCTAATAGAGATAAGACGTCAAAATGTATCAGAACTGAAGCTGTTTATTTCAAAATTTTAAGAAATGACTATATGGTACACAGTTAAACAACCTATGAAATCTATCTAATAGAGATAAGACGTCAACATGTATCAGAACTGAAGCTGTTTATTTCAAAATTTTAAGAAATGACTATATGGTACACAGTTAAACAACCTATGAAATCTATCTAATAGAGATAAGACGTCAACATGTATTTGAACTGAAGCTGTTTATTTCAAAATTTTAAGAAATGACTATATGGTACACAGTTAAACAACCTATGAAATCTATCTAATAGAGATAAGACGTCAAAATGTATCAGAACTCAAGCGGTTTATTTCAAAATTTTAAGAAATGACTATATGGTACACAGTTAAACAACCAATGAAATCTATCTAATAGAGATAAGACGTAAAAATGTATCAGAACTGAAGCTGCTTATTTCAAAATTTTAAGAAATGACTATATGGTACACAGTTAAACAACCTATGAAATCTATCTAATAGAGATAAGACGTCAAAGTGTATCAGAACTGAAGGTGTTTATTTCAAAATTTTAAGAAATGACTATATGGTACACAGTTAAACAACCTATGAAATCTATCTAATAGAGATAAGACGTCAACATGTATTTGAACTGAAGCTGTTTATTTCAAAATTTTAAGAAATGACTATATGGTACACAGTTAAACAACCAATGAAATCTATCTAATAGAGAAAAGACGTAAAAATGTATCAGAACTCAAGCGGTTTATTTCAAAATTTTAAGAAATGACTATATGGTACACAGTTAAACAACCTATGAAATCTATCTAATAGAGAAAAGACGTAAAAATGTATCAGAACTGAAGGTGTTTATTTCAAAATTTTAAGAAATGACTATATGGTACACAGTTAAACAACCTATGAAATCTATCTAATAGAGAAAAGACGTAAAAATGTATCAGAACTCAAGCGGTTTATTTCAAAATTTTAAGAAATGACTATATGGTACACAGTTAAACAACCTATGAAATCTATCTAATAGAGAAAAGACGTAAAAATGTATCAGAACTGAAGGTGTTTATTTCAAAATTTTAAGAAATGACTATATGGTACACAGTTAAACAACCTATGAAATCTATCTAATAGAGATAAGACGTCAAAATGTATCAGAACTGAAGCTGTTTATTTCAAAATTTTAAGAAATGACTATATGGTACACAGTTAAACAACCTATGAAATCTATCTAATAGAGATAAGACGTCAAAATGTATCAGAACTGAAGCTGTTTATTTCAAAATTTTAAGAAATGACTATATGGTACACAGTTAAACAACCTATGAAATCTATCTAATAGAGATAAGACGTCAAAATGTATCAGAACTGAAGCTGCTTATTTCAAAATTTTAAGAAATGACTATATGGTACACAGTTAAACAACCTATGAAATCTATCTAATAGAGATAAGACGTCAAAATGTATCAGAACTGAAGCGGTTTATTTCAAAATTTTAAGAAATGACTATATGGTACACAGTTAAACAACCTATGAAATCTATCTAATAGAGATAAGACGTAAAAATGTATCAGAACTGAAGCGGTTTATTTCAAAATTTTAAGAAATGACTATATGGCACACAGTTAAACAACCAATGAAATCTATGTAATTGAGATAAGACGTCAAAATGCTAAGATGTAGAGATCTAAGTTGACACCTTTTGTGATGTATGAAAAATGTTACTTTTTAAAAAAGATTGTAATCAAAAATTTATTTTTAAACAATTTGTAAAAATCTTTTTAAATATAATATATTCTTCTCATTAAAACTGTTAGGGAATATTAATACTAAGTCATATTGTCCCTGTTTATAGTTGACTGTTCTCAGACCACACACACACACACACACACATATATATATATATATATATATATATACTTTTATTTCTTTTACCTCAACTATCTCAATTTACTCTTTTTTTTTAGTTAATTAATCATTATCTTCGATTTTCGTCTATTGTTTCAATTTATACCTATGTCTACATCTAGCTATTAAATCACATCTCTGGTTTAATAATTTTTCTGGCTGTGGATAGAGCATAATTTGTATCTTTTCTTCGAGACAGAGGTTATATCTTCTATCAAAGCATTTTGGAGTATTAGACTTTTTCAATATGCTCCATTGAATTTCAGGGGTTAAACCCTTATTTTTCAAATTCCAAAATTGCTTTGATAGGGCCATTTGGTTCTTCAAATGTTCATGGGAAAAACAATGATTATGATTATTGAACCTTAGGTTCCATTTCGTCGAAGAGATCCCAAAATAAGTCTTTGTATTCTTAACGTTTTCTTTTGGGTAAATGATTCCTTGGTACACTACATTTTCTGAATTGCATAACCCATTCATAGGGCGTTTATTTCTAGTTTTAAAATTACATTCGTTATGTCTACTTGTATTATTATTATCGCTATCACCATTATTATCATTATTATTATTCGTTTGGTCATGAAATTTCTTAATTATCTCTTTATTATGATTGTTGATTATTTCAAAGATATTTTTTGTGCAGGAGTAACTAATTTTTAACGTTTTCCGATTAAATATTTTATATTGTATGTTATGATGGTTAAAATGCTTAGCTATTAATTTCAGAAAATATTTACGTACATTTATATTCACTAGTCTACAAAATGGGGTGTTAAACCATATAATTTTTTTTTACGGTAAAGGTATATATATATAGCGTAGTTCATAAGTCAACGGCGTTTAGTGGCTGACAGTTTCTCGTTTATAAAATCATCACAAGAGCCGGTTCACCTGTGTCTATACAATCCTAACTTATACAGAAATAAAGTCGAAAGTTTTGAGTAGATTTACAGAAAGAATCTATAAGTTTGTTGAAAATCTATTTATTTCATCGCTTAATTATAAGATTGAGACACTCTCTAAATTAAATTGAAAAGTTGATGATTCATCTATAATTCTAATTTGTTAAAAATGTTTTTTGAAACAATCAAGGTGGGAAAAGATTTTTAAAATTATTTTGGGTTTTGATCCTTCAAATTTATTACTGCAAGTCAAATGTCATCATCCGCGAAATATCAAAGTTTTTTTTTTTTTCAAAAGCGTCCATAAACGCAGATTGGTCAAATAATGCAGGAATAGAAATAAAAAAAAATATATCTTCTCTCGCCAATTTTTTGCACAAAAATGAAACATTTTTTTTAATTTGTTCGCCAATGGCCCGGGAGACCTGGGTTCAATCCAAAGTCGAGTCATATCAAAGACTCAAAAATGGTACTTGATGCTACCTTGCTTAACACTCAGCATTTTTAGGTAATGATCAAGAGTAAAGTAGAGAAATCTAGGGAAAGGAGTAGCGCCCTTCCCTACACCTTCGTGTAGTAGCAACTGAAAAGGGAGCCGTTGGGTCACCCTCGACCACGGTCGCCAACTTTACTTTTTTTACTTAATATATATATATATATATATATATATATATATATATAAAGCTTCAAGGTGTGATAAATAAAAAATAATCAAGACTGAAGTTTTAATTATATCTTAAATTTTGAATTTAAATAAAGATAGAACTTATAGATTTGACAGATGATGCCTTGACGTCTAAATGGCTTTCTAGATGTGTAGCCTTCATCAAAGAGAAAAAATAGATGCAGTCAGATGTACATTTTCTTTTAAATAGAGGAATTATAATGTGAATTGACTTAGCATGGCTAGAAGATCTGGCGAACACTTGCGCGTGTCATACGGAAACACTGAACAGCTGTTTTGAACTTATTAGGTCTTATCAGCAGTGTTATACTGTAATCTCCCTCACTGGAGATCGAACCAGCGACATCAGAGTGCAGACCCGAAACTCTTCCACTGAGCCATCAGTCAACATTGCACGTAAATGACGCCAAATCAACTAGTCACCATAATTGTACATCTTTTTCCTTTCCTTTGAGGTTATAATAATTACGCGGATGCGTATTTCCAATCCTCCTGGGACGACGTGGCCCTGGAGGTGACTGTGTCCTCGGTAAAGAGTACGGATGTAACTTGGAAGACACATTCGGGTTAATTGGCCGCACAATTACCATAACTAGTTGATTTGGCATCACTTGTGTGCGATGTGGGTTGTGGCTCAGTGGTAGAGTTTCGGCTTTGCATTCTGGGGTCGCTGGTTTGATTTCTAGTGAGGGAGATCACGGTATAACACTTCTGATAAGGTCGAAACAGTTGTCCAGTCACGCGTAAGTTTTCGCCAGATTTTCTGGTAATTTAATTCTCAAAAAAGAAACCAGTTTTTAGACATTTTTACGGGCAATTTTTGGTAAAACATTGAACTGTGTAAGTACAGCACCGTCCTTACTCTTCCGCTTGAACGCCGAGCGCTTTTTCCTTGTTTTCTAAATAGAAAATCTATCTCAAGAGTAAGAGATGTGAGAACGTGTAGGGCATTTAAAAAATACAAAGGCACAGCTTCCCCCAACATCAAAAGAGGAGTTTTAGCGGTGCTTCGATAAATGGAAAACTCGTTGGAGTAAGTCTGTTGAATTCCAAGCGGACTATCTTTAAACAAATAACGTTTCATTCATTATTCATCCTTATTGAACCCATCTCGTTTTAATTTGATGTAAAGAACAAACAAACCTTGTCTCTTAGCATTTTGTGTCTTTCAGAAAAATCATTTTACAAGATTGTCTAATCTATTTATAGTAAATATTGTGAGATATTTTTGATAAAGAGAATTATGAACGTAATAATTGGTAACAATTATTCTGAAACACAGAATTTACCCTCTTGTGTTCCTCAGGGATCAGTACTGGTACCTTTGTTGTTTTTATATTTATAAATAACTTACGTAATAATACGAAATAAGAAATTAGACTATTTCTTGATAACGTTAAACTATTCGTTTGAACATCAAAATTGATAACACAAAGGGATCTAAATAAAGTCATTTTAGGAAGATGATAAGAAGTTAGAATTTAAAAGAGTAAATATAAAGTATCACATATTAGATCCAAAAACATTAAATCTGAATATAAATTAGGCAACAGGGAAATCAAGAGGTAAAGGAAGGATGTTACGTAGGGGTTGGCTTTGATGATACATTTAAAGCTGACAATGATATTCTGTCAGTTGAATTGAGGACAGATGGAATGTTTGGCGGACTGATTAGAAATTGAGGCAAATGTTGTTTTAAAAATATATAAAACCTTAATAAGACCTCATATAGAATATTGAACTTAGGCCTGGGCTCCTGTGTCAAGACATGGAAATTGGAGTGTAATATCGAAATTGGAGGGCACATAAAGAAAAATAACAAAAATTATTTTAAAAAAGAATGAGAGGTGATGTAATGGAAACTTTCAAAATAATTAATGGAATTTCTAATTATGATGGACATTTTTTCAATATTTCTCATCGAAAAGGAAATTAACTGTTAACACAATTGTCAAAAATTAAGTCTACTAACCCACTGGATTTTTTCAAATAGAATAATAGAGTTTTGGAACACATTGCCTAATCGGATGAAAAACAGTTGTATAAAAATCTTGAGATTAAATTGGATGATTTCAGAAAAAGAAAAAGAAATTAAGAGGGAATTTTGCGCAATTATTGGATGAATTAAATAACAGAATTTGTTCTGTATATAAGATATTGTATCAAAAGTGTCAATGTTCGGTACAAAGCTTTTTTTAAAGGTTGATGTGAGAAGATAGTAAGAAGAAAAGATGCCCGAGGAGGTATAGCAAATAATAATAATAATAATAATAATAATAATAATAAGAAGAAGAAGAAGAAGAAGAAGAAGAAGAAGAAGAAGAAGAAGAAGAAGAAGAAGAAGAAGAAGAAGAAAAGATTACTAAAGGGACTGGAGGACTTGTAAGTTGGCGGACGAGTGGAGACCATCCAAACTACTACATTATTGAGAACGGCCAGAATACTGAGAAGAGTCCTGGAGACTTGAGGAGACTTGCTGTCACTCAAACTCCAGTGCTAAAACTGATGTGGAAAACTCTAATGAGTAAATAATAATAATAATAATAATAATAATTATAAGAAGAAGAAGAAGAAGAAGAAGAAGAAGAAGAAGAAGAAGAAGAAGAAGAAGAAGAAGAAGAAGAAGGGACAATAGATAAGGCGCAAAAAACAGCAGATGTTGGTTATATGGTTATAGGGACAAAACAATCGAATACATAATTAGCGAATGAAGCAAACTTGCATAAAAAAGTATACGTCTAGACATGACTGGGTGGGAAAGGTGATCTACAGGGAATTGTACAAGAAATTGAAATTTGACTATACGAACAAATGGTATATACGCAACTCAGAATCTGTTCTGGACAGTGAGACGCATAAATTCCTCTGAGGTTTTCAGATATAAACGGATCACTTAATCTCAGCCAGACGACCAGACCTATTAATAATCAACAAAACAAAAGAGAACTTGCCAAATTGTGGACATTGCTGTCCCGACTGACTACAGAGTAAAACTGAAAGAAAGCGAAAAGAAAGATAAGTATCAAGACATTGCTAGAGAATCGAAAAACTGTGGAACGTAAAAGTAACGGTGATGCCAATTATGATTGGTGCTCTTGGTACAATCATTAAAGAATTGTTACAGGGACTTGGAAATAAGAGGACGGATGGAGACCATCCAAACTAAAGCTTTGTTAAGATCGGCCAGAATACAGAAAAGAATCCTGGAGACTTGAAAAGATTTGGTGTCATTCAAACTCCAGAGAGAAACCATCTGCTAACGCTGGTGTGAAAAACTCAAAAACGAGTAAATAATAATAATAATAATAAATGGTATATGCACAACCCAGCACCTGTCCTAGAAAATGACACACACAAACTCCTATGGGACTTTGATATACAAACGGATCACCTAATCTCGGCCAGAAGACCAGACCTTATAATAATCAACAACAAAAAATATATATATATATAAATAAATAAAATAAAATCTGCAAAATTGTCGACTTTGCTGTCCCGGCTGACTACAGAATAAAACTGAAAGAATGGGATTGGAGGACTTGGAAATAAGAAAACGAGGGGAGACCATCCAAACTACAAATTTGGAAAGCGTAAATGTGACAAAGGATCAATATATCAATGAGTATTTACAAGGCTTTTTACCGAGAGATGGTACAGATTATATATCTTCAGAAATTAAGGAGGAAGAGGACTCGCTAGCATTGAAGATAGTGGGGATGCATCAATATAAAACTCGAGAAATACTTTAAAACGTGCTAAGAAACATTAATTACAGCAGCTAGTAACAGCAATAGCAACATAAGGACAAACAGAAAACAACAAAAACTATAAAACAGAATGAGAAGAGAAAACAACTGTTTGAATATTTCAAGCAACACACTGTCGAGATTGTAACCGAGAAGAAATAGAACTGGACTGACATCAAGTTCATCTCCATGACTTTCCCCAGTATTCTAGCCGATCTTAAAAATGTTATGGTCAACATAGTCACGATTCGTCCTTTGATCTGAAATTCCTCCTGTCTCTTTTCTAAGCGTTTGGGAACAGTTCCAAGTGTTCAAACTACTATTGGTATTACCATCAGCTTTATGTTTCATTGCTTTTATAGTTTTAAAAAAATAGGCCAAATCAAACTAAACCAAACAAATGAGTCAAATTTTGACAGTAAATAACCCATAAAGAGTTGACATGCAATCATCACCATCATCAAGTCGCGCTGCTAGCATGGCTCTCTTTCTTTCTTTCTCTCTCTCTCTCTCTCTCTCTCCGTCCGTCCGTCCGTCCCTATCATCCATCGCTCGAGGTAGATCTTACAGACTGCATCCATCCTGCGTTGTCGCAGAGCTCTTGTAGGTAATTTCACTCTGATCGACCAACACTGCCACGTCCATGTGAAGGGGTCCAAAGGAAAACGTCACGTAAAAGTTCATCTTTGCTTAAACCAAACCAAATGGAAAAATTAAAACTTTCATTTTATATATTTTCAGATTTAATATAACATGATCATAAAATGCTGCACCTAAATACCTCGTGAATCAAAGGGATTTTAAAAGTCAACAAATAAACTTAAAGTCTTTTATAATTAATACCCTAATTATATAATTACTATACCGTAAGTATTAGTTTAACACTATTCTTATTTCGCCCTTTTTACTGACTTCCTTTTTATTTTTCTTGTTTTTGATATTTGCCCTTACTTCTATGACTCATCACATTCTTCTTTGGAGTGGATTTCACGCTATTTTATCCCTATTTTCTTGTTTGTAGTTTGTTGTTTATTTTTTTCTTTTTTAGAAAGCTTTTAAACATTTAATACGAAACCCGACTAATTATAACCATTTTGCCTTTTTTTAGTTCGCTTTATTTTGCTTTTCAATTTCAAATTTTTCCGGAATTAATGTACTATGAAATTAATATTTCATTTTTAGTTTTTTTTCAATTTTTTCTTGTTTCTCAATTTTCTGCCAAGAAATGAATTAAAAATAAACAAACACCCAGAAAAATGTTGGAAGAGTTGTTTAAAGCGAGAACGTTGGAAAGGATTAAAAACACACACACTCACACACACGCACACAAAACAAAACTAAACAAAACAAAAAGAAGACAACTGAGTATAGAACACTTTTAACAGTTGAGCTAATAAAATTTGCCATAATGAAGACAATGGTAATGATAAAAAGGTAGGTAGTAATTTGCGTCGAGCGGAAAAAGAGGAGCGAATTGTAATTAGCCGAGGAGGAGGAGGAGGAGGAGGAGAAGAAGAAGACACGTGAGGAAAAAGTAAAGAAGAAAGAAAAGAAAAATGTTCGGAGAAAAGAACATTTTAAAGACATATATGGGCAATTAAAAAAACTGTTAAAGTCGAAGAGAAGAGAAGGGAAGAGAACAGAACAGAAGAAAGAAAGAAAGTAAGAAAGAAAGATATGTCAAGTGACATTATTCTATTTAATTGCAAATCAACTCTTAACGGTTACCTTATGCCAAATCCTGTTTATATATATATATATATATATATATATATATACGCAAACACACATATATATGTCCGTGTGTGTGTACGATTTATAAAACTTTATTTTAGATGAATGAGAGCTGATTTGTTTGCACGCGGTTAAACGGTTTCAAGTATTGTTATTAATTGTTTGCACGCAGTTAAATGGTTTCAAGTATTGCTATCCAGTACTAATAATTCTATTTAATATTAATCATTTATTTGTGTACATGTAAATGGTTTCAAGTATTCCTATCAAACATTAATAATTCTATTCAATATTTATAATTTCTTTGTGTAAAGTCAAATGTTTCAAATATTTCCATCAAACATTAATAATTCAATTTGATATTTATTATTTCTTTGCACACTTTAACTATTTAACACTAATAATTATTATTAGTAAGAATAATAATCTCTTGTAAATGACTGAAAGGTTCTATTTAATCCATAAGTGGGACCCTAACGGATACAAAAATTTCAAATTCAGGTGGACCTATGAATAATGGTAACGAAAGGGTACTCCAGATTCCCAAAACTCCAGGAGTGGAGCCTCACCATCAGATACAAAAAGAATGAAAAAAGAAATAAAAAGCCTCATATCCTATCCTTTTTATCATCATTTTCATCAAGTCACGCTGCTAGCACGGATCTCTCTGACCCTCTTTCGCCACCCGTCTCTATCGTCCATCGCTCCCGGAAGGTCTTCTAGGCTACATCCTTTATCGGCAGAAAGCTGTTGTATACAGGTTCTAGCTGGTCGTCCTTCGTTAGCTCGTCCATGTAAATGTCCACATGAGTATATCGCTTATGAGTCCGTCCTTACTTCTCCAGCTGTGTTCCGCATTTCTGGTTCGTCTAACTTTGATAGTTTTTGAGATGGGTGGTAAGTGGCCGTACAGCTGCTGTTTTTTTTTTAGTGTTACCTCCAGGACTTGTTTTATATTTCTCGCAGCATTCTTGCATATATACCATCCGGCCTTTTCTCCAAATGTTTTGTTGACGTCCACGTGGTGCCTCCATATAGCAGTATCGATATGACCGCTGCTTGGATAAAACTGCGTTTTATTTTATCGGTCAGGTCTGACTTCCATATGACCAATAGCCTATCGATAGCTGTCAATGCCTTTCCTTGTCGTGTGTTGATATCATTCTCGGTTGATGGGACGGTGCTTCCAAGGTAGGTGAACTTGTCCAATAGTTTCAAAGGACCACTATTTAGAGTAAAGTTGTCGCCTTTTTGATTAAAGCACATGTATTCTGTCTTGTCTCTGTTGACATGGAGACCTATGCCACTTGCTGCTCGTTCCAGACTATGTAGCTGGGATTCGGCTTGGGCGGGTGTATTTGCTAGAAGTGTTATGTCATCGGTGAATCTTCTGTTTCTTTCCTTTGCCAGCTTGAAACCATTTTCTTTCCTTAAATTTATAGACATTCTAAGCACGTAGTCTAGGCAGATAATTAACAGGTATAGGGCTAATGTCTCCTTGTAGCACACCTGCTACAATGTCGAAGTCGTCTGTGTCTCCATCCGGAGAGCGGACTTTTAGTTTCGTGTTTTTATATAGAATCATTATGGCTGCGACGGTTTCTTTGGGGAGGCTGTTGTCGAGAAGTATTTGCTCCATCTTCCCCCTGTGCATGGAGTCAAATGCCTTGGAGAAGTCGACAAATTATATTGTAGCCTCAAGGGTTTTTGAACATACACCTTTTAAATGATAATGACATATATGCAAAAAACACAATCGTCCAATAAAATAAGACACAAAATTCTTTGTGATTTTGAGACACAATCCCAGCCAGAAAATCAAACCAAAAGATTTTTAAAAAGCCAAAAAAAAAAAAAACAAAAAAAAACCCAAAAAGAACAAACAAACAAAAAAAACCAAAACAAACAAACAACCAAAAAACAAACCACCTGGGGAATAGTAGATTGTGAAAATCAAAGAAAACGAAAAAAGTAGCAAGTACTTGTATTTTGCCAGACAACTGAAAAAGTTATTGAACGTAAAAGTGTCGGTGATACCAATTATAATTAGTGCACTTGGAACGGTCCCCAAAGGCCTGGTTAGGGGAGTAGAAGGATTGGAATATGGAGGATGAGTCAAGACCATACTAACTATAACATTGCTAAAATCGGCCAGAATACTGAGAAGAGTCCTGGAGACTTGAGGAAACTTGCTGTCACTCAGATTCCAGTAAAAGACCATCCGCTAACGCTAGGGAGAAAAACTTGCAAGGAGCAATAATAATAACAACAATAATGATTGTCTTTGCATAGGAGCCTTATTCATATTCTCTGTTTCGTTGCAATTTTTGTATAGGTTGTCTCGAAGAAAGAATTAATTTTGTGTTAACTAACAAACAAACAAAAAAAAAATTGCTATCCAGTGGATTTTGTTTTTTCAGCTGATCATAGACCGAAAATAAAAGAAAACGAAAAGAGAGACAAATACTTGGATCTTGCCAGAGGACGAAAAAAGCTGTGAAACATGAGGGTAACGCTGATACCATTTTTAATGACACGCTTGGAATGGTTCCCAAAGTCTTGGAGAAAAGAGTGGAGAAATTGGCAATCAAAGGAAAAATCGAGACCATGCATTGTAAAAGTCGGCTAGGATACTCAGAAGAGTCCTGGAGATATGGGGAAACTTGCTGTCATTTAAACTCAAGTGAAAAAAATCACCAGAGAGTGATCGCGTGAAAATAGATGGGACCTGAACGAGTACAACCACCCTATGTTAGAGAAGATCTCGGAGTAATGGCAATGAAGGAGTACTATACACTCCCCAGATATCCAAAACTGGCGCTTGTTTATCAGATGTAATTTAGTATTATACCCAAGACAACTATCTTTGTGGTGGGTGTCTTAATCCTCAGCTGGGAGGAATATGGTGAGCATATTGTGCGCCACACCAACGGAGTCGAATAAATGATCAGAACTAATATCAAAAGTCAAACCTTGAAACAATCTACTACTACGCTATTTGCTTCTCCGTTGTGATCCGAACGATTAAAAACAACTTTTAAAAAATAATCTAATTTAATAATTAAAAATTTAATAATTCAATATTTAAAATTTAGCTTTAGGAATATTGAAACGTCACTGAGGACGACAAATGAGCCAGAAGACCGTACTGGAACACATATGTTAGGGTTGCTGAGAGCGAATTCATATGAAAAATTCAACCAAGTTATTTTGAGAATTTTAAAACCCCTAAGCAAAACCAACCGACATAGAATTTTGAGTAGATTTTTATTGAGTAGATATCTTTATTTTTTGAGTAGATATCTTTATTTTATTGAGTAGATATCTTTATTTTATTGAGTAGATATCTTTATTGTTTGAGTAGATATCTTTATTTTATTGAGTAGATATCTTTATTTTTTGAGAAGATATCTTTATTTTATTTAGTAGATATCTTTATTTTATTGAGTAGATATCTTTATTGTTTGAGTTGATATCTTTATTTTATTGAGTAGATATCTTTATTTCATTGAGTAGATATCTTTATTTTTTGAGTAGATATCTTTATTGTTTGAGTAGTTATCTTTATTTTATTGAGTAGATATCTTTATTTTTTGAGTAGATATCTTTATTTTATTTAGTAGATATCTTTATTTTATTGAGTAGATATCTTTATTGTTTGAGTAGATATCTTTATTTTATTGAGTAGATATCTTTATTTTTTGAGTAGATATCTTTATTTTTTTGAGTAGATATCTTTATTTTTTGAGTAGATATCTTTATTTTATTGAGTAGATATCTTTATTTTATTGAGTAGATATCTTTATTTTTTGAGTAGATATCTTTATTGTTTGAGTAGTTATCTTTATTTTATTGAGTAGATATCTTTATTTTTTGAGTAGATATCTTTATTTTATTTAGTAGATATCTTTATTTTATTGAGTAGATATCTTTATTGTTTGAGTAGATATCTTTATTTTATTGAGTAGATATCTTTATTTTTTGAGTAGATATCTTTATTTTTTTGAGTAGATATCTTTATTTTTTGAGTAGATATCTTTATTTTATTGAGTAGATATCTTTATTTTTTGAGCAGATATCTTTATTTTTTGAGTAGATATCTTTATTAAGTGTGTTTGCTTTGGTTTGTTTTGGTTTTATGGCACATGAACCTTTGAAGATTATTGAAAGCCAAACAAATTTTTATACAAATAAACAGTTCTGTTTCAAACAATTCAGTTTAGCATAAATACACATGTTTGTTTACAGTTTAATTGTCAAAAACATTTCTATTTCAAGCTATTCAGTTTAGCCAAACGGTTCTAATTTTAAAAATTCAATTTTGCACAAGTACAGTTTCAATTTCAAAAACAGTTCTATTTCAAACAATTCAGTTTAGCATAATTACATAGTTAAGTTCTATTTGACGCATAGATAGGATCCTATCAGGTGCTACAACTCTGGGCTAGAAAAGACCTGGGAGCGATGGCAATGAATGAGTACTCCGCATTCCCCAAAGCTCCAGCATTACTGGAACCCCACCATCAGATTCTTTAGTGTCATATCTTGGACACTTGTTGGGTGGAGGTTACTCCTCTGCAAAGATGCAGTCGGTGTATTCTACAGCTTATGCTGACGGGGCAAATTAAGCCTATTATTCGGTAGAAAAATGACTGGTTATAGCACAAAAGATTCATGCCGGGAGTATCTTTATGTGATCACATCTGAAGCGAGGTAAATCGGTTGGGGAGCAGTGTGAAGGACGTGATCACGCTGTATCGAGAGCGGAAACTCCGCTGGGCTTAACACGTTGCTAGGTTTACAAAAAGCAGGTAGACCTATGGAGTTGTCGAGTGACAGCCAAGAGACCAGAAACACCACTCAAAACACTGTAGGAAGTTTAAATTGTCAAACGTTAGTATTCTAATCATTATACTTATTAGGCTTTCTTTACAATTGCCAAAAGAAGACGAGGATGGGACGAATGTGCTGCACCAGAATTTCAAGTAGATAGGATCAGCCTGCCTCGAATATCAGCATTTAAAACTTTTGATTTTATCTGAAGCCCCAAATTTCTCATTACAGATCTAAGGTGTGGTTACCCCAAGCATCACCTTTGCTTTGAACCCTAAGTCGTACAGTAAGGATTATTGGATGATGCTTGAAACCTCCAAGAAAGTATAAAGTTTCGCACATTTAAAAAAAATGCATCTTTCACACGTGCTAGAAAATATTACCTGTACTCGAACACAAACCACTGGTCTAGAGACAAGAGCGCAATCAAGTCAACGTATGATTGGATATCTAGATCTGGTTTAATGGTTCGTCATATTGTTTAACAGCCACTTATTGATGAGCTGTGACTTCGATCCTCTGTAGGGGATCAGCACTGAACCCTTTACTAAATATATGCTTTAATTTTAAGGTTGGTTCAATAAGATAGATGGAGAACCTCATTATATAACAGTTACCATCGTGGAAAACAGATTTGGCTATTCGGGTTCGAACCCTGGACTAAGCTGTTTGTATTTCACATACCACTAATAACCTTGGGAAAGGTATGAATCCTATTATTCTTCCAGCTCTTGTTAGACTGTGCTGTTTAACTTTGGTATGGCAACCAGTCTGGGAGAAAGAAAACTTTGAATTTAAACCTCTTGTAGACCTGGTGAGGGATGGACTCCACAGGTTATTCCTCCCTAAGACACTCTACAGGAGTTGCACTCACACGACCAAATTAGATCACGGGACCAAGAAGTGTGACTAAGTTGTTTCATTGACTTTGACGGCATGTCAAGTCGTTTAGGGTTATTTTTTGCCAAGAGGTTAGGGAATTACGTTAATTAAACGACCATATTTACGTTTATTTGAGTAGTTATTTCTTAAAAGTCGTTTTTTTTAAAACAGGTCTAATCGATCCATAAATGAGACCCTTACAGTTAACAGAACTTCGGGACAAAGCGGACTTGGGAGTAATGACAACGAAGGGGTACTCTAAAACTGGAGCACTGCTACATGATGCAGTTGAGTATCATACCCTGGACATTTCATTCGGAAGGGGCCATTTTACCCTTCAGTAGGGAGATGTAGTCAGCGTATCCAACAGTTATTATCAGAGTGTACCCTTTCAAGGGTTTTAAATTCTCAGTGGGTGCTTTATGCCTCTGTTTTTGTGCCAAACTATCTAGCAAGGTCGAAAAGTAGTTTTTAGATTTCCACAAGTTGAAATTTGCTAAGTTTGCTTGGGCTGTAGAATACACCGACAGCATCTCTGCATAGAAGAAAGACTGCTCCAATGAGTGTCCTGGTTATAACACTAAACAATCTTATGATGAGGCTCCAGTAATGCTGGAGCTTTAGGGAATGCAGATTACTCCTTTATTGCCATCGCTCCTAGGTCCAATCTGGCTCGGAGTGATAGCACCTGATAGGGTTCTATGGGTTAAATAGAACTAAACCGTATGCTTATGGTAAACTGAGTTGTTTGAAATAGAATTGCTTTGACATTTAAATTGCGTACTTATGTTAAACTAAATTGTATGGAATAGAACTGCTTTGACTTTTAAACTGCGTACTTATACTAAAATGAGTTGTTTGAAATAGAACTATTTTTACATTTAACTGTGTGTAAATAAATGACTGATGTTAAATTGAATTGTTAGTGATACATATCAATACTTGGAACCATCTAAATTTGTTGACAAAACCGAATAGTTTAAAATAGAACTGTTCTGACGTTTAAACTACGCACTTATGCTAAACTGAATTGTTTGAAATTGAACCGTTATACGTATAAAATGGATTTGTCATCAAGTAACATACAATGGTCGATATGCCATAAAACCAAACCAAACCAAACCAAACCAAACAAAATAAAACCGAAAAAAAGTTTTTTTTGTTAAAATGACTCAATTTGGCATTAAATGACCCGAAAAGGGTTGATATACCGTAAAACAAAACAAACATCTTATCAACCAAACCAATAAGTTGAAATGTGGGCAAATAAAATAAATAAATAAATGTCACAGTTCTTAACAAGTAAAGGTTTTAGATTTTTTATTCCTAACTTTTAAAGATTTGATTTCAATTTTGTACTGACAGAAAGGCGCCAAGCAACAAACGAATAATCACAGACAGAAACATATTTTGAGTGCAAATGTCGCGTAATAAGCGATTCGACAGTTGATTATGGAATGAAAACAATGTATTCCTGATTGGTTTGGTTTGCTATTATGACTTATCAAATATTCTTGGTTATGTTATGACAAATTTTGTTTTTACATATATATTGAATATATGATTTATAAACACATTTTTAAGATACACACAACTAAATGCTTTAATAGTTCTACTTCAAACAATTAAATTTAGCATAATTCATTTGTTTGCACACAGTTTAAATATCATACAGATCTATTTGAACCCAAGATAGGACCCTAGTTGCTACCACTCCCGACCGGAGTTGACCTGGGATCGATAGCAATGAAAGGATACTCTGCATTCCCCAAAGCTCCAGCATTACTGAAACCTCACCATCAGATTCTTTTGTGTCATATCCAGGACATTTGTTAGGAGGTGGGGTCTTACCTCTCTGCAGAGATGCAGTCGGTGTATTCTGCAGCCCCAGCTGACTGGGCTTAATGTATTCAGAATGTATATTATAAACATAGGAGAAAGAAAGGATAAATGAAGTGCTTTCCGTAAAATATCCACTTTACTATACACAGAATTAAAAAAAGGTGACGAAATAAAGAGAAAAGAAATAAAGTTTTGATTAACCACTCACAACACACAAAAAACTATTTGTCATCCTCTTTATTCATCGTTCGGTAAATTGATCGATTACTTAGAAAATCAGACAAAACATATCGAACATCAAATAATCTTCTGGCTGGGAAGTGAAATTAGCTTATTTAAATATTCTACCTTCACCCTACGAAAACAAGTGCGCGCTTCCACTCATAGTTACCCGATATACTCGTGTAGTGGTCGAGGTCAGTTCTTTTATGCAGAGTGAGCACCAAGCAGCTCACAGCATCAATACTTACTGGAATATGCATCGTATGCATTAAAATATTTATATTATCACCAGCAAAATCACTGCGCACCTCTCTTACCGATACATGTCAGTGAAGTCTAAGATGGCGCTGACCCCACAGTAATGTGGTCTTGGTTAGATTTCTTTTTTTATCAACCTTCGTGCGTTATTTAATACCAAAGTCATCTTTGTAAAACAATAGCAGTAGTTTAACTCATAGCTGGGAAGGTAAGGGGGTTCCTACCTTTCCCTATAGGGCATTAGTCCGAAAGTGAACGCAGTAGCACGACTGGAGTTCGAACTTGTTCACTACGATGTAGCAGTTCTGCGCGTTAGCCAATACTTCCCGGGCACTCAATCAAAGGCTTTTTTTTGTGTGTTCACCGTGAGGTTTGATAATTCCTTTCTGGAATATATTTTAATAAATGTTTACCCTGCCTTAGATTAAATTGTCATAGCCCCATCCCCCCACTGGCTAGTTCACTTCGAATCATAATGTAGTTACTGTGATTTTAGCGAAGATTCAAAATGTTGTTCGATCTTAAGCGCCCTTTTGAATTTTAGTGCTTTGATTTTGCCGGGAGAGACTTACCCTAATTAACGTTATTGTTTGATCGGAAATTTGGATGATCAAAAATCCGGTTCGGTGCAAAAGTAGGTCCCACAATAAGATCATTTTAGGTTGTCGGATGAAACTATACAAGAAAAGTCAATTAAGAACGCATTGATCGCTCCGTAAGGAATACGATAGCTATACAGGAGACAAAAGGTAACATTGAAAAATGGTTGACTAAAGTTGACAAATCCGGTCTACCAGGCCGTTCTAAAACATGGATTTACCAGCACCCAATTCTCCCCAAAATACTGTGGCCTCTATCTATAAAGCTACAATGTCCCACATAGAGCAAATGGAAAGGAAAATCAACTCTCGTTTGCAGAGATGGTTGGGCCAACCGAAATGCCTTAGTAGCGCCGTCCTATATGGCAATACCACAGCGCTACATCTCCCATTCAGAAGCTTAATCGAAGAATTTAAGGTAACGAAAATAAGAACAGCGTTACGATACAAGTTACCCAAAGATGAAAAAGTGACCGGAGCTGGTATTGAAGTCTGTTCAGATAGAAAGTGGAAAGCTTCTAGAAAGTTACAAGTCGCAGAAGAGCGACTTCGTAAAAAAGTGATATTAGGAACGGTCGCAAAAAAGCGCGCGGGTCAAGTTTTTTTTTTTTCGACTAACCGTGTGGATAAGTCCTCATACAAAAGTAAGCGACGATTTATACAGTATAAAGTTCGCAAGGGAGATTAGGTTACCAAAACTGGTTGGATTAAAACTACAAGGAGCAGAGATCAACGGAAAATCAAATTGGAGGGAGTTTGGAACTATTATGCGAACTTTAGGTTCTTGATAAGATCCGTATATGATATACTTCCTACCCCAACAAACCTTTGCTTATGGAATAAAATGGAGTCTGCATTATGTCCATTATTCAGTAGTCAAGGGACTTTAAGACATGTTCAGAGCCACTGCTCAACTGCACTTGCAGAAGGACGTTGTAGATGGCGGCACGATCAGATCTTAAAAGAAATTGCGGATATAGTTAACACAACCATCAGTATGAATAAATTGAAACCAGAGAATAGAGTGATACAGGCGGGCACGAAACCTTAGGAGACAGTAAAGACAAAGCCAAACATCCTGTTACCTTCAACAGACTGGGAATTAAAAGTTGACTTTATAACAAGATTGGTTTTCCAGAACATAAAGGGAAAACATCCTTGCGCCCGGGTTATATATTCTTCAATAAAGTTAAAAAATTGTAATGTGGGAATTAATGGTCCTTAAGGAAAAGCATCAAACGAAAGAAAAAAAATTGAAATATGACGATTTATAGGGGCAATTTCGAAGTAATGGTTGGAAGGCTTTGTCGTGCCGACCTATTGACGTAGGTTAAAGGATTTTACAGCAAGATCGCTTTGTAAAGCTCTATCAGACATTGGCGTGATCGGAGCCCCCAAAAGTTGAGCAATTAAATCAATATCCGATACTGCCGAAATGACAACAAAATGGCTATCGACAAAACGCTGTAGCACATAGGAGAAAGAAAACTAAAATCAGTGCTCGATTTAGAGGAGTTCGAAAAGTACAAAAGGAAAAGGAAGGGATAACGTCAAAATCTGGACAGAACTTCAAAAACATTGCAAATTTAAACAAATATGAGTATATTTGTTTTAAATTTATTTTAAAGACTGAAAGGGGTTGTATGTCGTGTGTATTTTTTTTTTGTAAATAGTTGTAAAGAGAGAAATCCCCGCTTCAAAAAAAAAAAAAACTAAAAAAAAAAGAAAGAAAAAGAAAATAGAGAGGAAGAGAAAAAATTCTGTTCATTAATTCCCGTGTTCAGACTGAAAGATAAGTCTTAAACAAATCCTGTTAGCTTTTTTTAAAGTATATTCTCGAATCAGTCTCGTTCCTTTTATTAGCGGTGAAAAATCAGTGTCTTCATTTCTCACTTCGAGTCACAGAATCGTAAATGGGAAGACAGTTTCAGAAGTATATATATATATATATATATATATATATATATATATAATTAATGAATGATAAATGAAATTAATGGATGATTTTTAATCCATTTTGAATAACATTGACCGAGTTATTAGTCGTGCCGGGCACGAGTAGCACTAGTCCCATCTCCGCCCCGGATATATACATATATATATATATATATATGTGTGTGTGTGTGTGTAAGTATATATGTGAGTATATGCGTGTATATGTTTGTGTCATAAACATATGTATGTTTATGCGTGCGCAAGTGGTTGGTCCTTAATATTTTTAAATATTTGTTAAACGACTTGGATTATATTTTTCGATCACATTTGATTTTAGAAGTGCATATTTCTTTTAGACACTCATATCTCATCCGAATTATGATTTATACAAGGTTTTTAATTTTAAGTTTAATTTCTTTAAACCCAGTTTCATTCGAGGTAGGATTTTGCAAAAATTTTATACCGCTTTTTTTCTTTTTCTTTTTTTTTTGCATACTTGTTAAACGACTTAATTAGATCGTTTTATGGATATTTACTTTTAGAAGTATACGTTTTTCTTAGACGCTCCTTCGTATTTTTCATCCGAACAATGATATGTATTGTGTGTATGTGTATGTATGTATATATGTACATATGTATATATACATATATATGTACGTGGTGCATTCAATAAGTTTCCAGACGTTTTTGTACAGGCATTTAAATTTGTCATAGACTCTTGATAATTCACTATGTTATTGCTATACATCTTATGAGATGACTGGCAAATTTTTATGATTTCACGTTCAAATCAACAGCTACAGCAGCAATTAGAATACACCCTACTAGAGCCTGATTGTCACAGCTAGTGAATTTCAAAAATGCCATCTGGACGTGAGGACACTTTAGAACAAGAATATACAATAAAATTGTGTTTTAGATTTGGAAAAAAAGCCACAGAAACGTATGGACACTTCAGACTGCTTTTCGACCATGTTGCATGAATCGAGCATGAGTTTTTGAGTGGCATAAGAGATTCAAGGAAGGCAGAGAGTCGGTGAGGGATGATGAGAGGTGTGGAAGGAGTAAGGAAGTCAATACACCAGAGTTGATTGGCCACAAGGTTAGGGTAAGGGTTAGGGTTATTATGTTTATGTTTTAAGGGAGTTCAGGAAGAGATTCAAATCGGGTCAGTGGCATTTTCAGCAGAACAATACACCAATCCACAACTCCATCCTTGTCACAGACTATTTGACCAAGATGTGCATCAAGACAGTTTGTCACCCTCCCTAGAGTCCAGACCTTGCTCCCTGTGACTTTTGCTTATTCCCTAAGCTCAGAGGCTGTCGTTATGAGACAATTGAGGAGATGAAAGAGGCTGTGACGAAGGTGATTGACACGCTCACACAAGAGGACTTCCATATGGCCATCCAGAAGTTGTTGGAACGGTACAACAAGTGCATTGCAGCAGGAGGATGTTACTTCGAAGGGGACTAGAGTTTCATGTGTGCACTATCAATAAAAGTGCCCATACGAAAAAAGTCTGGAAACTTATTTAATAATCCTTGTATATATATATGCATATATGTACGTATGAATGTCTCTCTCTCTCTCTCTCTCTCTATATATATATATATATATATATATATATGTATGAATGTATGTATGTATTTTGTTAATTTTTTGTTGCCAGGATCATGAATATAAGACGGGGGGTGCTTGTGTGTATGCGTGTGTGTGTGTGTGTGTGTGTGTGTGTAGTGTTTTTATTACGGTCCATTTTGTTAAGATAAAAAATTTAAAATGAATTAGGGAATCTACTGATGGATCCTTCTCATGCCAAAGGAAGAAAAAAGCGAAAAGTGTTACAGCCACGTAGACCTGATTAAAACATCCTCCTGGCAAACTGGTTGGATAAAGCATTAACCAATTAAATGCTTGTAAACCATGGTCTACTATGTCAAGTCTCTTTAAAAAGCAAGCGGAACTAGTAGCGTTTTTAATTTTGGGGTGTGATCAACCCGAGTGGGGTCCAGCTGGCGAGGAGGATATTATGTTGAAAGACCCAGCTAAAAGACATAATTGATGTCGTTACGGAGCGCTTTTTTATAACCAAACAAGCGTATTTCTTACACACACATTCAGTTGCAAAGTGGACAGAACGCAGTGTTATTCACTAAGTTATAACACGTTAAATATATTGTACTAATAAAGAAAATCGTTGGTATATGTCTCACGCACACAAACGTCCCCACACACACACACATTATCGCCCATAAATCTGTATATCCTTAATATTTATTTGAAAAAAAAAAGGTAATTTTCTATAAGCAAAGATACTAGCCTTTGGTAAATTTCAATAGAATATTATACAAGCAAAATGGATGAGATTAGGTATTATTTATTGCCAAAATCTAGAACATTGAAATACTGTAATCACAAACATGAATATGTATCAGTCCAATGACTTGTGGAATGTACTTATACAGAAATTAAAAAAACTACAACCAGCTAACAACACAGTTATTATATTTAATTGTTTGGTTTCTTTCAGGGCACATCAACCTTAGTGGGTCATTAAATACCAAATTATATCAAATATTAATCATTTGTTTGCACGCAGATTAAACAGTTTCAAGTATGGCTATGTCAGTGCGAATGACCCTCAGCCACCGTTTTCAAGACCCTTTAAGATAAAGGGTTCTTATTTGCCTCAAGAGCAATTTAAAGAATAAGGTTGGGACAATCCTATAAGTGCTTGGGCTTGATATAACGAGACAATTGATCAGATTGGGTCTCTTCAACCGCCCATCAAGCTCAATAAGGGCTAGAGTGAAGTGTTGCTAAGTCACGGACAACTCAGCCACCAGCCTCAAACATTAGATGTCGCCACCTCTGGCGCCTTGATGATCTCGAAGGTGGTGGGGAAAGTCTTCTACAGACCTAACCGGCAGGGTTGAGATAAAACTGAAAAATTGCATGAGTTTGGCATTAAATAATACAGAACAATATCTGTTTTGATTGTATAACGTTCGACTCTAAATTATTATAATCTACTATTTTCATTTTAGAGAAGATGACCCTTTTCTTTAAAAATATTCGTTGGGGTGTACTTATTAATATACAATGATATATATATATATATATATATATATATATATATATATTCACTTGGTGAGTTAGTGGTTGACCAAACACGGTATAATTTGGAGAGTGCTAGTTTTATGCCGTCTTTACACAGCAATCATCAGATAGAAAAAGAAAGATTTGGAGAAATCGAAAAAATGGAAAAGAAAGAGTCAAAATCGCAGATAAGCATTCATGCTATTGAATATATATATAAACTAATATATTTTTATTCCTCTGTATATATTTACATATATATATATATGTAAGTTGGCCGACCATAATCAAGGGTGAACTTAAGGCTTCCTTTTCAATAGCAACAACAGAGAGGTGTAGGCCGCGACTCCTTTCCACTTACCCTTGACCCGTACCTTATAATGCTGTATAAAGGAAGTACCATTTTTGAGTCTTTCGTATGACTTAACTTGTGATTGAACCCTAGTAACCCGGACCACTGGCGAACACTCTGACCATTATATATATATATATATGTGTGTGTGTGTGTGTGTGTGTGTGTATGCATGTGTTCTTCGACAAGAATGTCTTTGGTATTAAATAATCCATGCGGATGTATATGTATACACACACACACACACACACACACATATATATATATATATATATATATATATATATATATATATATACATATATCTATGTGTGTGTGTGTGTGTGTTTCGATTAGAATGTATTTGGGATTACATAATCAACGAGGGTTGATATGCCATTAAACAACCAAACCAAACCAAACCAAACCAAGCCAAGTCAAATCTATCTATCTATCTATCTATCTATCACGTCTTTCCTGTGTAACATCTATGGGCGATACTATATATATATATATATATATATAGATTCATGAAGAGGGAAAAAAAGAAAGCGAGAAGATGAAAAATTAACGTAGAAGAGATAATTATAAAATTACCAAGTATAATTACGATATTTCAGTAATTAATTAATTTCAGTAATTAATTTTCATTAATTATATTATAATGATAACGAAGACGAAAGGAATACAATAATTATATATAATTAAGAAACTAATAATCATTAAATATTATTACTTTCATAAGGATACAGTATTTTGAAATTAGTAATAAATAATAATATTAATAATATCATTATTTAAGAAAATAATAACGTAAAGCTCATAGGGTTATTAATAAAAATGGATATTTATTTATTTATTCCCTTGAAATCTGTATACAAAGAGGGAATGTTTCTCAAGTCTGTCGTTGAAATTAGAAGCGGGATTATCTAATCCCAAGCTTAAGAGCCTTCATACATCGGGTATCAAATTTGCATCTTCATTTGACCATCTCCAAATGCTAATGCTGTTCATAGCTCATAAAGAGAAATATCTTTATTCATTGAATGTTTACATATTAACTTTACATCCAAACTGATAGACAGAGATTTGTTTGGTTTTACGGCATATCAACCATTTTAGGTTATTTAATGCTAAATCCTTTTACGCATCTACTAAATATATGATTTTTAAAAACATTTGGTTGGTCACATTTTTAGATGAGCCTAGAATCTTTTTTTTTTGCGTGCAGTTAAATGG
Source organism: Sepioteuthis lessoniana (assembly GCA_963585895.1). Taxonomy (NCBI): domain Eukaryota; kingdom Metazoa; phylum Mollusca; class Cephalopoda; order Myopsida; family Loliginidae; genus Sepioteuthis; species Sepioteuthis lessoniana. The sequence continues at coordinate 84,916,505 of OY757926.1, forward strand.
TTTCAAGTATTTTTATCTAATACGAATAATTCTATTAACTATTAATCAATTGTTGGTATAAAAATAAATGGTTTCAAGTACGGCAATGTAACAGTAACAATTTAACATCAGTCATTTATTTACACACATTTCAATAGATATATATATATATATATATATATATATATATATATATATAAAGAAAAATTGATAACCAGGTAATCCAAGTAGAAGGAGAGATTCATTGAGAAGCAAAGTCGACACTATATCGTTTCGGTTCTAGTGAACCATCATCAGGACTATGAGGGATGATATTAGTGATGTTAAATTAACGATGGATGTGTAAAAAGTGTAAAATATAAAAACCTCGGGAAATTTGTATAACAAGAAAAAATTGGCCGTTTTATTAGTGAATCAGCGTTTGTTGTTTTAAATTAGGTCATTTGACTTATTAGAAATATTGTGTAGAATTTATGTTACGTTTGTTTATCGAGAAAGATTTCGAATCAAAAGGAGGAAGAAAAAGAAAGAAAAAAAGAAAAAGAGAAAGCATAAACTTATGATATACGAGGAATACATTAACTAAAGAAGGAAAATACTGTAGCTATTTAAAATGGATTTGCTCAAGTAAGGAGAAATATTATAAACTATATATATATATATATAATTTAGATAATTTATAGGAAATTTCATTCTTGAATGGATGAGAAATAATTTGTTTACACACAAGTATTGCTATTATTCTAGACAGTTAAATGGTTTCAATTATTGCTATCTAACACTAATAATTCTATTCAACACTATTTATTGATTAGCACAGAGTTTAATGGTCCCAAGTATTCCTATATATCACGAACAATTCAATTAGACATTCATATGTTTATACGCATTTAAATTGTCAAACAGTTCTATTTATAACAGTTCAATTTAGCACACAGTTTAAATATCAAATAGTTGTATTTGACTCATAACAACTGATAACTTACTCATTACTTCAAATAAAAGAAAAAACCTTCATTGATATATTTAAACCAACATTAGATAGAGCCAAACAACACACTCGCACACAAACATACATTTATGTGTGAGTGTTATACAATTAAGGAATGATTTTTTTTATATAATTTCTTTTTCGTTGATTATATCTTATCATTCAGTTTGGTAAGGCTTTGAACTATTCGAGTCTCTTAAGTTCAGGTGCATAGTCATTGGGTGCAGTTTTACGCTGGCGCGCAAAGGATATGACAATCACTACTGTCATAATAAACCCCCCCAGACAGGAAATGAGGTTGTGGTGTGGATGACTTCATGCCTGGAAGAGATGGTCCTGAGAATTTGAGGATTTTGAAAAAGAGTCAGTAAAGATTCGACAATGGAGGCAGAGAGTTGAGTTTCTGCCATTGAGGCAGAGAGATGGATCTTGACCGTTGAAAGATGTAGTTGGGATTTTCGGATCTCTACCGATAGAGATCTTAAACATCAACAGATGCGCCGCGTGTTGGGGTGGAGTTAGCATGGTATGGTCAGCATTGTATGGTTAGCAAAGACTTTTAAGAATTGTGTCTCTCTCCTCGTGTTGCCATGAAGTCAGGAATTAAATAAACCGTTCGTATCTGAAACGACAGAGTCCGCCTCTGTTTGTAAATGTGTTTGTATCACTATATCATTATGAGTATGGCTGTGGTATACAAAATGGGGCCAAATATATTTTCTCATGCAATAAACCCACCAAATACCCTCGATAAGAATACATGTGTATGTATGCATGGGTGTACATTCATCTGTACGTTTGTATGCATAAAGAAAAAGAGGGAGACAGAGAGGGGAAAAAAGAAGAACAAAAACAAAAAAAAAACATCCTGGAAAATACAAGGCTCTTTAAATAAGTTTCCAGACTATTTTCGTATGGCCACTTTTATTGATAGTACACACATTAAACTCTCGCCCCCTTCGAAGATATCTCCTCCGGCTGCAATGCACTTGTTGTATCGTTCAAACAACTTCTGGAAGGCCCTATGGAAATCCTCTTATGTGAGCGTGTCAATGACCTTCGTCACAACCTCATTCCTCTCATCAATTGTCCCATAACGACAGTCTCTAAGTTTTTCCTTAAGCTTAGGGAATAAGCAAAAGTCACAGGGAGCAAAGTCTGGACTACAGGGAGGCTGAGGAACTGTCTTGATGCCCATCTTGGTAAAATAGTCTGTGACAATGTTGGAGTTGTGGACTGGTGCATTGTCCTGCAGGAAACGCCACTGGCCCAATTTGAAGAGTGCTGGCCTATTCCGATGGAATCTCTTCCTGAACTCCCTTAAAACCTCAACATAGTATTCCTTGTTGACTGTCTGTCCAGTGGGAACCCAGTGCATCTAGATCATGCCAGTGCTGTCAAAAAAAAAAAAAAAAAAGGATCATCAAAAGTTTGTGGGTGGATTTGCTCTGTCTGGTCTTCTTGGGTCTGGGAGAGCCAGCATGCTTCACTGGTAACTCTGTCTTTTGGTCTCTGGGTCATAGCAGTAGATCCAGCTTTCATCGCAGGTCACCAGATTATCAAGAACTGCGGGATCTGAATTGATCAGCTCGACCATCTCCCTGCTGCCATGACAATGTCTTTCTTCCTGATCTTCTCTGAGCACCCTTGGGACAAACTTCGCGCAAATCTTCCGCATATTCAGTTCCTCGTGAACAACTGAGTGTACTTTTCCCACACTGACATCAAACTGTGCACTTATTGTCTCTATAGACACACGACGGTCCTTATCCATGAAATTCTGTATTTGGCCCATCAAGTCCGGTGTTCTGACTTCCAAACTCCTCCCACACATCTCATCATCCCTCACAAACTTCCTGGCTTCCTTGAATCTCTTATGCCACTCAAAAACTGATGCTCAATTCATGCAAGCTGGTCCAAAAGCAGTCTGGAGTATTCCATACGTTTCTGTGGGATTTTTTTCCAAGTTTAAAACAGAATTTTATTGCATATCGTTCTTCTACAGGATTTTATTGCATATCGTTCTTCTACAGGATTGAACGCCGCACTCAAGGATTACCACTATCCACTCCCTAGCCCAGAAGAGCTTTTTAATAAATCAAATGGAGGAAAAGAAAAAAAAGAAAGAAATTCGCTGACCCGTTGATGATCGACCCAAAAAGAAAAAAATATTAACAGCACTTTTACGAAGTAAAAGGCTTGGGGAGGGGTGTTGTGGAAGCCTTACCCATCTCACCATAATGGACTCTTCACACCGTTATTAGTACTGAGATATTTCGCTTCTAGAGAGGCGAATCAATATCGGTGTACGAGACTTCTTACCTTTTCTATGCAACTCTATCTTTCTTGTGTAATATAATCTGTTCCGGGGTCACAACACTAAGGACCGATAGAACATCTTGATGAGCAACAGTTAAGTGTAAGAACAACGGCACCTTGAGCCATATATTCTCTCTAACACAATTGATGTGTAGTACATGTTTACCTGTTGACCCTTCACAGTGAATTTACATTTATCAAAATCAGTCGCCCTTGCACTAGTTTCCAAAAGAATCAAAATAGATAACAAAATTAAGAGGAAACACCAGTTTTTATTTTAGAGTTTTCTCGGCAATACGCTGCTCTATTTCTTGATTGAAACTAAATGAATGGCTTTAGCTGGGCCACCTTTGGCAGAGTGAACTGCCTAATTGATACCTTTGACACCTTTCTATAGCACTAGACCTCGCTGTCCAGTTTAAGCTATGATCAGGCATCCGTGCCAGGATCCATGTTTAGGTCCATGTCCAACTAGGCTCATCAGGCCTACATTGCTCTAAGTAGGCCGTTGACCAGCATAGTCAAGCAAGGCTCGAGCCTCGGATCGTGCCAGATTTTCTCCTTCCCTTATCCCCACTATAATTCGATCCTCGACTCATTTGACCTCGTGTCAAGTCCTTTCTGGTGGGAGGCAGAGACAAATATCGCAAGCTTGGTTAGCCACTGAAGAATGCTAAACTTGCTCATCACGAAAATGGCGTTACCGATAGGATACCAATTCTCTCTCGAGGATCCTGATTTTGTCGATACCTGGCTACGATGTTTTGCTGTGAACGCAAGAACTAAAAAGCTGAAAGACACCAAGGAAAAGATAGAAGAAAATGAGATTACGAATCTCTTTTTGGCTACAGGTGGATGCGAGGCGATAATGAAAGTCTCCATCATGGCGTATCCCATAAATCTGGTAGGCTTAACTTTTTAAAAGATTAGTCAGATCATATGAAGAAATATGATGCCCAAGAAAAGATTGGTCGTGGCAGAAAGAACGAAGTTCACGTCGATGAAACAAGAAATTGACAAATCAATCATAAAATATTTACACCGTCTACGAAATGCGAGTAGATATTGCGAGTTTGAAAAACTTGGACTAGAAGAGCAGACAATTGAAGAGGACTTAATTTATTTAAGGTCAATTAAAGGTATGTACAATGCATCGCACCGATATAAAATAATGGAACAATTATAAATAGGAAATATTTATTTTAATGCCTGCATTGATTTTATACAGCAACAAGAATTAATACAGAAATACAATCACGATAAAAGTCAACACAGCGAACAAATATTCGCCAA
>OY757926.1:84926086-84988586 GCA_963585895.1 Sepioteuthis lessoniana
AATATAGCCTTCTTATATATATATATATATATGTGTGTGTGTGGGGGGTGATTTAATGGCATATCAACATTCGTTGGCTATTTAATGCCAAGACCATCCTTGTACAAGTACCGTATTAGTACAACTTAACCCAGAGCTCGTGGGGTGGATAAGGAGGTTTATATCTTTCCTAAGTTCGAAAGTGAACACAACAGCGTGACTGGAGTTTTAACTCGTATATTACGACTTCACAGTCCAAAACGTTTCTCACTAAATTTCGAGGACTCATCATATATATATATATATGAGTAAATTAGGCGACCGTCGTAAAGGGTGACCCGAAAGCTCCCTTTCCAATAGCTACTACACCGAGGTGTAGGGGAGGGCCCTACTCTATTCCCTGGATTGCTCCACTTTACCCTTGATCCTAGGCTTATAATATTGAGCGTTAAGCAAGGCGGAATTGGGCACCATTTTTTGAGTTTTTGGTATGACTCAACCCGGGATTGAACCCTAATCTCCCTGACCATTGGCGAAAACTCTACTCATTAGTTCATACGTATATATACGTGGTGCATCCAATAAGTTTCCAGACTTTTTTGTACAGGCATTTAAGTTTGTCGTAAACTCGTGAAAATTCAGTATGTTATTGCTATATGTTGCTGCCAGGACTTGTTCAGGATTGCACGCAGCATTCTTGTGTAATTGCCATCTAGTTTCTTCTCCAGCCGTTTTGTTAGCGTCCATGTAGTGCATCCATATAGCAGTATCGATGTGACCGCTGCCTGGAAGAAACTGCGTTTCATTTTATCGGTTAGGTCTGATTTCCATATAGTCGATAGCCTATTGATAGCTGTCCATGCTTTCGTTAACCTCGTTTCGATGTCCTTTTCGGTTGATTCGACGCTGCTTCCTAGGTACGTGAATTTGTCTACTAGTTCAAGAGGGGTTCCTTTTAGAGTGGAGATGTCCCCCGTTTGGTTATAGCACATATATTCCGTTTTGTGTGCATTAACATGGAGGCCTATGCTTGCTGCTGCTCGTTCCAAACTATGCAGAAGTGTTTCGGCTTGGTCAGGTGTATTTGCCAGTATCGCTATGTCATCGGCGTAGTCGGCGTCGGTAATTGTTGTTGCGGGGTATCTTCTGCTTCTTTTCTTCGTCAGTTCGAAGCCATTCTCTTTGATTTTGTCAATCGATGTTCTAAGTACGTAGTCTAGACAAATGATAAAGAGATACGGAGCCAGCGTGTCCCCTTGTAGTACTCCTGCTACAATGTCGAAGTATTCTGTGTCTCCATCTGGTGATCGTACTTTTACTTTAGTGTTTCTATAGAGAATCGTTATTGCCGCTACGGTTTCTTTAGGTATGCCGTACGCTAGTAGGATTTGTTCCATCTTTCTTCTGTGAATGGAGTCGAAAGCCTTGGTAAAGTCGACAAATATTAATGTCGCTTGTAGGTTCTTTGCCCGTACACCTTCAAGGATTCTGCGGATGGTTAATATTTGTGAGGTCCTGGCAGCAACACCCCACAAGACACCAACTGTACGGCCACCTGCCCCCTATCACGAAAACTATTCAAGTTAGGCGAACCAGACATGCAGGACATTGCTGGAGAAGCAGAGATGAACTCATAAGAGATGTACTCTTATGGATCCCCACACATGGGCGCGCAAAAGCAGGACGACCAGCACGAACGTACATTCACCAGCTATGTGAGGATACAGGTTGTTGTCCTGAAGACCTACCTAGGGCGATGAACGATAGGGAGGAGTGGCGAGAGAGGATCAGGGATATCCGTGCTACCAGCACGATATGATGATGATGATTGCTATATATTTATGAGATGACTGGCCAATTTTTATGATTTTAGGTTCAAATCAACAGCTACTGCAGCAATTGGAATACACCCTACTAATGCCAGATTGTCACAGCTGGTGAATTTCAAAAATGCAGTCTGGACACTTTAGAAAAACGGTATGCAATAAAATTCTGTTTTAAACTTGGAAGAAATGCCACAGAAACGTATGGAATACTTCAGATAGTTTTAGGATTATCTTGCATGAATCGAGCATCGGTTTTTGAGTGGCATAAGAGATTCAAGGAAGGCAGGGAGTCGGTGAGGAATGATGAGATGTGTGGGAGGAGTTGATTGGCCAAATAAAGAATTTCATGGATAAGGACCGTCGTGTTTCTATAGAGACAATAAGTGCACAGTTTGATGTCAGTGTAGGAAGAGTACAGTCAATTATTCACGAGGAACTGAAGATGCGGAAGATTTGCGCGAAGTTTGTCCCAATGGTGCTCAGAGAAGATCAGAAAGAAAGACGTTGTCATGGCAGCAGGGAGATGGTTGAGCTGATCAACTCAGATCCCGCAGTTCTTGATAATCTGGTGACCTGCGATGAAAGCTGGATCTACTGCTATGACCCAGAGACCAAGAGATAGAGTTCCCAGGGGAAGCATGCTGGCTCTCCCGGACCCAAGAAGGCCAGACAAAGCAAATCCACCCACAAACTTTTAATGATCCTTTTTTTTTTATTTGACAGCACTGGCATGATCTAGATGCACTGGGTTCCAACTGGACAGACAGTCAGCAAGGAATAATATGTTGAGGTTTTAAGGGAGTTCAGGAAGAGATTCCGTCGGAAGGAGCCAACACTCCTCGAATCGGGTCAGTAACATTTCCAGCAGAACAATGCACCAGTCCACAACTCCATCCTTATCACAGACTATTTGACCAAGATGGGGATCAAGACAGTTCCTCAGCCTCCAGACCTTGCTCCCTGTGACTTTTGCTTATTCCCTAAGCTCAAGGAAAAACTTAGAGGCTGTCGTTATGAGACAATTGATAAGAGGAAAGAGGCTGTGACGAAGATCATTAACTCGCTCACGCAAGAGGACATCCATGGGGCCTTCCAGAAGTTGTTTGAACGGTACAACAAGTGCATTGCAGCCGGAGATTACTTCGAAGGGGAGTAGAGTTTCATGTGCGTGATATCAATAAAAGTGCCCTTACGAAAAATGTCTGGAAACTTATTTACTGAACCTTGTATATATGCTTCCTCCCTCAAGCACTGTTTTTCTCTATATCACCTAAATTAAGTACTTAAAGTAAAAGTAAAATTGACAACCGTAGTCGAGGGCGACCAGAAGGCTCCCTTTTCAATAGCTACAACACCGAGGTATAGGGTAGGGCGCTACTCCTTTCCCTGGGTTGCTCCACTTTACCCTTGATACGTATCTTATATTGCTGTGTATTAAGCATGGAGGTATCAAGTACCAATTTTAAAGTTTTTGGAATAACGCGACCAGGGATTGAACCCAGGTGTCCCGGCCCATAGGCGAATGGATGAAACAGCATAAATAGTAAGTAACTGTTGCCCTGAGTAGCAATCGAATTACAGAAATTAAAGAAAGAATTAAAGCCATTAAAGAAATTAAAGAAAAAATTTAAAGAAATTAATGAACTAAACATTTTAAAGAAATTAAAGAAATAAACGAAATTAAAGAGTTAAAGAAATTATTGAAAGAATTACAGAAATTAAAGAATAAAAGAAATTTAAGAAATTTAAGAATTTAAAATTTTAAAGAAATTAAAGAAATTAAAGAAATCAAACATTTATAGAAATTACAGAAAGAATTAGTGAAATTAAAGAAATTAAAGAATTAAAGAAATTAAAGAAACAAAGAAATTAAATAAAGAATGATAGAAATAATTAACGAAATAATTTAAAAAACTAAAAAATGCAAAATTCAAAAAATTAAAGAAAGAATTAAAGAAATTAAAGAAATTATAGAATTAAAGAAATCAAAGATTTTATTATATTAAAGATAAAATTCCTGAAATTAAAGAAAGAATTCAAGAAATGGATTAAGTTATATGTTATATGGTATAGATTTTTTTTTTATTCGGAAGTCATTAATTGTGACAAATTTCTTGAATATTTATATATTGAATGAGTAGATTGTTTACCAATGGTCCTGGAGACAAGAGTTCAATCCCAGGTCAAGTCATACTATAGACTCAAAAAATAGTACTTGATGTGGTCATACCTAACACTCAGCACTAAAAGGTGAGGATCAAGGGTAAAATGGAGCAATACTGGGAAGGGAGTAGCGCCCTCCATAACACATCGGTGTAGTAGCTATTGAGAAGGGAGCTTTCGGGTCGCGTTCGACAAAGATCGCCGACTTTACTTTCTCCAGAATGGTCATATCTAAATGTTTTAGATATGTGTGATGTGTGAAAGCGTGTGTATATGTGTGTACATGTGTACGTATATGTGTGTGCGTGTGGATGTGTGTATATGTGTGTATGTGTGCACATGTGTATATGAGTGTGTTCATGTGTGTATATGTGTGAACGCATTTAGTCAATCCCACTGCCAATAGCGAGTTGTGACACAAGGTCACTTTTTAAGCAGAAAAAAGCGGGTTGGAATTTGAATTTTCCTTCTCCCAGGTTGTGTTATATAATGACTGTTGATATAGATTTTGTGTTCGTTCCTGGTGAACCCATGTACTTTAACAAGCTGTCACGTTGTGATTAGTAAACAGGGGGTGGCAGTGCGTCGAGGTAGGCCGGTCGAGCAGGTGTGTAACCGGAAGGAGACCACGTGATTTGAGAACCACGCGGTCAGATTTAGACAGTTAGTCCAGTCAGAACCGAGAGCCGAGCCAGGGATACGCAGCCAATCAGAGGCGTTTGTGTCATCTCTGACGATACGCCTTGCAAATGGGTGCAAGCGTTGGCACCCCCTGGTTCCAGGAAGAAGATATGGGGCCAGAAGAAGCCCCCTCTCTGAGTATATTCCTCTCCATCTATCTGTCAAACTTACAACAAACTAGGTGCCCCTTTCAGGAACAAAATGAGAGAGGTATATTTTATATAAAGAAGTGTGTTTCATTTCGTTAACTGAATTTCTTAAATCATGTTTGATTAAAGACAATACAAAATTGGTTACCTAACCCGGTATGGCCCACGATTTATTCATAGCTGGGACAAGAAAATATGGATTCATGCCTTTTTCATCATTAGCATGAAATGAAAGCAATCATCCTCGTCTAGGATTCGAACTCGGATTACTGATTGCATTTCCAATAACGATAACCGTTACGCTAAGTGCACCCCCTTTCTCTCCCTCTCTCTCTCTTTCTCTAACTTTTACTCTCTCTCTCTCTCTGCATGTATGTATGTGTGTGTATGTGTATCAAGGTTATATGTAGACAATATCCACTTCATGACAATGAAAATGTTAGAAATTAATTCTTTAGATATTTAATTAGGGCTTTGAATTCGGTAATAAAAGAACAAAAAGAAAAAAAAAGAAAAGAAAGAAAAAGAGGAATTTTTAAAAAAAAAAATGTAAAAGATGTAAAAATGAATAGAAGAAAAAATGAACAAAAGAAAATGAAGAAAAAATAGAAAAAAAGAAGAAAGAGAAAAAAAGAAGAAGAGAAAAAAAGAAGAAAGAGAAAAAAGAAGAATGAGAAAACAAAGAAAAAGGAGGAAAAAAGAAAATATAGAAAAAAATAGAAAAAGAAGAAAAAAGAAAAAAGAAGAAAAAAGAAAAAAAAAGAAAAAGCAAAAGGAAGAAAAAAAGAAAAAGAAAAAAGAAATAAAAGATGAAAAATAGAAAATATGAAAAAAGTAAAGAAAATGAAAAATAAAAGAAAAGTAAAAGTAAATGAAGAAAAAAGTAGGAAAACCTGATAAAATAAAAAAAAAAAAAGAAAATACAAGAAAAAAGAAGTGAAAAGGAAGAATAAGAAAAAAAAGGAAGAAAAAGAAAACTAAGAAAAAATTGAAAAAAGCAAAAAAGAAGGGGAAAGAACAAAAGAAAAAGTAGAAAAAGAATGAAAAATAAAATCGGAAAAACTGAATAAAGAAAAAATAGAAAATGAAAAGAAGAAGAAGAAGGCAAAGAAGAAGAAGAAGAAGAAGAAGAAGAAGAAGAAGAAGAAGAAGAAGAAGAAGAAGAAGGAGAAGAAGAAGAATTCCAAACAGTATTAAAGCAATGCACTTAGTAATTCGTTTTGAAACCATCGAGAAAGAACAAATATTTATTTTGTTTCTTTTTAAAGATGAAGAAAACACAGAAGACAAATTAATCATTAACAAACAAACAAACAAAGAAAAATACACAAAGAAAAAAGAAGAAATCCAATGCAAAAAAAGAAAAAAAAGAAAGAAAAAGAGTCAAGTAAATAGTTGAATCAATCAAACACATGCGTCGACATTTGCAGAACAAAAAAAAAAAAGCGAAAACATTTACTCAACTACAAAATATCTGATGTCCGAAATAACTGTGTCTTTTCTTGACTCTATCAAACGGGTCGATGTTCAAACCTGAGTGACAAGGAAAACTTTCGAACGCTGATTATGAAGGCAGACTTGCCTTTTTCAATGTCCGAGGCTACTGTATTTTCGATTCGTGTTGATTATCAACGATCGTAAAAAAAAAAGATATCTCAATCATCATCACCAAGGCGTACCGACAGCAGAGATTCTTTTGGCTCTCTCTCTCACCATTTGTCCCTATCAACAATCGCTCTAAACAGGTCCTCTACACACCACCTAGTTTCTGTGGGCCCTTTTCGAGAATAAAATGAGAGATATATTTTTTATAAAGAAGTGTTTCGTTCGTTCATTGAAGTCGTAAATCATGTATGAGAGTATACAACATATGTAGTATATTGACCTCCAACCCAGCCAAACATGCCATTCCAAAGACGGCGGAAGTGCATATTCCATTGGCGTGGGCGAGCTTGGCTGACAATATGGGACAGGGTTAAAATCCCACGGTACAGTCACAAACTGATGCACCGGAAGAGAGTGACCTGTGAACTGCATGACAGTTATTTCCGCTCGATAACGCTCAAACATGCCATTCCAAAGACGGCGGAAGTGCATATTCCGATGGCCAGTTATGGGGAGATATTGAATGGGTGTTGAACTATTATATAACTCAGTGCACAGGAAATTCAATGAGAGTTTGGGGATCAGGAGAGTTGGAGAAATGATGCTGTAGAGAAAACAGCACCCAGCAGAGAGCTGGGCCCCCAGGCCTCCGGTTGAGCAGCCCAGGAGAACGGGAAAGAAACGCAGTTATGGCCAGTCGAGTGGGGGGATCAATATGTTGCAGTTCTGTTCGGTCTCCAACTCCCTCTTACACACAACCCTTTCAAATAAAGTGAGAGGTATATTTTTCTAAAAGACTGTGTCGCTCGTCGTTATCATTGCGTCTTTATTGTGTCGTTATGATTTCGTATGCATATGTGTTTGTATAGTTGGTTATGGTGGTGACGATACAACACATATATATAAAACGCCAACTTCATGTTGGAAACAGAAGTGTTGGAAATCATATCTAAAGTATTGTGACTAGCGAAAAAGAAAAAACAGCCTTATATCTCTTGATATACGTATTGACACAGTCGAGTGAGTTGCTTTAATTTGCAATGTTTAGAAAACAAAATACCATTTAATTGTGCACAAAGAAATGAATGATATTTAATTGATTTGTTAGCGATAATTATATCTATTATAATAGATATACTTGAAACCATTCAACAGTGTGCAAACAAATAGTTAACATTAAATAGAATTATTTGTGTGAGATAGGAATACTTGAAACCAGTAAATGTTTGCAAATAAACAAGCTCTGGCTGTTTAAAATGTTTACTATAAACTATTCATTTACAAATCTTGTATATTTAATATATTTATATTGATAAACAGGATTTGGCATTGAATAATCAACAGGGGTTGACATGCCAGAAAATCCAAGTAACCAACGATCAGCGTATTGAAGGAGAAGGTAAAGGCTGTGTCAGTCATGCTAGCTTCTTCATCCACTTAATCTTCTTTATGCACTATCTTTAAACTTGTATGCAAATATGAGATTAGTTTGCAATCTTATACGAAGAAAAATCATTAGAACTGACGAATTCACTTAGTCACCTAACTGTCAAAATCAATGAGAAAGTCAGCCCCCCTACACACACACACACACACACACACACACACACACACACATATATATATATATATATATATATATATCTGGGGCGGAGACGGGACTAGTGCTACTCGTGCCCGGCACCACCAATAACTCGGTCAATGTTATTCAAAATAGATTAAAAATCATCCATTAATTTCAAGCAAACATACTTAGTCTGATCTCAATTAAATTACGTATCTATTCAAGTTTCGATAACTCAGTAGCCAAAAGTTCATAAATATATCTGGGAATAATACAACGATGCTGTTTTGAACGGATGGTCTTTGTCCGGCCACCGTCAGATTCATTGAATATCCCATAAAATCGGCTATAATGTTGAACACGCGCTATCCGTGCCCAGCACTAGACCCTTATAATAACAGTAATGTTAGAGAAATCCGCTTTTGGCTGTAGCCAATAGCAAGAGCAACTCAAACACCGTGCTCAAAAATCTTAGCACATTCTAAGGGAGAGGGACCGAGTGAGAGAGAGAGAGAGAGAGAGAGAGAGAGAGAGAGAGGAGGGTGGATAACAGATTAGAGCAGTCGCCGACGTCATCATCATCGCTATGGTAAATGTTGGTTAAATGGCGTGTTTTAATTCGTTTTTTCACTAACAGATCTCTATTTCTTTAATGAATGTTGCATATTTTACATTCTGTAACTAAAATTTGTTTATTTGAATACATTTTCAACAAATAATTTTTATTTTAAGCGAAATTGAAACTACTTGCTGTGTCTGTGTATATTGTCATCAGTTTCTTTATTCTAATAAACATATTTTTCTCGTCATAGTAATGAACATCTTCTCTTTTCTTCTATACTTTTGAAAGGAAAAAAATTATCTTATCTACTGTATTAACAAGACTACAAATTATATAGTATATTGATTGTTTACAAAAAAAAAACACCATGCAAGGTACGTTTGTCAATCTGTGCTATACAATGGAGAATCACGCAATAGCAACTATGATGACTTACTTTGGGTCCACGGACCACGGGTTGGGAACTGAAGTTGACAGAGGGCGGGGGGCACGAGTAGCAAAAATAGGCTAGAGTCGCCACTGATATATATATATATATATATATATATATATATATATATTGTACTGGTGACTATTTATCGAATGAAAAATATTTTCTGATCAAAGCGTCTTTAATTTAAAATGATAAGACAAGATTATTCGTTATCTTGTTTATTTCAAGATGTTTCTGGACCAATTTCGACCGTAAGAAAGTTTTTTTGTGGGAAAAAATGAATTTTCCAAAAAGTCTTTGAAGATTATTACTTTTTGAGAATTTGCTATGCTAAAAAAAATGCGCTGTTGGCGTAGCATATCCATAAATCGAGTGAAAAATAGTGTCTTTAATTGACCTAATATATATATATATATATATATATATATATATGTCTCTCGGTGTATGAGGCACCTGGCTAATGTGTTTTCACTAGGTTTTGGAGGAATGCATTTGAATTTTGACGTGACTTGACTGCATACGCTCCTTGAAGCAATATGTTGGAAAGCCAAAATGGCCATTTAATTTTAGATTAAAGAAGTTGAGACAGAATCAAATCTATAAATGAAAATTATCTAACATTTGTAGAATACTATTTCCCGCTCAGGCGATTACAACTTTGATAGAGATGCAAGATTCTCCATGATAGGAACAATTGAAAATCTAGTAACATAAAATCAACTATTGAAAAAAAAAGACAAATCTATAAAAAGTCTGAAAACAAATGTGGCATTTGGATCTAACATAAAACTTATTCACCTGGTCTTGAAATGAAAAAAAAAAATGACAATCACAAACGCGTATATAAACAAACAAATTAGATAATGAACCATTGCTTATTTGAAAGGTTAAACTATCCCAATCTGTCTAGTAAACAATATTAGACAGCCACCCCCCGCAACCAATAAAAGACGCTTTGATCAGAAAATATTTTTCATTCGATAAATGGTCACAAGTGCATATATATATATATATATATATATATGATATAGTGGAAAATCCTGACACCACCTGAGAATGGATTACTCAGTCTATAAAAGACCAATATGGATATATAATGGATTACTCAGTCTATAAAAGACCAATGAGGTAGTGAGCTAATTTTGATACTCCGGCATTTAAGATACGCCGAGTGTCAATATCGGATTTGTTACATTGTACCTTTGTACCATAAACCTGTTATAACTTACTGCGTGTTGAGTCTCATTTCTTCGGCTTAATTTATACTGATTATATTACCCCAGGGATATATATATATATATATATATATATATATATCTTTAAGAAAAAAACCAAAGACCGGTTATCTTAGGATTATAAATTTATTTCCATCCTGTTTTTTTCAGTTTCTGGTGTGAACCAAAAACACGAAGAAAAATATAACAGGACTTCTTCAGATCCAATGGATAAATAAAACAAAATAGATACGTGGGGTGGAGGGGGAGTGAGAAGAGATTAAGGAGTTACCTCCTCGTTTTATTGAATTTCCGTTTTTTTATTTACCTATTTATTTTATTTTCAAATTTCTTCCGTCAGTTATAATTACGGTAATTTAACTTTTTTATTTATTTTTTAAGATTTATTTTCTTTTCATGTTAAGTTCGATAATTAACTTTCAAGAGAAATATTAACGATTATATTAATTTCGATACCATTTATTTAGCTACCTATTTTTCCTAGGGTGTATATTGGATACGTTTTTTTTCCTGAATGATTTTCTTGTCCTGAAGGAATTACTCCCAACTCTGATTTAACTGGACCGAATAATACTATATATATATATATATAATAAGTAAGGTTGGCGACCGTCGTCGAGGGCGACCAGAAGGCTCCCTTTTCAATAGCTACTACACCGAGGTGTAGGAGAGGATGCTACTCCTTTTCCTGGATTGCTCTACTTTACCCTTGATACCTACCTTATATTGCTGAGTGTTAAGCAAGGAGGTATCAAGTACCATTTTAAAAGTCTTTGGTATGACGCGACCGGTGGTTGAACCTAGGTCTCGCGGACCATTGCCGAAAACTCTACCCACAGGGCCAATGAGCCGGTATACATATAAGTTTGTATAGCGTAGAAACTGTCGAAACTGCTTGGTTACCTAATTTTATACCTATGATCATCTGCCCAAACTAACTCCCACTTTTTATATACCATTTATGTGGGTCATTTTGGAAAGGGCAGAAGAGTTTATTGATGTTATATGAATTTTGATTTGTTACCTTATCTACCCAATTATGTTTAATTTATGATTTTCAACTGTTTCGAATGAAATTTATAATAATGATAATAATAATAATAGATACGCCATAAGGACCAACTATGTCAAAACTAGAATAGACAAGACGGAACAAAAATGCAGGTGTAGATCATGTGGTGACAGACGAATTGATCAATCATACAATAAGCGAATGCATTCAATTAGCATAAAGAGAGTATAAGACCAGGCACGTCTGTGTGGGGAAGGTGATACACTGGCAACTGTGCAAGAATTTTTCATTTGACCATACGAACAAAAGACATATGCACCCCACCCAGAATTATATGCGATTTACAGATACAAACGGATCATCTAATCTCTGCCATGCGATCAGACCTAAGGATTTTGCCATTACAGCTGAAGGAAAGCGAAAAGAGAGATAAGTACCTAGACCTTGCTAGAGAACTGAAAAAGCTTTGGAACATGAAAGTGACGGCGATACCAATTGTAATTGGTGCACTCGGTACAGTCACCAAAGGATAGGTAAAGGGACTGGAAGACTTGGAAATAAGACGAGTGGAGATCATCCAAACTACAGTATAGTTGAGATACTAAGAAGAGTCCTGGAGACTTGTGGAGACTTGCTGTCACTCAGACCCCAGAAGAAAATCACAAGCTTACGCTAGTGTGAAAAACTCTAAAATAGGAAAAACAGCAATGATAATAATAATAATAATTATTTTTCTCAAATTTCAGTTTTGCTTTCTGTCGTTTACAATCCTTCACCGGGTCTTTTCCCAAGACCTAGCATAAGGGAAGGTAGTGATTATATGTACTCTATTTATTCAGTCTCTTTTCGGTGTTATTTTTTCGATCATATGGATAGTACTCTGTTAAGGAGAGGAGCAATTCCTCTGAGTGTAACACTTTATATTTCAAATCGGCCAGATATCTTATTATTCTCTTTATCTGTCCCTTTTTTGGTCATACCTTGGGCTCCCGCTATTACTGACACGGTGGTAGTTTTAAGGTGCCAATTTTTTTTTTCAATTTCTATTTCCACTTCTTTGTATTGATTTATTTCGTTGTATTTTTTGACTGATAGGTTATTGTTATTTTATTACTCCTTACGAGTTTTTCATACCAGCTGGTACTGATAGTCTATCACCTTAGGTCTCTAGGACTCTTCTAAGTATTCAAGACAATCTTGACACTTCTGTGGTTTGGATGAACTCGAATCTTCGTCTGATTTCCGATTCTGTAAGTTTTTTTTTCAAACATTGCGGGGACTGTTCCAAACAAAGCAGCTATAACCTACTACCGTCACCCTCATGTTCCAAAATGTTTTTTAGTTCTCTGGTAATGTCCAAGTGCTTGTTTACTCTTTTTTTATTTTTTTATTTTCGCTTTGTGGGCGACCAAAACGGTAAAATCCACCAGATGACAAGTATTTTTTCTAGTTAATCTACACTAGGGCATGTCTTCTGGTAGGGATTAGGTGATCCTTTTGTATTTCAAAATCTTAGGGACGGATTCTGGTTTGTGTACATACCATTTGGTAGCATGCTCAAATCTTAATCTCTTGCACTATTCCCAGTGGATCACCTTTCCCACCCAATCATATCAAGTCTTGAATACTTTTTGTGCTTTTTTGTGGTATTCACTTACTATTCTCCTCTGTCTCCACATAACCTGCACTTGCTCTTCTGTTGCCAATAACTGATTTTCGCTTTAATATAATTCGTCCTTTTAGCATTGTTTTGTGCTGCTATTCGAAGAGATTCAGTCAAACCTCTTAAGGTTTCCCTTTCTTAACCATGTCCAGGTCTTCTCTTTTGCAATCACGTTAGTTTGTCACTTGAAATATCCATACAGTTGTTTTTCTTCCCATTTCTATTTCTTAGGTTTTGCTGTTTGTATTCTATTCTCATAATTCCATTTATAACTGGTTACTGTAAATAACGTTTCTTAGCTTTTTAGCGTATTTTTAGACTCTTCGTAGCACTGTATTATCTATCTACTTAATTATTTTCTTTCTTTATTCAGTTTTTAGTTCAATTCGGGTCATTGGCCGAATGAGTACAGTAATCTTCAATGGTTCGGGAGACCTGGGTTCAATCCCAGACTGGGCCATACTAAACATTCAAAAAATGGTACTTGATGCCGCCTTGCTTAACACTCTGCATTTTAAGATACGGATCGAAGATAAAGTGGCACAATCCAGGGAAAGGAGTAACGCCCTCCCATACACCTCGGTGTAGTAGCTATTGAAAAGGGAGTTTTCCCGTCACCCTCGACTACGGTCGCCAACTTTACTTTTCCTCAATACTTGGAGTCGTCAGTTTTAAGATGACTTTGTAGGAATTTATTTTCATGCCTATATTTAGATATGAATTCTGGTCGTTTATTTAAGAGTTTTTCTGGTGAAGATGTTTATGGTTTTTTTTTCTTCAAGGCAAAGATTTCAGTCTTTTGAGTGGTTGAAAGTCTGCGTTTCTTTTTTTCTTTTTACTTTCAAGCTTATTTTGTTGTTTTATTTTGGTTTTTTAGGTCGCATATGCGTCTAGAAAGTTTAGTTCTGTGGTCGAATCTTTTATTTGTAAATGTTATTCTGTGTTCATCAATCCTGTTTTTAGGGAACTTCTGTTACTCCTGTATATACATATATCACTTGATTTGATGATGGCATTGGTAGGAAATATATTCTCTTTAGGGTAATATTACAAATAAAAAAAACTTATATCGGGTTGATGTCCACGAAATGGAAGGAGAGATATTCTAACCATAAATTTGCCTTCTCCCACGAACACCTAAAACACCATACGGCACTATCGAAACAATTCTGGTGTTTAAAAAGCAAAGGGTTAACCCCTGAGATAGAATGGTCTATTTTGAAAAAATCAAATACTCCAAATAGTTTTGACGGTAGATGCAATTTGTGCTTAGAAGAGAAAATACATATTTTGACACATAAATTGCCTGATAAGTTATTAAATAAGAGAAGTGAATTAATAGCTAGATGTAGACATTGGATAAAATTTAAACTATAGACTATAAATTTTTAAAAACAGAAATAAATAGTGAAACCAGGCAAAAACGTATCCAATATACACAGAAGGAAAAAATAGGTAGCTAAATAAATACTATCGAAATTAATATAAGCATTAATATTTCCCTTAAAAGTTAATTATCGAACTTAACATAAAAAGAAAATAAAGAAAATAAGATAAATAAAAAGTTAAATTACCGTAATTATAACTGACGGAAGAAATTTGAAAATAAAATAAATAGGTTAAAAAACAGAAATTCAATAAAACGAGGAGGTAACTCCTTAATCTCTTCCCCTCTCCCTCCACCCCACGTGTCTATTCTGTTTTATTTATCCATTGGATCTGAAGAAGTCCTGTTATATTTTTCTTCGTGTTTTTGGTTCACACCAGAAACGAAAACAGGATGGAAATAAATATATAATCCTAAAATAACCGGTCTTTGTTTTTTTCTTGAAAGAAATATTGCTCTGTAAAATCAATTACATTGAGCTCTCTACCAGGAAAATTTAAATGTTCAGCTCCAAAATGATTTTCTTGTCCTGAAGGAATTACTCCCAATTCTGGTTTAACGGGACCGAATAATACTATATATATATATATATATATACGTGTAAGTATATATATCGATTGCGTTTTAAGCAGCAGTTGTGTCAATTCTTGTATATAGAAGCACCACATGGACGCTGACTAAACGTGTAGAGAAAAGCTAAACGGAAATAGCACAAAAATGCAATGAGCTATATTGAACAAATTCAGGGAAGCAACATCCTACAAAACAACAGCTGTACGGCCACCTATCTCTCATCTCTAAAACCATCCAAATAAGACGGACAAGACATGTGGGACACTATTAGAGAAGTATGGGCCAACTCATAAGGGACATTCTCCTATGGACCCCTACATATCGACGATCAAGTGTTGGACGACCAACGAGAACTTATCTACATCATTTCTGTATGAACACAGGGTGTAGTCTAGAAGACTTACCGAAAGCGATGGATGAGGAAGACGAGAGAGAGAGAGTGAAATCCGCGCTAACAGTACGATATGATGATGATGATGATACATATTGATAAAAAAAAAATACTGGTGCTTTCGCAAGATACTCAGGGATGCGGGACTGATGCTTAGCGCTCATTTTTTTAAAAAGTTCTCTACCGTTTTTTGCATCGACCAAGTCTAGCTGTTCCTCTCGATTTATTGTTTGGAGGACCGGTTTGTTTACAATTATGTACACACACACACACTTATATATATATATATATATATATATATATATATATATATATATATATATATATATTACACTTGATTTAACGTACCTCGGTAAAATGTTTTTGGATGTAACTGGCTTTATTACAGAACGGTTAAGTCCAAGATACGTTTTCGATAATATTGTAAATCATCTTTTATTTCAGCATCAGTAAGTTTTAGAATATGTCTAAATAAATGTTTTTATGGGATCATTGATTCGTAGGATACATTTTGTGATTAGATTTTGGGTTGCTGCCAAGCTCACACACACACACACACACACATATATATATATATATGAACTAATGTCAAATATATTAAGTTTAGTTTATTATTTAATGGAATATCAACCTTTTCGGGTTATTTGATGCCAAATCCATCCATTTTTAAAGGACAGTAGTGGTACTATTTAACTCATAGATGTGTGTAATTTAACGATGTGTAAACAAATGACTAATGTTCAATTGATTTGTTGGTGATATATAGAAATACTAAGAACCATTGAACTGAGTGCAAACGAATCAGTAGTTTTGAATTTTGAGTTTATCAAAACTAACATCGGATCTATAAAATATCAAATAAAAAAATTGCCTTTATATTCTATAGTTCAGTTCATTGGGTTTTTTTTTTATTTATGTCAAGACAAAATTTTGAAATTAAGCAGAAATGCTAAAATACATTTAAAAAAATGAATTGAAATTTCTTCATATTTCAAATGTGTCTTTATGCCTTATCTTTCAAATATCTAATTTTATTAATTTAAAAATTGTAAACAATATCTTTTTCTTCATTTTTGAGGGTGGTCTTAGATGTTTGTCCAGAGGTATATATATACGAGGATCATTAAATAAGTTTCCAGGCTTTTTTCGTATAGACACTTTTATTGATAGTACACACATGGAACTCTACTCCCCTTCGAAGTAATCTCCTCCGGCTGCAATGAACTTGTTGTACCGTTCCAACAACTTCTGGAAGGCCCCATGGAAGTCCTCTTGTGTGAGCGTGTCAATGACCTTCGTCACAGCCTCTTTCATCTCCTCAATTGTCTCATAACGACTGCCTCTGAGCTTAGGGAATAAACAAAAGTCACGGGGACTATAGGGAGGGTGAGGAACTGTCTTGATGCCCATCTTGGTCAAATAGTCTGTGACAAGGATGGAGTTGTGGACTGGGGAATTGTCCTGGTGGAAATGCCACTGACTCGATTTGAAAAGTGCTGGCCTCTCCCCAAGCAATCTCTTCCTGAACTCCCTTAAAACCTCAACATAGTAACCCTAACCCAAACCCTTTGGCCAATCAACTCTGGTGTATTGATTTCCTTTCTCCTCCTACACCTCTCATCATACCTCACAGACTCCCTGACTTCCTTGAATCTCTTATGCAACTCAAAAACCGATGCTCGATTCATGCAAGATGCTCCAAAAGCAGTCTGAAGCATTCCTTACGTTTCAGTGGCATTTTTTCCAAGTTTAAAACAGAATTTTATTGCATATCGTTCTTCTAAAGTGTCCTCACGTCCAGATTGCATTTTTCAAATTCACCCGCTGTGACAATCACGCTTTAGTGGGGTGTATTTCAATTGCTGCTGTAGCTGTTCATTTGAACCTGAAATCATAAAATTCAGTTCTATTTTAAACAATTCAGTTTAGCATAAATACTATCAGATTTTTTAGTCTCATATCCAGGATACTCATTTGGGGGGGTCTTACCCCTCTGTAGAGAAACAGTCGGTGTATTCTACAGTCCCCCTAGGTGACTGGGCAATATTATTCTTTGCTAAGGATAATTGTCAGTTACTTGATACCATATAACTGTATACAAATTATTTGAATTAGTTAAGAATAGGTTAAACTATAAAATTCTGTGCAAATTATTTGTATTTGATAGGAATACTTGAAATCAGAAAACTATGCACAAATTATTTGTATTTCATAGGAATACCTGATATTATATAACGGGGTGTAAAAATCTCTGACGAAACAACACAAAAATGTTAATATAAATGTATAATGTATGCAATTGTCAAACTTCTAGGGATAAAATAACCTGAGTCAGGTTGACATACAGTTAAAGTCAATATATATATATATATATATATATGTATGTGTGTGTGTGTGTGTGTGTGTGTGTGTGTGCGCGTTTGTGTGTGTGTGTGAGAGAGAGAGAGAGATTTTGTGTGTGTGTGTGTGTGTGTGTGTGTGTGTGTGTGTTTATCCCCACACTGGTATCCCTCTAGAAGTACGTAGGAACAAATTGACACACCTCTACACATTAAGGAATACACGGGTTTGTACGAATCAATTTAGCTCAACATCTACTTTGCACACCGACCCACATGCATATGCACAAAGACACACATGTATGTATTCACCACCCCCCCCTCTGCATGTGCAGGATAAGACACAAGGTCAATATCAACGCAGGATAAAGATTCAGTGTTTTTCTTCTAAGTTCGTTGCTTAACCAAGGTTGAATAATGCAGTCTGCCGTACTGCTGACCCGTAGCTGGTAGGTGGCAAACTTAGATTTACACCTTTCCCAAGGGCATTAGTGCTTAGTGGAACGCAAACAATTTCGTCCAGGATTTGAACTCGGGTCACTGATTCCATAAACACTCCTTTGGAGATACACATACATTCACACTCCTCTGGAGATACACATACTCACACACGTACTCATTAAGAAAAATCCGTTGACACAAGTATATACACATCTACACTTCTATACATAAACAGCAGGAGTTACCATTAAAACAAGCTGATAATCGATCTTATCCCTTCCACCCCAACCATTGCCTGTCACACGATTAATCGAACGGAAGATAGTGAATTTTAATTGATACGCATCGATTTTTGCATCATTAAAATTTGGTCTTTTTTTATTATCTTTTCTCGAAGTGGAAGATTCCACTTCGTTTATTTACACTTTTTTTTTTCTTATTTTCAAGCATTTTCGACAGATTCGAGGAATTACGTTTTTTCTCTCATTGAATATGTTTCCTTTTCTAATTCTTTAAAAGATTTCCAACGTTTCCAATATTTTTTTGCTTTTAACTTTTTTTTTTATTCGAAGACATTTTTTATTTTTGTTTTTTGATTTTCCTTTGTTAAATTTTATTAGTGTTTTTTTTTTTTCTTTTGTGTTCTTTCATGTTGTCAATGGCTGCCGCTTCGAAAAATGGCGAAGTGCCAGACACATTTTCCAAAGATTAGACTGATTGATACAAATTATTCCTGATTTTTCCCTCCGATATGACGCACTAACCAAACAAAACAAGAGAATTTCCTATACATTCATAATGAATTCCATTAATGACACCCACAGTATGCTCCTGCGAGTGTGGGGAAAAATATATATCTACTAGTGTTGTTTACGTCAAAATTCCGTGATTATTTATGAATGACACCACGGTTCTACTTTGGATCAGATTATTTGAGTACTTTGCTTGTCTTTTCAGGGTCAGTCCACAAAACTTCTGCTGATAATCAAAGTATACCCAATAAGGTACGGATGAAGGGTAAAGTGGGACAATTCTGGGAAACAACCGCCAAAGTATACCCCATTAGTTTTCGAAATAGTATTATTGATTTACCCACCCTTGTTTTCAGGATGAGTTTTCGAAACGATTGCTAGGAGGTGGCATATGCATTTGCCTTAGCGACAAGAAAAAGGGGGCAAAGTTAATATTTTTCAAAAACTCGGTATGCAGTGGGAGAAGGATGAGAATTTTCGTCCAACTATGAACGCCATCTTCAGGGAATTAGAGCTAATGTGTAAAAACTAAGAGGCAGGGAGACCTTGTGGCGTAATGGCTTACGTGCTGTGCTGGGACATCGAGCATCGAGCGTTACGATGTTGAGGTTTTAAGGGAGTTCAGGAAGAGATTCCGTCGGAAGAGGCCAACACTCTTCAAATCGGGTCAGTGGCATTTCCATGAGGACAATGCCCCAGGCCACAACTCCATCCTTGTCCAGACCTTGCTTTCTATGACTTTTGGTTATTCCCTAAGCTCAGAGGCTGTCGTTATAAGACAATTGAGGAGATGAAAGCGGCTGTGACGAAGGTCATTGATACGCTCACACAAGAGGACTTCCATGGGGCCTTCCATAAGTTGTTGGAACGGTAGAACAAGTGCATTGCAGCCGGAGATTACTTCGAAGGGGACTAGAGTTTCATGTGTGTACTATCAATAAAAGTGCCCATACGAAAAAAGTCTGGAAACTTATTGAATGCACCTCGTATATACGAGGGTGGGCTGAAATGTTCATGTAATAGGGTTATACCTAATGTAATCGACTTTTTGACGAATGGGATCCGAGCACTGCAATACCTATAAAGGTGTGTGGACCATAAAGGGGTTTAAGTTGAAAAATTAAAAGTATGTTTGTTAGCGAATGAACTTTCCAGATGACACTCGTATATATATATATATATAATACTTTATTACAGCTGTATTCCGCTTCAAAATTGACCTTGTGTCGCATCCTGATCCACTCTCACACACATACACTTACATACACACACCAACCCGGTCGGCTGGAGCAGTAGAATACACTGACTGCATCTCTGCAGAGGGGTAAGACCCCCTCTCACCGAGTGTCCTGATATGACGTTAAACAATGTAATGGTAAGGCTTCAGTGATGTTGGTACTTTGGGGAATGCAGAGTACCCCTCCATTGCTATCGTTCCCCGGTCCTCTCTGATCCAGAGTGGTAGAACCTGATAGGGTCCCATCTATAGGTCCAATAAATCTGTTTGACATCTAAAGTGAGTGCAAAAAAGGACATGAGATGAATTGAATTGTTTGATGTAGAACAGTTTGATCATTTAACTGTGTGTGAACAAAAGACTGATGTTAATTGAGTTGTTTGTGATACGTTGAAATACTTGGGACCTTTTAACTTTGCTGATTTTGAATTGTTTTTTGTACCCCTTTCGTATACTGCTTGTTCATAAAACAATATGTGTATAATTCTGCCATGTGCCACATTTGCGCGTTCTTTCTTTTAATTCTACTTGTATGTATATAATGTATATGACAGGTTAAAGGTTGTTATACGTATAACTGAATTTATTTTTTGTTTCTTTCCGTTGTGTTCTGTGTTAGTATATTATGGAGATACTAGTGCTAATATCTATCCTGGGTGAGTGGAGATTCAACTATATATCTTCCTTTCTACCAAGCATTCCAATAAGGGAATCAATTTTACAACCACAGTAGAGTGTAAAACATTTTTGTTTCTAAAATACTGACCAATGTTTTTATATGTATGTCATCATCATCATGTCGTGCCGCCAGCACAGATATCCCTGACCCTCTCTCGCCGCTCCTCCCTATCGTTCATCGCTTCTGGCAGGTCCTCAGGGCTACATCCTGTATCCTCACAGAGCTGCTGTAAGTAAGTTCGTGCTGGTCGTCCTGTTTTTGCTCGGCCATATGAGGGGGTCCATAGGAGTACATCACTTATGAGCTCGTCCAGACTTCTGCAGCAGTATCCTGCGTGTCTGGTTCGTCTCACCTGGATAGTTTTCGTGATGGGTGATAGGAGGCCGTACATCTGCTGCTTTGTGGGATGTTGCCTCTAGGACTTGTTCAATATTGCTCGCATAATTCTTGTGTAGTTGCCGTCAAGCTTTTTCTCCATTCGTTTTGTTAGCGTCCATGTAGTGCATTCATATAGCAGTATTGAGATGACCACTGCCTGGAAGAAACTGCGTTTCATTTTATCGGTCAGGTCTGACTTCCATATGACCGATAGCTTATCGATAGCTGTCCATGCCTTCGTTAGCCGCGTGTCGATGTCTTTTTCGGTTCCTAGGTAGGTGAACTTATCTACTAGTTTCAGAAAGTTACCGTCTAGTGTGGAAATGTCGCCTGTTTGATTAAAGCACATGTATTCCGTTTTGTGTGCATTGATATGGAGGCCAAATGCCTGCGGCGGTTCGTTCCAAACTATGCAGTAGTGTTTCGGCTTGGGCGGGTGTATTTGCCAGAATCGCAATGTCATCGGCGTAGTCGGCGTCGGTAATTGTCTTTGCAGGGTACCTTCTGCCGCTTTTCTTTGTCAGCTCGAAGCCGTTTTCTTTGGTTTTATCAATCGATGTTCTAAGCACGTAGTCTAGACAGATGATAAAGAGGTATGAGGTTAGTATGCCCCCTTCTAGTACTCCTGCTACAATGTTGAAGTAGTCTTTTGTCTCTATCCGGAGAACGTACTTTCACTTTGGTGTTTATATAAAGAATCATTATTGCTGCGACGGTCTCTTTTGGTATGCCGTATGCGAGTAGGATTTGTTCCATCTTCCCTCTGTGAATGGAATCAAAGGCCTTGGTCAAGTCGACAAATAGTATTGTCGCTTGTAGGTTTTTTGCTCGTACACCTTCAAGGATTCTACGGATAGTCAATATTTGTGATGTCGTGGATCTATTTCTTCGGAAGCCATTTTGGTTTTTCCTAAGAATGTTGTAAATTTTGGGTTCTATGCGGTTTCGTTGTAGGGCATTGTATATTTTAGCTGTCATGGATGTAAGTGTTATACCTCGGTAGTTCTTGGTTAATCCGAAGTCACTCTTTTTAGGGAAGGGAAGGATGCATCACTTCATCCATCTGTCTATCGGATTTTGATTTTGAATTGCGTCACAGTAGGTCATCGAATTGTCTGGTCTTCCATATTTCAGGGGGAATTTCATCAAGCCCAGCAGCTTTCCTATTTTTAAATTTTCTAAGTACAGAATCGATTTTTTGTAGACTTAAGGGTCCTAATTTAATGTCTAATTGCTTACTAATAATTCTGTTGATTGGTTCATGTGTAACTTTTGGTGGGTTTCCTAGTAGATTCTCGAAATGCTGTTTCCACAGTTTTATTCTTTCTTGTTGGTTTGTAGCTTTCAATTTAACTTTGACTGTGCTCTTCCTTCTACTCACTTCGTTTATCATTTGCCAGGCTATCCTAGATTGCCTATCTTCCACTGAGTCTCTAATCTTATCTATCTGATTTTGTATGTATTCTGTCTGTTCATATGATATATGCTTGCTAATTCATTTTGTGCCTTTTTTAGTTTCAGGGCATTTGTGTTCGTTGGGTTCTTCCTATTGCATTTGGAGGCAGTTTTCACGTCTGCACGTTTTTCTCTCACTGCAAATGTTTCCCATGGGACTCTAGATTTAGTTCTAGGTTTTGTTGGAATGCATTTCGCTGCTGCCTCGAGGTGTGCGGTGACGAAATTTTCATATTCGTCATTTGGGGTACGTTTTTCTGTCTTCTCCTGATGTGCATCTCAATTCTAACACATATTTATCTCTAATATCCCTGTTGTTAAGAAGGGCTCAGTCATTGTGTTTGGTGGTCACTGTTCATGTGGCGTTCTTTCATAGGCTTAGTCGTATTTTTGTCGTGACTATTCGGTGATCGGAGGACACACCCTCGAAAGAGGAGTATGCTTTGTGCTATTTTCCCATTTCTTGTTTATAAAGACGTAGTCTATCTATGCTCTATTATTGTTTGCGAATGTGTAGGTCCATAGTTTTCCCTCCCTCTTTTGAAAGTTTGTATTGAGGCATGTTAATCTATTTTCTATCATGAATTCTGTCAGATTTTACCCATTCCTATTAGACGTGTTGTGTAGGTTGTATTTGTTGTTTTGATTTTTCCCGATTTGAGTATTCATGTCTCCGCCAATGACTAGAACGTTGTGTTTCGGAATGCTGCGCACAAGAGAGGATAGCTCATCGTAGAAGGCGATGAGTTCAGTTTCTTCACTAACATTAGTAGGGCTGTAGCAGGAGATGATTGTTGCTCTGGGGTTGCCATTGAAAGTAGCCACCAACATCCTAGTTTGTATTCTCTCCAAGTGATTTTTACGCTCTTGGCCCTATAAGTATTCCTACACCTACTACCGTGGCATTGACAGATTTTTTCCATGCTGATGCAGTGGCTAGCGTCCATCCATTGCCAATATCTTGATATTTGATATCCTCGTTGTGCGTGTATCTGTATTCTTGTATGCATATTATGTCTATCTTATGTTCTACGGCCACTGCAGTCAGCTCCGGTAGTTGACCTATTCTATTTAAGGTTCTAACGTTGAATGTCGCTATTTGTATTGTTTGTTTGCATTTTAGTAGTTTTTGTTGTTTGAGCTCTGTAGCTGATTTTTCGAATACTGAGGCCAGGGCTCCAACCTCAGCAGGACGCGCCCTTTTTTTACCTGCGCGAAGAGTGATGCGTTTTATATATGTGGGTTGAGTGTGGGTCATGGTTATCTTTCGATGGCTGTTTTTATTCTCATCTATAGAAGCCACCCTCATAGATGAGCAGCAGTAGTTCCCCGATTGAACTGACGATCCTGACTGTTGAGCCGCGAGATTAAACGTCCAGGATCAGGTTAGGAATTGCGTTAGGCCGTCAGAGGGTTTATTCGCATACCTTTACGTCCATCTTGCTGCTTCCCATGGCTACGTAAAAAAAGTCCTTTCTTTTCTTTTCCAGTAAGTTTTAACTTAGTAAAAGTTCAGGATTACTATATTGATAAAAGAATTTTTCTTATTTTTTTCTTATCTTCACGTTCTATTTTAGTTCCTACCTTTTTTTGTTTGTTTGTTTTCCCCTGATATTGGCCCTAACATGTGTTTTAGTTCTACTTTTTTACTAAAATAGAATTTCACGGTCCAACAGTGAATTCCAGAGGGCACATGAATATTCTTTCATAGCTTGCTTTCTCATCTACCGTTTTGTCGTTTATGGAATTAAATAGAATTTGGGTAGGCTTACTACTTGGTAGGGGAGGGGTAGAGTCGTCACTTGGTCTTCCCTTAGGTTAGAGGCCTGGCTTCCCATATCACGTGTTCATCGATTATGTGAGAATTTTGACACCGAATTCTTTCTCTTTTTGCCCCCGTTCTTGAAAGTTTAAGACTATTCAAGTTTTGAGTTTCATTTATCATCAGACATACATGCTTACTGGAACAACATGTGTAATTCTTTTGTTTTGGGACATGACGTTAATGTTGGCATTATTATCATTTACTCATAAGAACTTTTCGCATCAGCGTCAGCTGATGGTGTTTCACTGAAGTTTGAGTGACAGCAAGTCTCCTCAAGTCTCCAGGACTCCTCTCAGTATTCTGGCCGTTCTCACTAATGCAGTAGTTTGGACGGTCTCCACTCTTCCGTCAACTTCCAAGTAATCCAGGCCCTTTAATAATCCTTTAGTTACTGTTCAAAACGCACCAATTACAATTGGTATAATTGACACAGGCATGTTCCTCAGCTTTTTCAATTCCCAAGCAAGGTCGAGGTACTTATCCTTCTTTTCACATTCTTTCAGCTTTATTCTGTGGTCAGCCGGAACAGCAAAGTCGACAATTTTGCAAGTTCTCTTTTTTTTGTGTGTTGATTATTATAAGGTCTGGTCTTCTGGCCGAGATTAGGTGATCCGTCTGTACGTCAAAGTCCCATTATTATTCTTATTTACTCTTTTAGAGTTTTTCACATCAGTATTAGCTGATGGTTTTTCACTGGAGTTTGAGTGACAGCAAGTCTCCTCAAGTCTCTTCTCTGTATTCTGGCCGTTCTCAGTAATGCTGTCATTTGGATAGTCTCCACCCGTCCGCCAACTCCAAGTTCCCCAGGCCCTTTAATAATCCTGGCCGAGATTAGGTGATCCGCGTGTATGTCAAAGTCCCATAGGAGTTTATGTGTGTTATCTTCTTAGAGAGGTGCTGGGTTGTGCATATACCATTTGTTAGTATGGTCAAATTTAAATTTATTGCACATCTCCCAGTGGATCACCTTTCCCACCTAGTCGTGTCTAGTCTTACATTCCTCCTGTACTAATTTGCTGCATTCGCTTATTATGTGATTGATAGTTTCATCTCTGTCATCACAGCCTATATTTGCTATTTTGTTGCGTCTTATCTATTCTCACTTTGATATAATTGGTTATTACGGCGTTGTTTTGTGCTGCTATTAAGAGAGATTCTGTTTCTCTCTTAAAATTTCCTTTTCTTTGCCATGTCCAGTTATTATTATTATTATTATTATTTTACTCATTAGAGTTTTTTCACATCAGCTAACGCTGATGGTTTTTCACTGGAGTCTGAGTGACAGCAAGTCTCCTCAAGTCTCCAGGACTGGTTTCAGGATTCTGGTCGTTCTCAGCAATGCTGTCGTTTGGATAGTCTCTACCCGTCCGCCAACTTCCAAGTTCTCCAGGCCTTTTAATAATCCTTTAGTTATTGTGCCTAAAGCACCAATCACAATTGGCACAATCGTTACTTTCATGTTCCACAGATTTTTCAATTTATTATTATTATTATTATTATTATTATTATTATTATTATATGTACCTATTAAATGTTTTCATTGTTTGTTTGAGTTCATTTCGTTTTTCCTTCCGTTTATTCAGTGTTAGTGTATCAATGGATATACTTAGGCTAATATTGGAACTTGGTGAGTTAGAAACCATTACACATCCTTCCCTAGCAGCAAATAATGTTTTATAATAATAATATCCATGCAATACGTATATCCAAAAAAATGAAGAATAAATAGTTTTAGTAAAGAATGAATAAATGTTCCCCTTTTAGCTATTTTTTTCCAGAAGATCAGAAATACATTGTAAAAATTACTTTCAAAAACAGAATTTGAATCCAAAGGTAATGTTACTTAAAATTTCGTTTCGTTTTGGAAAAAAATAAATATTTATTCAATTATTAATATTAAATTTATTTATTGAATCCTATTTGTTGTTCATTTTGGTTTCCCTTCTTCTTCTTTTTGTTGTTGTTGTTGTGTGTTTATTTAATTAAAAGCAACCAGAAAAAGGCAGGAAGTTTCTGCCTTTTTCTAGTTTGAATCAAATAATTACTTCATTCATTTAATGTCGGCCATTTTGAAGATGGTGGGGAGGTGAATAATTGTTAGATCCGCGAAACGGCGTCGACTGAACCCTCACCATCGTCACCAACAGCATCGCCACCGCTGCCGCGTTAGTATTGTTGTTATTATGAGGTTGTTTTTTTTTTTTTGGAGGGGTCTGATTTTTGTTTTGTTTTTTAGTTGCTTTAATTAATATATTTTGTGAATAGACCGAATCTATTTTCAGGATGATTTCAAGAGAAACTTTAGCATTAGCCCATCTTTCATAGCAATAACGAAAATAATAAATATCTCTCTCAATCTCTTTTTCTTTATCACTGCCTTCCTGTCTTTTTATTGATCCATCTATCCATCTATCTCAGTCTATCTATCTATCTATCTCAGTCTATTCCTTCCTACCTACCTATCTATCTATCTCAATCTATCTATCTATCTATCTATCTATCTAATTCAGTCAGTTTCTCTCGTGCGGTTTAATTTATCTATCCATCCATCTTTACCTTTTTATTCTTGTTTTCTTTTAACTTTACATTTTAGTTGATTTCTTTGTCCTCTCATTCTTTCCTTCTTTCTTTTTTTAATTGTCCTCTCACATATTCTTTCTTAGTCTTTTCTTTCTTTCTTTCTTTCTTTCTTTCTTTCTTTCTTTGTCCTCCCATTCTTTCTTTCTTTCTTTTTTTATTTGTCCTCTCACATATTCTTTCTTAGTCTTTTCTTTCATTCTTTCTTTCTTTATTGTCCTCCCATTCTTTCTTTCTTTCTTTCTTTCTTTCTTTCTTTCTTTCTTTCTTTGTCCTCCTATTCTTTCTTTCTTTGTCCTCTCATTCTTTCCTTCTTTCTTTTTTATTTGTCCTCTCATATATTCTTTCTTAGTCTTTTCTTTCATTCTTTCTTTCTTTCTTTGTCCTCCCATTCTTTCTTTCTTTCTTTCTTTCTTTGTCCTCCCATTCTTTCTTTCTTTCTTTCTTTCTTTCTTTCTTTCTTTGTCCTCCCATTGTTTCTTTCCTTCTTTTTTTTATTTGTCCTCTCACATATTCTTTCTTAGTCTTTTCTTTCATTCTTTCTTTCTTTCTTTGTCCTCCCATTCTTTCTTTCTTTCTTTCTTTCTTTCTTTCTTTCTTTGTCCTCCCATTGTTTTTTCGTTTGTTTCTTTCTTTCTTTGTCCTCCCATTCTTTCTTTCTTTCTTTCTTTCTTTTTCTTCGTATTCTTTTTCCTTTTTTTTTTCTCTTTCTTTCTTTTTTTATTTGAACTCTCACATATTCTTTATTTATTTATTAGTGTTTTCTTTCTTTCTTTGACCCAGGTGCAATCACTCCAGGCCTGAGTGGACTTGGGAGCGATGGCAGTGAAGGGGTACTCTGCATTCCCCAAAGCTCCAGTATTTCTGGAGCCTCAATATCGGATTATTTAGTATCATATCTAGGACACTTGGGGGCATCTTAGACCTCTGCAGAGATACAGTCGGTGTATTCTGCAACCCCAGCCGACTAGGTCATATATATATATATATATATATATATATATATATATATAACTGTGTGCGTGTGTGTGTGTATAAATTCATATATTAATCTGTTTATAATGGAGGCGCAAGTTGTGTAATTCGTTATCATCGTAGGAAATGGATATGGCTACTCGAGACAAGGCTGTTTGCATTTCGTATATCGGTAATACCTTTGGGAAAAGTATTAATCCGAATATGGGTAAATAGTCGGGCAGCCTTTGATAGGGCAACCGGTAAGACAACTGGTCTAGGAGAAGGAAAACTCGGTATCAAAACCTGTGAAACTCTGTTTTAAACTGACCTTATGTCGAACCCTGTTCGTGCGAAGGGACTGTTAAATACATATATTAGTATCTATCTATCTATCTATCTATCTATCACAGTTTGTTTGTGTGTTTCTATCTCAGTCTGTATGTCTGTCTGTCTCTATCTTTATTTCTCAGATCTATCTATCTATCTATCTATCTCGTTCGTTTATTCTCTCTCTCTCTCTCTCTCTCTCTCTCTCACTATCTATCTATGTCAGTTCATATCTATCGGTCTGTCCATTTATTTCAAATTTAGAGCAGGATATTAATGTTGATATATTTTTGGTTATTTAGTCTCGTAGATTTCCATTTTCAAGAATTATTTTTTACATCAAAATAACTTTATCTTGAATAAGAAATTCAACATAATATGAGAAATGTTAAAAATTCTTGCATTCACAATTGCGCATGACAGGAAGTTATACGAACGTTATCATTTCAGCTTTTACACGAAAAGGCAGAGATCTCCCACCCCAGCGATTCTCACTTTACCTAACAATTCTTGAAATAAGTAAAAAGATATAAATGCTCTGTCACGTTGATATCGGTAAAATTTTGTAAGAATATTTACGCGTGTAGATGTGAACTTCCAGTAAAATTGACGAAAATTCACAGAATCGAAAAATATTTTTACGAACCCATATCGACACATAAATGCCATTGCATAATTTAAATGCACACGCATACACGCATTCGTATATATAAACAAAAATGGTCACGTACATGTACACACCCATATGTACAGACGTTTAAAAAGTACGAAGATAGAATCTGAATTTATTAAGACAGAATGAACCCTAAAAAGAAACATTGATTTTCTTTAATACCTTCCGCTTAACTCGCAACAAAATATTCCAGAGAGTTTTCCATTAGTCGGAGCACTTCTGATAAATTCAGTTTTAACGGTATATCAAACCGTCAAGGGTTATATTCTGCTGAAATGTTAGTGAACTGCTTTCATTGTACATATATATTTACATTTTTTGTGTAATCGTTCTAATGATTTTTTTTTCGACAGTTATATGATTTCAAGTATTCCTATCTAATACAAGTAATTTGTTTTTTTTATGTCAAAGTCAACTTTTCGAAAGGACAGTAGTCGTAACATTAAACCTATATGTGGGTAGGGGATAAGGGAGTTCATGCCTTTCACAAAAGTGTAAGCAAGAAAATGAAGGTAATTGTGCGACTGGAGATCGAACTCGCTTACTATATTGTCGCTGTTCAGCATGTTAGCCTTGAAGATACGGAGATTTTACTTACAAATAATTTGTACTCAATTATATGGTTTCAAGTATTCCTATCTAATACTAATAATTATATGGTTTCAAGTAATTATTTCTATTTGATAATTGTCATTTGTTGGCACACAGTTATTTGCTTTCAAGAAACAAATATCGATCTTTAACAAACAATTACTGCTTCAAGTAACTAATCATCATCATCATCATGTCGTGCTGGTAGCACGGATATCCCTGACCCTCTCTCGCCACTTTTCCCTATCGTTCATCGCCTCAGGCAGGTCTTCAGGACAACATCCTGTATCCCCACACAGTTGCTGAATGTATGTTCGTGCTGGTCATCCTGCTTTTGCACGGCTATGTGTGGGGTCCATAAGAGTACATCACTTATGAGTTCGTCCCTGCTTCTCCAGCAGTGTCCTGCATGTCTGGTTCGTCTAACTTGAATAGTTTTCGTGATAGGAGGCAGGTGGCCGTACAGTTGGTGTCTTGTGTGGTGTTGCCGCCAGGACCTAAATAATTTATAGTTATATCGAATCAAATATTCTTATCTTATATTAATAATTATTTGTTTTCTAATAATTATTTCTACTTAATAATAGTCATTTGTTTACATACAGTTATATAGTTTCAAGAAAGTAATAATGACCCTTACCTTTAAATAAATATTCTTAATAAAATATTCATAACATAAGATTTTAGAAATGCTATATTATACACGTTTATATCGCATGAAGTATTCCTATTAGATACGAATTATTTTCAAATAAATCTATTTGAACGATAGATGGGACCCTAACAGGTACGACTGCTCCGGGTCAGAGTGCATCACTTCTCAGATCTTCCGAACTGGAGCCTCACCATCAGATGCAGTGTAGTGTTATACACAGGACATCTCTATTTAGTGGTTTTACTACTCTCAGAGGATACAGTCAACAGATTTGCCGACTGGGCACTATATATATATATATATAGAGAGAGAGAGAGAGAGAGGTAGGTCCTATATACAGAGATATTATAGACAATATAATTCATTTCAGATTTGTTTTGTAGGTTTTAAATCAGTACTGTTTCATTTTTTTGAATGGTTAATACTTTCTACTGTCATAAATTCTTTTATCAATTATATATATATATATATATATATATATATATAGAGAGAGAGAGAGAGAGAGAGATCTAGATCCTACACACAGAAAGATATTATAGACAATATTCTTCAACTAAGATTTAGTATTGAATAAAGATTGACTAATAATTATTCAATAACAATAAAAACCAATGTGAAATTCTCAACAGAGACATAAGTAAATAGCTGGCATTATTTGATTCATACTTGATATTTGATAATAAAGACTGATTCACTGGTATTTACCCAATATACAACAAAACCCCGGGAGAAATTATTTACAGACATGGGGTAAGGGAATAGACGCCATTATTTACTTTGATGTTTAAATTACGTTGCACTCAGGTTGAAGAATTGTCTTCTATTGACTATAGAAATTTTTTTTTTTTTTTTGGTTTTTGCTTTTTGTAACTTTTTTATAATAATATTTTTATGGGCTATAGACTGAGATTTTATATTTTATAAAGATAGACTCAAAAAACAAAACAAAAAAAAAACTAGCTCTTACTATCGAAAAATGTTCTGTTAACTGTTAACCTGACTATTAGTCGTAAAAATTTTTAAATATTTTAAAACTCTTAAAATATTTCAAGTCTTGTCTGGTTTTGTCGGGTTTTATGGCATATCTACTATTTCAGGTTATTTAATGCCAAATCCTCTTCATATATACATATTAAATATATAGGATTTGTAAACATTTTTAAATAAAGTTTTTAAACGAGATCAAGCTCAATTTTTTTGCACACAAATAAATTGTTCCAAGAATTGCTTTGTATCACTAGCAATTCAATTAAACATCTGTCATTCATTTACACACAGTTCTATTTTTAACAATTCAATTTAGCATAAATCAACAAAGTTAAACGGTCCCAAGTAGTGCAATGTATGACTTACAATTCAATTAAATATCAGTCATTTGTTTGCACACAGTTAAATGATCAAACAGTTCTATTTCAAACAATTCAATTTTGCATTAGACATTAGTTTGTACTCAGTTTAATTGTCAAACAGTTCTATTTCATCCATAAATAGGACCCTATCAGGTGCTACCACTCCGGGCCAGGGTGGACCGGGGAGCGACGCAAAAAAATACTCTGCGTTCCTCAAAGCTGCAGTATTGCTGGAGCTTCACTGTCAGATTGTTTAGTGTTATATCTTGGACACTCGTTGGGGAGGGCGGTCTTACCTGTCTGCAGGGATTAGGTCGGTGTATTCTACAATCCCAGCGCACTGTGCAGTTAAAGTCTTGACTTCCACTGGTCAGAAACGTAGCCGGGAAAGTGTAATGAATTGGAGATCATAACTTGGGTTCTACGCTAAAAGTGTCCCGGATATGGCATTAAATTCTCTGATAGTGAGGCTGCAGCCTTGGAAATTTGAGGAATGTGGAGTAGTCTTTCATTGCCACTGCTCTTAGGTCTACTCTGACTAGGAGTGGTAGAATTATGTGGCATTCAAACTGTGTATGCATGCTAAAAAATAGAACTGTTTTTACATTTAGATGTGAGTAAAAAAACTGTGTACTTATGCAAAAAGTGAGTTGCTTTAAGTAGGACTGCTAATCATTTAACTAACATATTGACCCCGGCCAAGCTGTCAAAATAGGAAATGCACCTGTGTAAATAACAGGTGCAT
Source organism: Sepioteuthis lessoniana (assembly GCA_963585895.1). NCBI lineage: Eukaryota > Metazoa > Mollusca > Cephalopoda > Myopsida > Loliginidae > Sepioteuthis > Sepioteuthis lessoniana. Next base: position 84,958,290 of record OY757926.1, read on the forward strand.
CCGGTCGAGGAATATCAGAATATAACCTTGACCGTCGACGGGTTGAATGAGTGCGATTTGTGACGGCCACAAGAAGAAGGTGGGTGTCGAACTATTATATAACTCGGTGCACAGGAAGTTCAATCAGTTGGAGATAAGGTGCGGTAGAGAGAACCAGTACCCAGAGAGGCTGGCACCCCAGGCCCCAGGTTGAGCAGCCCAGGAGAACGGGAAAGAAACGGTGTTATGGCCATAAGAATGGGGATCAATATGTTGCAGTTCTGTTCGGTCTCCAACTCCCTCTCACAGTAAAACCTTTTGCAACCCTTTCGAATCCTTTCAAATAAAGTGAGAGGTATATTTTTCTAAAGAACTGTGTCGCTCGTCTTTATTGTGTCGTCGTTATGATTCTACATCTGCATATGTGTATGTATAGTTGTTCATGGCTATACAACATAACTGCCAAAAGCAAAAGGAAAAGCCGCTCGGAGAATAGACCCAGAAATGCTCTTCGTAGATGGAAGTGCTCTCATAGTTAACAGCGCAGAAGACGTGCGAAAACTAATGGATAAATTTGCACAAGCAGCGTCCCAATTCAGTTTTAAAATCAATATGAAGAAAATTGAAATTCTCTATCAACCTGTGAAAAACACCATCTCAATGAGACATCCTCAGGATGTTGCAATTAGCTACGAGTGTCTGAAACAGAATAAGAACTTCAACTAATTTGGCAGCGCCATCTTTAATAATGATGATTGATTGGACAACGAAAAAACTAGAATGGGCAAAGCAAACTCCAGAGAAAGCATGTGCTGATCCGGATCAAATACAAAATACGGTGTAGAAACGGTCAGGAAATTCCATGGCTAAACGATGAGGCATACTACTTCTGGCACTCTTAGATGGTGCTTTTTTGGTACTTTTATTTAGCAGTAAACAACCTAATAACAACTTAGATGCAAAACATTTTTTCTTTAACAGATGAACATTCTGGTTTCATAGAATATTCCTTAAACAACCTAGAATGAATCATTTAAATTAATAGTATATTTTAAATTAACAGTATATTTAAATTTAAATTAATAGCATATTCTAAATTAATCGTATATTTAAATCTAAATTAATAGTATATTTTAAATTGATTGTATATTTAAATTTAGATTGATCGTATATTTTAAATCAATAGTATATTTAAATTCAAATTAATAGCATATTTTGAATTAATAGTATATTTAAATTAAAATTAATAGCATATTTTAAATTAATAGTATATTTAAATTTAGATTAATTGTATATTTTAAATTGATAGTATATTTAAATTAATACTATATTTAAATTTAAATTAATAGCATACTTTGAATTAATAGTATATTTAAATTTAGATTAATAGTATATTTTAAATTGATAGTATATTTAAATTAACAGTATGTTTTTCCAAAGCATTAATTATGGAATAACCCACTATCGTGGGAAATTTCAAGAATTCATTGACAAAGAAATTAAAATCAATACTTAGGTGCCCTTGACGAGATTTTATGACAGCCTTGATTCTTTCAGCCATAGATTTCCCTAATTTAAAGCAATCTTCTTTATTAACGTTACCGGCTCATTGGAATAGTGAGTAGAGTGTTCGCCAATGGTCCGGGAGACCTGGGTTCAATCCCAGGTCACGTTCTACCAAAGACTTTAAAATAGTGCTAGATACCTCCTTGCTTAGCACTCAGCAATATAAGGTACGTATCAAGGATAAATTGGAGCAATCCAGGGAAAAGAGTAGCGCCCTCCCCTGCATCTCGGTGTAGTAGCTGTTGAAAAGGGAACCTTCTGGTCGCCCTTGACCAAGGGAGACAACTTTACTTACTTTATTAAAGTGGTTCCAATTTTCTCGAATGGTAGTTAATAGATCTTTTCTTGTGGATGAAACCTTCCTATGTACTATTAAAAAAAATTCCTGCTTAAACTTTCAGATGGAATTTGCTCCGTACTGTTCGCCGGCCATGTCTTTGATTTTATCTACCTTTCCTGAAGAAAAGTTTTAATTCTTTTTGCTCTGAGACACGATGCGGCATCGTCCTGGAAAATGATTTCATCTTCACCTGAACAATTTTCTATCGATAAAAAGAAATCAGTATCCTGGCTTTTAATATACACATGTGTATACATTGTCTCCACTGGTTCTTTGAATGACACGAAACCCCATATCAAGATTGACCAGGGAAGTTTACTTATTTTATTCAGACAATCATGTTTATACGTTTTATTTGAATTTCATCAGCCTCATCGTCTTGGCCAATGCAGATTCTTAATTCATCACTGAATATCACTTTCATCCAATTGTTCACACACCGTGATTGTTTCTCTTCATCCCAATTTAACCTTATTTTCTTCATTCTGGATGTTGGTTTTCACTTAGCTTTTCTTTGTGTAAATCCTATTTCATTCTGTAGATTCTTTACCGTTCTCTCACAATCATTGATTCCTGTTTCGACCAATTCGTTTATTTATTAATTCTGTTGTATACTTTCTATTTTCAAAGTATATTTCCATGAGTTTTCTGTTCTGATGCTTTGATGTCTTTTATGATCGACCAGAATAGTTTCATTTCTTACCACCCAATTTCTTCTATATCTTCACAAAATTTTAGCTGATTTGGAACAACGAACGTCTTTCTCCACACTCCAATATAGATTGCCTTCTTGAATGAGCTTTACGACCATTTACATTGTTTTAAGTGACAAGTTCTCTTGTTGGATCCATATTTCCTTTCAGCTGAGTATGTAGAACCGCTTGTTGAGGTCTGCTAGAAATATTTTTAACTGAACCCGATTTGCATATTTTGGCTTGTTCTGGTATTTATTTTAGGGATGCAAATAAGATCATTCCATTTTTTATTCAACATTAGGTTTATTTTATATTTTACTCTGCATGGCAAGGAAAAATTATTGCTATTATTAAAATAATTCAATCAAGTCTCTTTAAAATATTTCTTATAAAGCCAAAGTGATCCGTTAAAGAGTAACATTTTGTGTCTTATGTGTTTAGTTTTATTTGGTTTGCTTTGGTTTTTTGGCACATCAACCATTGTAGGTTATTTAATGCCAAATCATTTATATATATATATATACAGTGTATCACAAAAGTGAGTACACCCCTCACATTTCTGCAGATATTTAAGCATATCTCTTCATGGGACAACACTGACAAAATGATACTTTGGCACATTGAAAAGTAGTCTGTGTGCAGCTTATATAACAGAGTTAATTTATTTCCCCCTCAAAATAACTCAAAATATAGCCATTAAAAGCTAAACCCCTGCCAACAAAGGAAAAGGGAAAATTGTCAATATTAACATACACCATGTCAACTGTCAATATTTTGAGTGGCCACCATCATTATCCAGAACTGCCTTTACTCTCCTGGGCATGGAGTTTATCAGAGCTTCACTGGTAGTCATTGGAATGTTCTTTTATTTCTCCATGACGACGTCGTGGAGCTGGTGGATATTTGAGACTTTGCGCACTTCCATCTTCCACTTGATGATCCCCCAAAGATGTTCTATTGGGTTCAAGTCTGGAGACATGCTTGGCCAGTCCATCATCTTTATCCTCAGCCTCTTCAGTAAAGCAGAGGTCGTCTTGGAGGTGTGTTTAGGGTCATTGTCATGTTAGAACACTGCCCTGCGACCCAGTTCTGGAGGGAGGGCATCATTCTCTGTTGCAGTATTTCACAGTACATGTTGGAGTTCATGTTTCCCTCAATGAAATGTAACTCTCCAACACCTGCAGCACTCATGCAGCCTTAGACCATGACATTCCCACCACCATGCTTGACTGTAGGCATGACACACATATCTTTGTACTCCTCACATGGTCACTGCCACACATGCTTGAAGCCATCGGAACCAAACAAATTAATCTTCATCTCATCAGACCATAGGACATTTGTAGACATGTCTTCAGCAAACTGTTCGCGGGCTTTCTTGTGTATCGTCTTCATAAGAGTTTTCCTCCTGGGTTGACAGCCATTCACACCAATTTGATGTAGAGTGTGGCGTATGGTCTGAGCACTAACAGGCCGACCCCCCACCTCATCAATGTCTGCAGCAATGCTGACAGCACTCCTATGCCGATCTTTCAAAGAAAGCATTTGGATGTGACGCTCAGCACGTACGCTCAGCTTCTTTGGACGACCTCCCCGAGCCTGTTCTGAGTGGACCCCGCTCTTTTAAAACACTGGATGATCTTAGCCACTGTGCTGCAGATCAGTTTCAGGGTGTTGGCAATCTTCTTGTAGCTTGGCTATCTTCATGTAGCGCAATGATACGTCTTTTAAGACCCTCAGTAAGTTCTTTGCCATGTGGTGGCATGCTGGAACTTTCAGTGACCAGTATGAGAGAGTGTGAGAGCTGCACTACAAATTTGAACACACCTGCTCCCTATGCACACATGGGCCTAGTAACACTAATGAGTCACCTGACATTTTGGTGGGAAAATGACAAACAGTACTCAATTTGGACATTTAGTGGTGTAGTTTCTTAGAGGTGTACTCACTTTTGTTGGCAGGGATTTAGCTTTTAATGGTTATATTTTGAGGGGAAAATTAATTAACCCTGTTATATAAGCTGCACATAGACTATTTTTCATTGTGTCAACGTATCATTTTGTCAGTGTTGTCTCATGAAGATATATACTTAAATATCTGCAGAAATGTGAGGGGTGTACTCACTTTTGTGATATACAATATATATATATATATATATGATTAGGTTTGCTTTCGTTTGATGGTATATCAACCATTGTTCCTTATTTACTGCTAAATCTTCTTTCAAGTATTTATGACTAGGTTTGGTTTTGTTTGATGGCATTTCAACCATTGTAGGTTATTTTAAAGCCAAATCTTCTTGTTACATATATAATATATATGTAAGATTTGGTTTGGTTGGGTTTTATAGCATATCAACCATTGTAGGTTATCCAATTCCAAATCCTCTTTATATATATATATATATATATATATATTAAATATATATTTGATTTTTTAAACACATTTCGTTGATAATATTCTTAAACAAATCTGAGCAAATTTTTGCACACAGTTAAATATTTCCAAATATTGCTATAAAACAGTCATAATTTAGCATCAGCTATTTGTTTACATGTATATTTTGTTTCATTTGACTCATAGGTAGGACCCTATCAGGAGCTACCACAGGGGCAGAGTGGAGCTGGGAGCAATGGCAATAAAGGGGTACTTGGCATTCTTCAAATCTCCAAAGCTAAAGTTTTGCTATCAGATTTTTTAATGTCATAATCTGGATATTCGTTGGTGGGGCAGGTCTTACTCTTCTGTAGAGATGCAGTCGGTGTATTCTACTGCCACAACCGACTGGCTGATTTCAAGTTTATTTAGTGCAAAATAATTATAATCATCATCCTCATCATGTCGCGCTATCAGCACGGATATCCCTGACCCTCTCCTGTCACCCGTCTCTACCGTCCATCGCTCCCAGTAGGTTTTCAGGGCTACATCCCGTATCGGAACAGAGCTGCTGTATGTAGGTTCGAGCTGGTCGTCCTACCTTTGCTCGTCCATATGAAGGCGTCCATAGGAGTACATCACTTATAAGCTCGTCCCTACTTCTCCAGCAGTGTCCCGCATGTCTGGTTCGTCTAACTTTGATAGTTTTCGTGATGGGTGGTAGATGGTCGTACAGCTGTTGCTTTGTGGGGTGTTGCCTCCAGGACTTATTCAATATTGGTCGCAGTAGTCTTGTGTAATTTCCGTCAAGCGTTTCTCCATACGTTTAGTTAGCATCCCTGTAGTGCATCCATACTGCAGTATCGACACCACCGCTGCTTAGAAGAAACTGTGTTTTATTTTATCAGTCAGGTCTGACTTCCATATGACCGATAGCCTATTGATAGCTGTCCATGACTTAGCTAGTCGCAAAACAAGGATAACATTTTCTAAGTGTACACATTTTATAATTTTGCCAGACATAAAAAGAAATTCACTCGGAAAGACAAGGTCACGAACCTAGAAGGCCTGTCATCTATGAAAGATATCCTCATACTGAAGAAGAAGGTTCGGGTATACTGTAAAGATGGACCACAGATGACTAATCAGACAACTAATAGATTCTCAGTGTGAAACGAGAAATAAGGGTAAATCCTGGTGAAACATAAGACAAGATATTGACACAGGGAAATTTCAAAATAGAGCTTTATCTGAAAGAGTAAGATATAAATATAGGGACTGATTACCTGTAAGATACTCATTACTGACTCAACTGAATACAAATAATGATGAAATTATAACCATTTATTTATGAACGGTTTCATTGTATCCTCTGCTGGGTGGCGGGTAATCTACGTGTCTTCAGTTGGAACTGAAACTGATGAGGATAGATTACCCCTTTATTGACATTAATCTCAGCTCAATTCTGACAAGGAGTTATGATAATTTTTCGAGTCCAATCTATAGGTCAAATAAATCTGTTTAAATTTATTTGTATACAATAGGGATACTTGATGCCATATAACTGTAAATTATTTCTAAGATTTACTTGAAGCTATGATTGTTTACTAAGGATTATTATAATTAGTTACTTAGAAGCATGTCTCTTTATGCAAACATGGGACTATTATTTAGAAGAAAGAGTTAATTGAAACCATGTAATTATTAGTATTAGATAGGAATACTTGAAACCACGCAACCGTAAATTATTTATAGATTCTTGAAGCAAAAATTATTTACTAAGAAGTATGATAATCATTTTTACTCCTTTCGAGCTTTTAGTATTTCTATTCGCCTCAACAATGTTACAGTCTTGATGGTTTCGGCTCGTCCTCCGATTTCCAACTCTTCCAGCCAATTTTACCAAGCTTTCGGGGATCGTTCCAAGTGCACCAATTACAACTTGTATCATTGACACCCTCATATTCCACATCTTAGTTATTACTTTTATTACGATTTTCATTATTTTACTCTTTCAAGAGTTTTTCACACCAGCGCAAGCTGATGATTTTCCACTGGAGTCTGAGTGACAGCAAATTTCGTCAAATCTCCAGGACTCTTCTTAGTATTCTGGCTGATCTCAACAATACTGTAGTTTGAATGGTCTCCACTCGTCCTCTTAACTCTAAGTCCTCCAGTCTCTGTACCAATCCTTTGGTGACTGTACCGAGCACGCCAATCATAATTGATATCACCTTCGTGCTCCATAGTTTTTTCAGTTCTCTAGCAAGGTCTAGGTACTTATCTCTTTATTCGTTCTCTTTCAGTTTTACCCCGTGATCAGCCGGAACAGCAAAGTTACTGTTCGGCAGGTTCTCTTTTTTAAACTACCACTAGGTCTGGCCGAGATTAGGTGATCCGTTTGTATCTCAAAATCACAGAGAATTTTGTCCGTCTCATTTTCTAGGACGGATTCTGAGTTGTTCATATACCATTTGTTCGTATGGTTAAATTTAAACTTCTAGCGCAATTCCTAGTGGATCACCTCCCCCACTCAGTCGTGTCTTGTCTCATACTCTTTTTGCACTAATTTACTGCATTCGGTTGCTATGTGATTGATCGTTTCGTCTCTGTCACCACATAACCTATATCTGCTATTTTATAGCGTCTTGTTTATTCTTGCTTTGGCATAGTTTGTCCTTATGGCGTTATTTTGTGCTACTATCAGAAGAGATTCAGTTTCTCGCTTTAAAGTTTCCCTTTCTTAGCCATGTTCGAGTTTTCTCGTTCGAGATTTCGCTTATTTCTCGCTTGAAATATCTATACAGCTGTTTTAGTATTATTTTTTCTTTACTCATTGAGAGTTTTTCACATCAATTTTAGTAGATGGCCTTTCACTGGAGACGGAGTAACAGCAAGTCTCCTCAAGTCTCCAGGACTATTCTCAGTATTCTGACCGTTCTCAATAATGCTGTTGTTTGGATGGTCTCCACTTGTCCTCCAACCTCCAAGTGTTCCAGTCCCTTTAATAAACCTTTAGTTACTGTACCAAAAGCACCAATCACAATTGGTATAATTGTCACCTTCATGTTCCATAGTTTTTTAAAATTCCCTAGCAAGGTCACGGTACTTATCCTTCTTTTCACATTCTTTCAGTTTTATTCTGTGTTCTGCCGGAACAGCAAAGTCGACAATTTTGCAAGTTCTCTTTTTTTTGTTGTTGTTGATTATTATAAGGTCTGGTCTTCTGGCCGAGATTAGGTGATCCGTTTGTATATCAAAGTCCCATAGGAGTTTATGTGTGTCCATCTCCAGGACAGACGCTGGGTTATGCATATGCCATTTATTCGAATGGTCAAATTTAAATTTCTTGCTCATTTCCCAGTGGATCATCTTGCCTACCCAGTCGTGTCTAGTCTTATACTCCTTCTGTGCTACTTTGCTGCATTCGCTTATTATGTGATTGATGGTTTCTATTATTATTGTACTCCTCTAGAGTTTTTCACATCAGTATTAGCTGATGGCTTTTCACTGGAGTTTGAGTGACAGCAAGTCTCCTCAAGTCTCCAGGACTCGTCTCAGTATTCTGGCCGTCCTCAGCAATGCTGTCGTTTAGATAGTCTCTACTCGTCCGCTGACTTCAAAGTCCTCCAGGCCCTTTAATAATCCTTTAGTTACTTTGCCTAACGCACCAATCACAATTGGCACAATCGTTACTTTCATGTTCCACAGTTTTTTCAATTCTCTAGCAAGGTCGAGGTACTTATCCTTCTTTTCACTTTCCTTCAGATTTATTCTGTGGTCCGCCGGGACAGAAAATCCATGCGAGTTTTTCACAACAGCGTTCGCTAATGATCTTCTACAGAAGTCTGAGTAGCAGCAAATCTCCGCAGGTCTTTAGGATTCTTCTCAGTATCCTGGTCAATATCATCATTGCTGTTGTCTAGATGGTCTCGATTCTTCCAGTCTCCTTTCCAATCTTTTGGGGACAGTTCCAAGCGCACCAATTACTACTGATATCGCCGTAAACCACATATTTCACAGCATTTTTCGTTCTCTGGGAAGGTCCAAGTACGTGTCACTCTTTTCGCTTTCTTTGATTTTCACTGTCTTTCACTGGAATAGCTAAACAATATTTCTGTACTCAAACAAACAATTATTATTTAATATGAATAATTACTTGAAACCATACAATTATGAGTAAATTAGTTGTATTAGATAGAAATACGCAATTGTGTGTCAAAGTTTTTCAAGAAACAACTATACAATAGAAAAATGATAAACGTAAAATGAACGTTGTTTCTGATCGATAGGAATAAAATAACCCTAGACGGGTTGACATGCAGAAAAAAAAGATTTCCTTGTTTCTTTTCCATCCATTACAAACACATTGTTGATAGATCTGAATAAAATAAATGATGATAATGGATCTGTAAATATCAAATCAGACATTACCTTGATATTGAGAACAGGATGTTCATTCTTTCTCCAGCCAAGTCTCCTTCAAAATCTCATATCTGTGATCACAGTAGATCAGACAACGAAGCCACACTAATTAATAAAAGCTTCTTCAGTTAGCAGTCTTCCCGTTAACAAATAAAAATGTCACCTGTCTTGATGACAACGGACATCGCAAATCTTAAAACCACCAACTTGGTCATTACTTTCAGTGCGTTATAAAAGGCAGCTCGACATTAATTAGATAGGGTTCGTGTGTTGCAATTTACCCCGGTCTTCTGGGATTGAATTAGAATGACAATCTGAGATATTTTATGGTCTTACGGCTAAATTAAAGATGGCGTCAACATTGTTGATATCGTTGGCTGATGTCGTGTTTACTTGTTATGTAGTGATTGTTCTTTTCGATGTCGTGACAAGCCAAATTCAAACTGTGGAACAATGTCGTGAGGTGTTGCTAGAAGGCAAGGATTGTGTTTGCAGATGACTAAATGCAAGTCTTTTGGAAGCATCCGATTGCTATAGCGTCAAATGAAAAAGAAAAAAAGACAACAACGAAATACCTGATAAAGTAATATATTCGGTGGGCGAGTTTAAAAGAAAATAAACACACAGTCCTCATAAGTATTTGAACACTATGATGATTTCCTGAGAGTTAAAAACTGGAATATTACGTTAGAAGAACTAAATTTTATTGTAACTGACACAACAAATCACTAATTAAAGTTTGGTTTTGTTTGGTTTAGTTTTATGGCACATCAACTCTTGTAGGTTATTTAATGCCAAATCCATTTTTTATTCATATATATTAAATATATGATTTCTAAACACATTTTGTTGATAAATCAAACATTTGTTTAAGTACAGTTAAATGTAAAAACAGTTCTATCCCAAACAACTCAGTTTAGCATAAGTACACAGTTGAAATGACAAACAGTTCTATTTGACCCATAGATAGGACGCTATCAGGTGCTACTACTCCGGGTCAGAGTGGAGCTAGGAGGGGTAACAATGAAGGGGTCTTCCATATTCCCCAAAACTCCAACATTACGGAAGCCTCATTATGAGATTGTTTCGTGTCATAAACTGGACACTCGTTGAGATAGTCTTACCCCTCTGCAGAGATAGCACCCATTTAGTCATATTTTGTGGTGCAAAGTGTTAAATTACAGGAAAAAAATTAACAGGTTTTTTTTTTTTCAATCAGACTGAACACGAACATTATAGAAGAAATCTTGTTTGGATTTTCTGGTCGATCAAATATTCATGAACATGATTTTTCAGAGCTTTTATGAGCGATTGCCTATGGAAAATACAGGAAAAAATATCCTCAGTAACATATTTGTTGTCATTGTATGTATATACCCCAGCCCTCGGTCATGGACAGGGTGTTTGTTTGTTTTGGCGTTTAACGGCATATCAACCTTCTTATGTTATTTAATGCCAACTGAATATTACTAGAAGAACCGTAGTTGTACTATTTAACCTATAGCTTGGAGGATAAGGGAGTTTATATCTTTCCTAAAGGTATTTGTCCGAAAGTGAATGTAATAGCGCGACTGGAGTTCGAACTCGCTTACTAAGATGCTGCTGTCCAGCGATTTAACCACGAGGATATCCTCAAGCAAGATGTGACATAAGGTCAATTTTTAAGCGGGGTACAGCTGGTTTGAATACAGTCTCCTTTCTTCCAGACTGCTTGCTTTTTCAATGCTAAAGAATCTGATCAGCTTTACTACCTACCTCAAGATGGGAGAAAACTGTTGGATTCATGCCTTTTCTAAAGGAGTGAAGTGAAAAGCAAATAGCCTTGTCCAGGACTTGAACTAGGATCCCTGATCCAATTTCCTATGACGATAACCAACGTACCTAGTGCATCTATAAGAGAATAAAGCAACTTGCTGCCTAATTTGAAAGTTAATGATAATTTTGTCGAACATTTTTTAATAATCCAAATTCTTTATATAATAAAGAAATTAGGAAATGCTAATTAGAATCTGTCACTCCTTCCTAAACAGAAGCATCAATATCATCATGGACTGCTCATAAAAATATAACCCTAAGTATCATAGATCATGTTATATATCATCATCATCATCATCTTGTCGTGCCATCAGCACGGATATCCCTGACCCTCTCTCGCCAACCCTCCCTATCGTTCTTTGCTTCCGGCAGGTCCTCAGGATTCAATATACTTGGGACCTATGTGACTCTTAATAACTCAACTAATTATAATGTTGTGTTCTTTTTCGTTTCACATTTGAAAATGATATTTTATGACTACTATTCTGTTCCGATACAGGATATAGACTTAAAGACCCACAGGGAGCGATGGACGATTGAGACGGGTGCTGTAAAAGGGTCCGGGTGATCTGTGCTGGCAGTGCAACATGAAGATGTTAATAAATCCTCAATCTCAATGCCTTTGACAAGAGAAGAAAAATATTTTGCGTCGCGACTTATTTGGAGACAAAATCATTCAACACTGTCTCATAACAGATGTAACTCATTAATATGATGATTATTTATTACTGAGACAAGAAACTCAAAAAAAGATTGCATGTCCTGGAAGCTGATATAATAATAACTTCAAAAAATTATTAATTTGATGTCTCAAGCACAAAGGATGCGTTTTTTACAGGACATGTTCCAAATGGCCGCCCTTGCACTTGTCTCTGTCCTAAATCCTTGTCATATTTATGGGTTGTATCTGCTTTGTATATACTCTATCTGTTGGAATGAAGATTTGAACGTTGAACAAAACCAATATTTTCCCCACAGTTACACGCACAGAACACACAAAGAATTTTTAACTCTCCTGCGGGCGTAAAAAGTGAAAATGAGGGAAGTTAATAATTTACTTTGCTTTGCTTAATTGAAAATCAAGGCTGAATGTATGAAGCACCTAGTGAGACTCGAACTCACTAGTTATGGTTTGGAAGTCTACTTTGAAAACCATTACACAACACAAGGTGTCTTCACCCACCAAAATATGGAAGGAAGTTGAATAAATATTTTTATTTCATCAACCTTACAGCGAATGTGAGAATTAATCTTTATTTATTGCGGACTTTTTTTGTCCTCATCTTGGTAGTTTTTGTGTTGTTTGAAGAAGGCCAGAGGTGAAAATTGGCCGAAACGTAGTGAAAGAAGAAACAACACAAAAACTACCAAGATGAGGACAAAAAAGTCCGCAATAAATAAAAATTAATTCTCAGATTAAGAAGCCTCATCTCAAAATGATTCCAATTAAAGACACTTACAGCGAATGTTCGTTTGCCATCCTAATCAGGAATTAAAATACTTGAAGTCATACAATTGTGAACAAATTATTGATATTATTGATATTTTACTCCATGCGAATTTTTCATGCCATCGTTAGTTGATAGTTTTTCACTGGAGTCTAAGTGACAACAAGTCTCCTCAAATTTCCAGGACTTTTATCAGTATTCTGGCCAATCTTAATAATGCTGTAATTTGGATAGTCTCGATTTGTACTCCAATTTTTAACTCTTCTAGCCTCCTTACCAAGCCTTTTAGGACCGTTCCAAGTGTGCCTATTACAATTGGTATAACCGTTACCTTCATGTCTCACATCATTTTTAGTGCTCTGGCGAGGTCCAAGAACTCGTCTTTTCGTTTTCTTTTATTTTCACTCCGTGGTCCGCTGAGACGGCAAAATTCTCTGCACGGCAGGTTTTCTTTTCTTGTTAATTATGGCACTGCACAGTCTGATCTTCTGGCAAAGATTATTATTATTATTTATTTATTTATTTATTTGTTATGCCTCTTTGGGAATCTCTGCTTTTACTATCTCATCATATCAACCTTGAAAAAAAGAAAATTTTTCCAGAGATCATTAATACAATATCCAGATACGGAGATCAAGTTCTACTATGTAATTTATTTGATAGTCCTCTAAAATGTCATCTCAAATTTTTTTACCATTTTTGAGAAATTATTTAAATTTGAAATTATTCAAATTTAAATTATTTAAATTTGAATAGAAATTATTTATTTATTTATCTATTTGTTATGCCTCTTTGGGAATCTCGACTTTTTACTATCTCATCGCATCAACCTTGAGAAAAGAAATCTTTCCTCAGAAAATTAATACAATATCCAGATACAGAGATCAAATTCTGTTAAGTAATTTATCCGATAGTCCCCTAAAATGTCATCTTAAATTTTTTTCTGATTATTTTTTTCCAAAACCTTCCAATTTAATCTTAATTTTCTTAAACTATTCGTGATTTGATTAGGCAATTTTTTCCAAAATATATTAGCTTATTAGCCAAAAAATTCAATTTATTTGATTTAGTTTTTAAAATTTGCCTCGACAGAAAATTTCCATCTCTAAAAGAAATATTAAAAAATGTCTATCACAATTAGAAATTTCATTATTTTGAAAGTTTCAATTAGATCACCTCTCGTTCCTCATTCTTGCAAAGTTGTTAATCCTAATCCATCTTATCTATCCTTGTAACTGTAATCTTTTAATCTTTTTATTAGTTTCGTCACTAGTACTTGATTAAAAAAAACGGCGCGTAAAAAAATCTTCAGAAACAACTGCCCAAAATATGTAAATATTAACGTACAATGAACGTGATTCCCTAACCTCAAAGTATGTAATATCCCGAGAAGGGTTGATATGCTGTTGAAATTAATCAATTTTTATTCTTTTCTTTCCTTTTTTCTTTCTTTTTGGCGTGAATTTTTCCCACGCGAATTACAGATATAAAAATGAACCAGTTGCCTTTTCAGTTAGTGATGGTTGGTCGTGGTTTTCTTCGCGGGAAGTTTTTGTCATAGTCAATAAAATTGTGAGTTTTAACACACACACACACACACACACACACACACACATATATATATATATATATATATATATATATATATATATATATATATATATATATATTATTTCGGTGCGTTATTATCTAACTATCTATAGGCGTGTGGTGTATATCTATCTATAGATATAAGGATAAGATGTTGGTAATGAACAAATATTGAAACTGCTATCGATTGAGGTGTGAATAGGTTTGACGAAATGTTTGTTTAATTCGAGTGTATAAAAAGATATCGAATCAAGCATTTACTTGAACTGTTTATCTTTCGGCGCAAAAAAAAGTAAGTAAAGAATGTAGGATAGATAACTTTATCAATGAGCAAATTGAAAAAAAAAACAAAACAAAAAACAAAAAAACAAATAGCAAAATAAGAAAAACAAAAAAAAAAAAACCCTCGTGTTATGAAGAAAGTAAATAATTGATTCAGGTTCTTAAAAATGGAGAACATCCGTTTGTTTAGCAACTTCTACATCGATTGGAGTTTTATTTCATTTTATTTTATTCTTTTCAAGTAAAGATTTTTAAGATTTGATATCTCTTGACAAATCTCATATGGAGAATTTTCTTTCGTACGCGTTTCTGGGGTATCTTTCTTTTTTTCCCCCGGAATTTATTCATTGCAAATGACAACTACCTGTGTAAGCAAGTAGAAAGTACCAGAATATTGAAACGTTTGAAGATTTGGTTATTTATTTATTACAAAAATTATTTCCTCAAACTGATACCAGTAGAATAACTTATCAAACACGATCAGTAATTTTTTAAAATAAAGACCAAGAGGACGAAAAAAAAAATGTAAAAACATGATATCAATGGAGAGTAGGCGAAATGTCACATAGAATTCAAACTATATATATATATATATATGTGTGTGTGTGTAGAGAGAGAGAGAGATAGAGAGAGATAGAGACTGACAGACAGACAGAGTACATAATTTCCACTTGTATGAGTAGTTGTGTTCTAATACAGGTCCAAAAACAAGATTCAGAATGCTGATTTTCAAGGTCATTTCCACCCGGTTAAAAGACAAAATAAAGTTTTGCAGTCTTAATTCTTATAGTCTTTTTTTTTACAATGACTTCATCTTCATCATGTCGCGCTATCAACACGGATATTCCTGACCCTCTCTCGCCACACCTCCCTATCGTCCATTGCTTTCGGCAGATCCTCAGGGCTTCATTCCGTATCTGCACAGAGCAGCTGTATGTAGGTTCGAACTGGACGTTCTGCCTTTGCTTGTCCATGTGAAGGGGTCCACAGGAGTAAATCACTCATGTGTTCGTCCCTACTTCTCCAGCAGTGTCTCGCGTGTCTGGTTCGTCTAATTTTGATAGTTTTCATGATGGGTGGTTGGTAGCCGTACAGCTGCTGCTTTGTGGGGTGTTGTTTCCTGGACTTGTTCAATATTGCTCGCAGCATTCTTGTGTAATTGCCGTCAAGCTTTTTCTCCGTCCATTTAATCAGTGTCCATGTGGTGCATCCATGTAGTAGTATCGATACGATCGCTGCGTGGAAGAAACTGCGCTTCATTTTATCGGTCAAGTCTGACTTCCATATCACCGATAGCCTATCATGTCCTTGCCTTTGCTAGTCACGTGTCGATGTCTGTCTCGGTTGATGAGACACTGCACCCTAGGTAGGTGAATTTGTCAACTAGTTTCAGAGTGCTACCGTTTAGTGTGGAGATATTGCTGTTTGATTAAAGCACATATATTCCGTCTTGTATATATATATATATATACACACGCGCGCACACACATACACACACACACACACACACACACATATATATATATATATGCTATAATTGTGTGTGTCTCTGTGTGTGTGCGTGTGAAGTTTTGGTGAAAAAAAGTTTAAGGATACCTTACATTTCTTAAAAAAAAACGTCAAAATAAGATCTTTGGTATTTTTAGAAATATGATAAAATTCCAATAACTACACTCTATTTGCTTTTAATTTGATTTAAAAAATCAGCTCTTAACAATAAAAATCATCATATAAGAACCTCATATTTTGTTTTCGTCCATAAAACAAACACCTTTTGTATTTTCTGTTTTACAAATTCTTGGCATTCTTTCTAACATGTTTTGAAAAAAACAGTAGATGGCAGACCTTTCTAAACCATTCTCCAAGAACCAAAAATGCCCACTTTCATTCTTTGGGTGTTCTTTTCGAACTCTCCTATCCGATTCATCTCATTCTAATTCACTGGAAGAGAAGTAATAATATTGAGGCATTCAATTCATAATTTCCAAAATTTGACATTTCAGAAGATTGTTTTGGATCGTAGAAAGGTTAATTTTACTCCGACCCCGAATTAAAAACTGTTGCAACCACACATTCTTCATTCGATCTTTTCCCAGGGTTTTCCTCACACGTATACTCTCTTCTTACAACTAAAAAGTTTAAATCATGACTTTTTGATACTCTTTCAATGTCCAGTTCTTACGCTTTTTTGCTTATACCAGTCTTTTCTGCTTATTTCCCTTTCGTAACGAAGGTTTCTTAATGGCTACGCACCTCCTGAGCCCGGTGGATTGAAGTTGACTTTTTACAGTTGATAACCACATTGGTCAGTGTCAAGAGAAATTAAATTTAGCTCTCAACTCTGGAGCAGTTTTCGTTCTATGTCTTTTGTTCTCAATAAACAAGGATTTGTCTTTAGCAGCAGTTGTTACTTTTGGTGCTCCTACCTTTTTAGTGAATATTGAACGCCATGTCAAGTAATCTTCAACTTATCGGCAATTAGTCGTAGAGAGTAGCTTTCCTCGAACAAAATTTAATTTGTTCACAAATCTCAGTGTTTGCCTGTTTTAATTTTGCCATTTTGTACAAATTACCTCAAAATTGAAAATTAAATTTGGAAAAGCCAATGAAAATATTGTTTTAATGGCACGGTCTTTTTTCTTCAAAGAGAGACAGCTATTTTTTGGCCAAAATGAATGAATTATATATACATATATATATATATATTAGCATCCATCTCTATGTGAACTATTGTGATATCCAAGTCATGAAGATGGTTACTGAAACCGAAACGTTAGCGTTGTATTTACATCATAATAAATTCACCTATTTGGATTATGTTTTTCTGCTACCTTCATATATATATATATATATATATATATATATATATAATTCATTCCTTTATTCATTCATTTTGCCTAAAAAACTTGTCTCTGAAGAGAACACACACACACACACACACACACACACACATATATATATATATATATATATATATATATATATATATATATATAAAATGGATTCTGCTGCTAATCTTGGTGTATGAGGACACAACATGCGAATCGTTCGACTACCAAAAGACGTGATTTGTTTATAGCGGTGAAGATTTGTTCTGAACCAGCCGTGGCTTTTAGATAAGCAGATAACTGATCCGTTTACCTAACCAAATCGAAATAGTCTATCTTACTATTTACCAATAGTTTGAGTGTGATATCTTTCTCAAGGGTATTAGTGTGAGTATATATTTTTTGTATAAACGAAACATATCAATATGATTTTCTATAGCGTTTTCTTTATAATGTCTTCTTTCATTGTAAAGACGACGTTTGCAATGAATTATGTCCCCAGAAAAAGCAAAACTAAATAATAAAAAAAGAAGAACAGCTTTTTAGGCGCTCCTTATGTAGATTTATTTTTTTATTCATCTCGAAATTACTATATATATATATATATATATGTGTGTGTGTGTGTGTGTGTGTCTGTGTGTGTACATATATATCATCATCATCATCATCATCATCAAGTTGTTGGTAACATGAATTTTCCTGACTCTCATTCTCATTCCGTCCCTATCATTCATCGCTCCCACTGGGTCTTCCGATCTCTATCCTATTGAGGTGGGGTGTCCTCGTGGTGTAATCGTTAAAGTGTTGGACTGCAGAATCGTAGTACGCGAGTTCGTACTCCAGTCGCGCTATTACGTTCACTTTCGGGCAAATACCCTTGGGAAAGGTATGAACCCCCTTATCCTCCCAGCTATGGGTTAAATAGTACCACTACTGTTTTTCTAGGAGAATGGATTTGACATTAAATAACCTAAAAAGAGTTGATATGCCATTAAACAAAGAAACCAAACCATATATCCTGTTAAGCAGTTGTAGATAAAATCTTGCTGGTAGGTCAACACGTGTAGAAGTGCATCGGAGAACGTCACTTATGAGCTTGTCCTTGCTTCTCCAGTAGTGTCCTGCATATCGTGTTCGTCTTACTTAGATGGGAGATAAGTGGCCGTACAGCTGTTATGTCGTTGGGTGGGGGTTCTTCCAGTATATGGTCATTATAACTCATAGCATTCTTGCAAAGTTCCCATCTAGCTTTTTCTCTGTGCATTTTATCAGCTTCCATGTGGTGCATCTGGACGGTAGTATTGACACAACCGCCTTTTGGAAGAAATCCCGTTTTATCTTAACGGATAAATCAGACTTTATGTTGTAACCTAACAAAAGGTTACTGAATGAGAAATAATCCAAACGGTGGTCGGAAATGAAATGGAAATCTTTATAACATTAACAAAATGCAATACTTACCAATGGTGTGGAGAAGATAACCCACTGCTAATGGTGAATACTTATTCAGTATATTAACCCCCACCACCACCTTACAATAGTGTCCAACGTATTTATGAGGGATGGTACAAACTCATTAATGTTCATAGGTATATAACACTTTCATATTATCAATAGCCTGTCATTAACAACCCACACATTCACTAGATGCATATAAGCATCACTTTCAGTTGATGCAATATTGCTGCCGAGGTACGTAACCATGGCTATTAGTTTCAGAAGACTGTCATTTGGAATTGAGATGGCTTCTTTTCGATTAAAACGCATAAACTCCATTTTGTCTGCATTCACATGGAGACCAATGCCTCTTGCTACCTGCTCAAGTCTATGCAGGAAGGATTCAGCTTCGGTAGGTGTATTTGCAAGAAGCGCTATGTCATCTGCATTATCTGCGTCTGTTATAGTTTCTACAGGGTATCGTTTGCTTTTTGCCTATTTTGGCATAAAATCATTTTTTATTTGGTCTAGCGACGTTCGAAGTACGTAGTCTAGGCTGATTATAAACAGATAAGGTGCTAACGTACCTTCTTGAAGAACTCCAGCAACAATGTCGAAAAAGTCTGGTGAGCGAAACTTGACTTTCGTGTTTCTATGAAACATCATTATGGCTGTAAGTTTCTTTGGAGAGACCATAAGCTCGAAGTATTTGCTCCATCGACCCTCTCTGTATGGAATAAAATGTCTTGGAGAAATCTACAAACCTTACCTTATAATCTACAAAAATCTACAAACCTTACCTTATGATGCTGAGTGTTAAGCAAGACGGCATTAAGTACCATTTTTTGAGTCTTAGGTATGACTCGACCTGGGATTGAACCCCTGTCTCCCGGACCATCTACTCAATACACTTCGGAAAAGAATGCATTCAAATATCTTCCCTCAAGTTATGGGTAAATCGTAGGGCAGACCAGTAATAAAAGGAAAACTCAAATTTCAAACCTATTAAACTCCGCATAAAAAATTGACCTTGTGTTGTGTACGGTTCGTAGGGAGTCTTCGGGGAATTACATATGTATACAATTTTAACCACCTACGTATTCTACTTTTTGGGGTATTTGATGCACATTATATTCAGGATGGATTGAGTGAATAATACAAAGGAAAAGTTAATGTTGTCTCAAGATTTTTGCACGAACTCATTCGATGATTCGACGAATTGTCAGAATCTGTTATACTGTGGATTGATTTCTCCGAAAACCATTCTGATCTTTCCTCAGAATTTTCTCAATTTTAGGTTCGATACGATTGAGAAGCAAAATATTATAAACCTTAGCCGCTATAGAAGTAAGATTTATGCCTCCGTAGTTCTTGGTGATTACGGGTCTCCTTTCTCAGAGAAGGGGATGATGCATCCTTTTGTCCATATCTCTTGTGTGTTTTGTTTGTATTCGGCGTTTTAAAATCGAAAGAAGTAAGTCAACAAATTCCTGGTCTTCCATACTTCTGGGGGAATTTTGTCGAAGCCTGTGGGTTTTCTGCTGTTAATTTTTGTTATTAAAATGTTGTGTTCTTCTTGAGCAAACTGTACAAGTTTGATGTCTTCATGGCTATTAATAATTTTTGTCTTATGTTGTTTATTAATGACTTTAGGGGATTTTCAAAACAGATTCTTGAAATATTCTTTCTATATCTAGAGTCGTTCTTCTTGGCTGGCGGTTTTTACTTTTGTGCTCGAGGTGCTCTTTATTTTGCCTACTTCATTAACTGTCTAAGATACAATTCGTGATTGTCTATCTTCTACCGAATTTTTTTAGTTTCTTGATGTGATCTTTAATGTATTCTTCTTCTTCTTTACGGTATGTGTTAGTTCTCTTTGTACCCTCTTAAGTTTCTGCACGTTGCCATTTGTTGAATTTCATTTATTACATAAGAATACTATTATCACATTGTCTCATTTTTTTCTAACTGCTAGTAACTCCCATGGAACTCTGCATGTTGGTTTGGTTAGTATGTGTATTCTACGGCTGCTTCCATGTGGCTGCTTCCATTGACGAAATTTTCATATACGTCAGTCGGAAAATGTCTCTCAGATAACTTCCGAAGAGTATCGAATTGTTTCTTACAGTTACCGTATATATATTGCTAATATCTCTGTCGTTAAGTGAAGACCAGTCGTAGCGTGTATTTTTGACTGTCTTATTTCTGCATATCTCAGTCGTATATTTACTATAACAACTCTGTGATGGGAAGACAATTATTCAAAAGAAGAGTATTCCTCACATTTCGGAGCGCTTTTTATCTATTTCTTGTTTATCAGCTTATAATCTATATGTGCTTTACAATTATTTGGGTAACAGTTGGTCCCTAGTTTTTCCTCCCTTTGTTGGAATCTAGTATAAAAACATGTAAGTCAGTTTTCGTGCGAAAAGTTTATTAGATGTTCCCTATTTCTGTTGGACGAGTTATTTAAGACAAATTTGTTGTTTTCATCTTTGCCTAGTTCAGCATCCATATCTCCACCAATGATTAGAACCTTGTGTTTGGGAATGCACCGGACAAAGGAAGATTACTAGTTGTAGAAGGTGATGATGTCCGTTTCATCACTAGCATTGGTGGGACTCTAGCAAGGGGTAATTGTCGTACAAGGGTTGCTGTTAAATATAGCACACATCATTCTCAGCTGTATTTTCTCAATGCTATTTAATGATTTTAGGGATCGGGGACTGAGAAGCATTCCTAAACATCCTATGACGGCATTGACGGAGTTTTCCTATGTAGATACTGAAACCAGTGGCGACTCTAGCCTATTTTCACTACTCGTGCCCCCCCCACCGCCCTCTGTCAACTTCAGTTCCCAACCCGTGGTCCGTGGACCCAAAGTAAGTCATCATAGTTGCTATTGCGTGATTCTCCATTGTATAGCACAGATTGACTAACGTACCTCTCATGGTGTTTTTTTGTAAACAATCAAGATACTATATAATTTGTAGTCTTGTTAATACAGTAGATAAGATCATTTTTTTTCCTTTCAAAAGTATAGAAGAAAAGAGAAGATGTTCATTACTATGACGAGAAAAATATGTTTATTAGAATAAAGAAACTGATGACAATATACACAGACACAGCTAGTAGTTTCAATTTCGCTTAAAATAAAGATTTTTTGTAGAAAATGTATTCAAATAAACAAATTTTAGTTACAGAATGTAATATATGCAACATTCATTATAGAAATACACATCTGTTTGTGAAAAAACGAATTAAAACACGCCGTTTAACCAACATTTAGCATAGCGATGATCTGCTATCCTCTCTCACTCTCTTTCTCTCTCTGTCCCTCTCCGTCTTCCCAATATATCTATCAGCAGTCTGTGCTAAGATTTTTCAGCACGGGGTGAGGGTTGCTCTTGCTACAGCCAAAAGCGGATTTCTCTAACATTACTGTTATTATAAGGGTCTAGTGCTGGGCACGGATAGCGCGTGTTCAACATTATAGCCGATTTTATGGGATGTTCAATGAATTTGACGGTGGCCGGACAAAGACCATCCATTTAAAACAGCATCGTTGTATTATTCCCAGATATATTTATGAACTTTTGGCTACTTAGTGATCGAAACTTGAATAGATACGTAATTTAATTGAGATCAGACTAAGTATGTTTGCTTGAAATTAATGGATGATTTTTAATCCATTTTGAATAACATTGCCCGAGTTATTGGTTGTGCCGGGCACGAGTAGCACTAGTCCTGTCTCCGCCCCTGACTGAAACAAATGTCCATCCTTTCCCAGTATCATTGTATTTTATTTTTAGTTCGCTATGGTAGTATCAATGTTCTTGTATACATAACATGTCTATATTATACTCTGCAACAGACATTATCATCTCAGGTAACAAGCCTATTCTATTTAAAGTTCTAACGTTAAATGTCGCTATGTGTACTGTGTTTTTGCATTTAAGTAGTTTAGGATTTGAATTTGAGCCCTGTAACAGATTTTTCGAATACTGACGCCAGAATTCCAACCTCAGCGGAACGAACCCTTTGTTTTGCCGTGCGAAGGGCAATGCAGTTTGTGTTGTATTTTGACCTTCGACCCGGCCTAAAATGCCATTCAAGGTGATGCACCGGAAGGAAGTGACACATTCTAATGGCAGTTATGAGAGGACATCGCGTGCGTGGGCGGAAATTGGCTGATGAAATGGGACGAGCTAAAAAAATCCCATGATACTCTCATAGACTGAAGCACAGGAAGAGAGTGACCTCTGAATTGCATGACAGTTATTTCCGCTTGATGACGATTAAACATGCGATTTCAAAAATCGAGTGGGCGATCGAGTGGGCGTTGAACTATTATATAACTTAGTCGAGACAGAAGTCAAGTGGCAGTAGCAGTAGAGTTGGAGGTGGAGATAGACGAGGTGTGGTAGGGAAAGCCACACCCGGCCGAAGGGGCCCTCGGGAGCCCTGATTGAATTGGGGTCCAGAGAAGATGCTGATAAGATGCAGTAAAGAAACCAAGCACCCAACAGAGTGGACCCCAGGGCCTCCGGTTGAGCATCAGGAGAACGAGAAAGACACAACGTTGATGGCCATAAGAGTAGGGGTCAAAATATTGCTGTTTCTGTTCGGTCTCCAACTCCCTCTCACACGCAAACATTGAGTAACCCTTTTCGAACCCTTACAATAAAGTGAGAGGTACAATATTTTGTTAAAGAAGTCTTCCTGCGTTCGTCGTTATTATTGTGTCGTTATGATGCTGTAGATGACGATATAACATTTGGACATACCATTCGGTAATATTTCGTTGGTTGTTTTTTTTAAAATCTCATTAACAGACGTAGCAGTCGTTTCCTGACTGAACTATTTGTTCCCGGGCGTGGACCCGTGAAGTTCTTCCTCTCAGCATCTGGTGAGGTTCGCTACTGACCCATTTTGGATTCATCCAACATGCTGCTTCCCATGGCTTCAAGTGATGTATGTTTAGCATACAATTTCTTTGACTTGTTTTATTTTCATTTGTGGTTGAAGCTTATATTATTTAATTGTTGAGACCAAGAGCAATTAGGTGTTATTCATTTATGTTTAATAGTCTGAGTTTCACGTTGGTTGAATAATTTCGATCTTCTATATCTAGGCTCATTTGGCCTTGTGGGTTGAGTGTTCGCCAATGAGCTAGAAGACCTGGGTTCAATCCCAGGTCGCGTCATACCAAAAACTTTTAAAATGGTACTTGATACCTCCTTGCTTAACACTCAGCAATATAAGGTACGTATCAAGGATAAAGTAAAGCAATCCAGGGAAAGGAGTAGCGCCCTCACCTACACTTCAGTGTAGTAGCTATCGAAAAGGGAGCATTCTGGTCGCCCTCGACTACGGTCACCGACTTTTACTATATCTGTTATTGATTAGTAGCTTTAAGCTGAACAGGTATCATGCTAAAATAGCATTATTTACGTTTATACATTGAAAAAGAAACATGTTACAGAAGGATGAATTTAAAAAAAAATTACCATCATTTTTTCTTCTTATCCTGAAATTAACACACAAGATAGTACAGCGTACTGTTTTTTTTTTTTTTGCTTCCTCTCTTTCCTTCAGGATGCTTGTTCGTTTTATTTCTCTCTTCAATGGTCGAATTCCTTATCTTAATTCTAAATGTTGGTCACGTGACTTCAAAGTTTATTGAAATTTTCTACAGGGTGACCCCCACCATAAAAAAAAACAGAACCCATATTTACTTCTACAAAAATATATGGGTTCTGTTTTTTTGGGGGGTCAACCTGTATATAAAATATTCACTTCACCACCGTTATTTTCCACCTACTTTTTCTTCTCCTCCCCTGCTAACTAAACAGTATCAACCTTTATGCAGTCAGACACATGTTACAGATGATAAAAATACAAAAAAAAAAGAAAAGAAAAATTAAACATACTGGTGGGATTCATTTTTTTAAAAGTGAAATGATTTTAAAAAATATTTTTCCATAAATGCAAACCCTATATTGTAAAGAAACTGTTCCGTCAGCAGTGGTCAGTAAATAAGGTCATGCTGATACTGTTCAGTGACATGAAACTATTGATCTTTTTGAAAAAGCCGGCGCAACAGGAAACAATGCTTCCTGTTGCCAACAGCTTATTTATTAAACGATTCTCCTGTATATATATATATATATATAGCCTGTCTAGCCATACTGAAGAGTTCTGATAGAACAAAACAGATCTGTCTGTGGATGACAATATCTCTCTCTCTCTATATATATATATATATATATATATGCTCCCCCATGGTGGTTGAGCACTCTTGCGAAGGAATTTACGGCTGCCACTCGCATAATGCAAAGCTCTTCGAACGAATTGAGCACTCTGGTATACGGTAAGGTATAGATTTAAAACAAAACGAAAGCTACTACTTAATGCCTTATAATTTCCGCGCTGACGTGGTTCGTTTATTGGCTGAGTGGTATGATACTAAGTCTAACGTAAAGTTGGGCGGGTTTTGATCCCGGCTTCAAGCGTCCTACGTGTCTAGCCACACTGAAGAGTTGTGATACAACGAAACAGTCTGTCTGTGGATGATAATATATATATATATATATATATATATATATATATATATATATATATATATATATATATCTGTGTGTGTGTGTATTTGGCAGCATTTCTTCATTAATACAAATTTCGTTGAACATAAAAGACATTTTCTATCCACATATTTTCTTGTTGATCCGTTCATATTGCCGTATTGCTTTTGTCATATTCGGTGGGAATTGATTGGTGTATTTTCCATAATTGTATGTATCCCTAGTAATTTCTGCCCGACTTTGGGCCATCATCAGGGGAGGATCTATTACAAAAGTGATGTAACTTTTGTTTTTGCATTACTACTATGTAAGAGCATCTTTACCGTTGGAGTGTATAGTGTTTGCTTTTAAATGTGTGTCTATAAATAGTGTCAGTAGCTAAAGACATTTAAGTACATTAGCACTGGTTTGAAAATTAATTCTGTTAAGTGTCAGTTGCATGTTTCTAATATGTAGTGCTTCGAGAATCTATAGTTTTTGTTTATTATTTTGATGTTCTAATATTGTTGTGTTGTCAGTGAGAATTTTTCGTAATTTAGTTGTTGGGCATGAATGTTTTTTTAAATGCTGAGCTATTGAACTTGTATCAGAAAGGTGCATTGTAAGTCTCCTCGACAGGTTAGTTGAGGTTAAACCAACATATATATTATTATTATCAGAGATACAATCTCCTAACGGACATTTGAATTGATATATAACGTTGGTTTTTTGCAAAACCCTAATCGAGGGAGAGGAATTATTTCTAATCACTGCTAATAATGCCGAACGTAATAGCACAAAACTACCCAAAATAATTAATGATTATAAACCCGGCTATCTGTACGAAGCATAATTTTCTTCGTTTATGGAATCCCATTCAAAAATGCCCACCTTAAGAATTAGATTTAATCCTCACATCCTGCTCTACTTCTCCACTCTCTCTCTCTGTCTCTCTGTTTCTCTCTGTCTCTCTCCCTCTCTCTTGTATTTAAGGTCCACTCTGACCTGGAGTGTTATAATCTGATATGGTCTCATCTTTGTTTGGATTGGTTTTATGGCATATCAACCATTGTAGGTTATTTAGTACCAAATCCATTTTTATACATATAAACAGTTCTATTTTAGATAATTCAATCTCGCACAAGTACAGTTTTTTTTCCATTTTACACAGGAATATGTAAAAACAGTTCAATTTCAAATAGTCGACAAAGATAAATGCTTCCAAGTATTGCTATGTATCACGAACAATTCAATTAAACATCAGTCATTTGTTTACACGCAGTTAAATGATCAAACAGTTCCATTTCTAACAATTCAATTTAGCACAAATCAACAAAGTTAAATGCTTCCAAGTATTGCTATGTATCACGAACAATTCAATTGAACATCAGTTATTCATTTACATAGTTAAATGTAAAAACTGTTCAATTGATCATAAGCATGCAGTTTATGTCAAAACAGTTCTATTTTAAACAATTCAGTTTAGCATAAACACATAGTTGAGTTCTATTTGACCCAGAGATAGGATTTTATCAGGTGCTACCACTCCGGACCAGAGTGGACCTGGGAGTAATTGCAATGAAGGGGTACTCCGCATTCCCCAAAGTATGAAGTATAACTGGAACCTCACCATCAGATTGTTTAGTGTCATGTCCAGGACACACGTTGGGGGGGTGTCTTACCCCTCTGCAGAGATGCAGTCGGTATATTCTACAGATGTTAGTTTTCCTAGAAGAGAAGTCTTACCTGGCTAGAAAAAGAAAAAGAAAAAAATACATTCGAATTCTCGGCTTTTGCCCGGGCTTGAACAATGACAAATGGCTCTAATGAGAAATAGATGATTAATTCAAAAACATAAATTTTCCTCTACAGGGCAACGGTAATCAACGAGAATCGAACTCACAATTGTAGAAAAGGTTTATGAGGAAGTTTTGTTTATCCACTGCTCCTCAGCGAGGTGCCTACTCGCTTCTTTCCGATCCCGGGGGCCATTTCTACAGAATCAGATTGTTGAACTATTACCTATTCAATCGGATATTTCGCGCAGCAAGTCGCCACACGCCAAAAGCCTGAACCCAAAATGCCATTCTTTTTCGAATAACAGTTAAATGCCACTGGTTTTTACAAGTTGCCCGTCCCCACCCCACTGGAAAGCAAATCGAAATGGATCTCAACATGGCGTAGAGTAAATCTCCTTCCACTGATTTCCTGCTTTGATTCTTTGTCATATAATAATACTGGAAAATAATAAGAACAACGACTTTGACAAGAACAAAGTTCTCTTGACTGAATTCTCTCTCTCTCTCTCTATCTCTCTCTCTCTCTTTCCTTCTCTCTCTCTCTCTTTCACTGTCTTCCACTCACTCACCTTTTCTTTCTCTTTCTTTCTTTCCTTACTTCTCTCTATCTCTATCTCTCTTTCACTGTCTTCCTCTCACTCATCTTTTCTTTCTCTTTCTTTCTTTCTTTACATCTCTCTTTCTCTCTCTCTTTCACTGTCTTCCACTCACTCAACTTTTTCTCTTTCTTTCCTTACTTTTCTCTTTCACTCTCTCTCTCTTTCTCTCTCTCTTTCACTGTCTTCCACTCACTCACCTTTTCTTTCTTTTTCTCTCTTTTCTTACTTCTCTCTCTCTCTCTTTCTCCCTCCTTATTTCTTTCTCTGATTCCCTCTTCTTTTTTCTTTCTCTCTCTCTCTCTCTCTCTCTCTCTCTCTCTATGTTCCTCTCATTCTTCTCTCGCTCTTTTTTTCCGCTTTCACTTTGACTTTTCTCTCTCTCTTTCCTTCTCTCTCACTCATCCTTTCTTTCTCTTTCTCTCTTTCCTTACTTCTCTCTCTCTCAGTCTCTCATTCTCTCTCGGCTTGTTTTCTTCATCTTTGCTCTGTCCTCTTTGTCTCTTGCTTTGGTCCTCTCTATCTTCCTGTCGCGCTCTTTTTACCCCACTTTCTTTTTTCTTTATCTCCTTCATTCTATCACTCTCTCTCCCTCTCTCTCCCTCTCTCTTTTTCACTGTCTTCCTCCCACTCACCTTTTCTTCCTCTTTCTTTCTTTCTTTCTTTACTTCGTTTTATTTCTCTCTCTTTGTTTTCCTCTTTCTCTTTCTTTCACTCTCACTCTCTCTCTGTCTCTCGCTCTCTCTTTTTCACTGTCTTCCTCCCACTCACCTTTTTTTCCCTCTTTCTCTCTTTCTTTACTTCGTTTTATTTCTCTCTCTTTGTTTTCCTCTTTCTCTTTCTTTCACTCACTCTCTCTCTCTCTCTCGCTCTCTCTCTTTCACTGTCTTCCTCCCACTCACCTTTTCTTCCTCTTTCTTTCTTTCTTTCTTTCTTTCTTTACTTCGTTTTATTTCTCTCTCTTTGTTTTCCTCTTTCTCTTTCTTTCACTCTCTCTCTCTGTGTCTCTCGCTCTCTCTTTTTCACTGTCTTCATCCCACTCACCTTTTCTTCCTCTTTCTCTCTTTCTCTACTTCGTTTTATTTCTCTCTCTTTGTTTTCCTCTTTCTCTTTCTTTCACTCTCTGTCTGTCTCTCTCTCTGTCTCTCACTCTCTCTTTTTTACTGTCTTTCTCCCACTCACCTTTTCTTCCTCTTTCTCTCTTTCTTTACTTCGTTTTATTTCTCTCTCTTTGTTTTCCTCTTTCTCTTTCTTTCACTTTCTCTCTCTCTCTCCCCCCTCTCTCTCTTTGGTCCTATCTTCCTCTAGCGTTAATCTTATCTTACTTTCCCTTTGCCGTTGTCTCATTTCTCTCTGTCTGTCTCTTACTATCTTCCACTTTCTCATCTTTCTCCCATTCTCTCTTTCTCTCGCTCTCTTTGCTCACTTCCTTTTATTTCTCTCTCTCTTTTACTCTTTGTGTCCATCTTTCTCCCTTCGTGTCATTCTATCTCTCTTTGTTTCTTTCGGTCCCACGCTGTCTTCCTGTCTCTCTCATACTTTATCTAACTCTGCTTCTCTCTGTGATTCTTTCCGTCTCTCTATCCGACACTCTCTATCTCTTTATCTTACTCTATCTGTCTCTCTATCTGACACTCTCTGTTTCTCTATCTGACTCTCCCTGTCTCTCAATCTAACTCTCTCTATCTATATCTGACACTCTCTGTCTCTCTATCTTACTCCCTCTGTCTCTCTATCCAACACTCTCTGTCTCTCTATCTTACTCTCTCTGTCTCTGTATCTGACACTCTCTGTATCTCTATCCAACCCTCTCTGTCTCTCAATCTAACTCTCTCTATCTATATCTGACTCTCTCTGTCTCTCTATCTTACTCTTTCTGTCTCTCTATCTAACTCTTTCTGTCTCTTTATCTGACTCTCTCTGTCTATATCTTACTCTTTCTGTCTCTCTCTATCTTACTCTTTCTGTCTCTCTATCTGACTCTCCCTGTCTCTCTATCTAACTCTCTCTGACTATATCTTACTCTTTCTGTCTTTCTATATAACTCTCCCCCCCTCTCTCTCTCTCTCTCTCTTTGTCCCTGCAAGAATCAAGCTAAACGAATATCTCATTTATTTTTTCTATATGTGAATTTCCTTTCGGAAAAAAACCCTGCTTTAATAAATTGCTGATTTTCTATAATTGACATTTCAGTAGTTTTTTCGCATAAGCAAATCTGTTCAAATGTTAAAGTTTCATAAAACTTTCAAAATATTCTTTCTTTCCTTCCTTCTTTCCTTCTTTCTTTCTTTCTTTCTTTCTGTTAAATCTTCTTCGCTACTGTTAAATAGTTTCAAGTATTGCTATCTAACACTAATAATTCTATTCAATATCAATCATGTGTTTGCATACAGCTAAATAGTTTCAAGCATTGCTATCTAAAATAAATAATTCTTTTTATTATCAATTATTTGTTTGCACACAGTTAAATGGTTTCAAGTATTGCTATCTAATAATAATAATTCAGTTTTTGCACACAATTAAACCGATTCAAGTATTCTAATCAAACAGGAATAAAT
>OY757926.1:84991086-85121086 GCA_963585895.1 Sepioteuthis lessoniana
ATTAGGAATTGTCCTTCTACTAAACCATGGTTAAAAAGCCCAGGCTTCCTTCCTAATTTTCTAATTATATATATATATATATATATGTGTGTGTGTGTACTCTTCATCTAATAACCAATAATAGATATTCATCAAATACCCTAATTATTTGATTTAACGTTGAATATCAATTCATCATCATCATGTCGGGCCGCCAATACGGATCTCCCTGACCCTCTTTCACCACCCGTCTCTAGTGTCCATCGCTCCCGGTAGGTCTTGAAGTCTACATCCGGTATCGGCACAGAGTTGTTGTATATAGGTCTTAGCTGGCCGTCCTGCCTTTGCTCGTCCATGTGAAGGGGTCCACAGGAGTGTGTCGCTTATGAGTTCGTCCCTACTTCTCCAGCAGTGTCCCTCATGTCTGGTTCGTCTAACTTAGATAGTTTAATTGATGGGTGGTGTGTAGCCGTACAATTGCTGTTTTGTGGGATGTTGCCCTCAGGACTTGTTCAATACCGCTCGCAGCATTCTTATGTAATTGCCGTCAAGCTTTTTCTCCATACGTTTAGTTAGTGTCCATGTAGTGCATCCATATAGCAGTATCGACACGACCGCTGCTTTGAAAAAACAATTAAATAGACAAAACAGCGGAAGTTTCAAATAAATATTCACGTAAACACTACATATCAAGCTACAAACTTATGTCGGGGTACAATATCTAACTTATCTGATATTCCAATATTTCAACATCTTTAACTGTCCAAATGCTTCTGTCATTCAAAAAATAAGGTGAATTTTTCATAAGGAATTGGCAATAAGAAACAATGTTTATGGCAGTATCTTTTTCAAGGAAATCAATAGTGATGAAACCTTTCAAGTACCAAAAAATCTCAGCATGACCTTCATTACTGACCGCTGCTTCCGGAACGTTTTCTTTACCAAAAAGTCGTTGTGTTATCATTCTATGGAATCGCACATTCTTCTCAAAACTTTACATGGTTTGCACTTCTCTACCACCAAAGATTTGATGAAAGACCTCTGTTCAAGTATGAAGTACAATGTTTGATTTGACACCATTCTGAATAACCTCAAAACACATGTTTTGGTGAGATTAAAATAATTTTTGCTATAAACCGATTCCAAACAATGCAGAGTTTACATTTATGGGAAAAAGAATCTGAAAAAAAATTATTTTATTGTTTCCAAAAACTGCCCCCTTATTTATTAACTGATCTTTGTAATTGTAATGCGTATCAATATTGTTAGCAATCACACACACACACACACTTATATATATATATATATATATAATCATCATCTTGTCGTGCCACTAGCACGGATATCCCTGACCCTCTCTCGCCACTTTTCCCTATCGTTCATCGCCTCTGGTAGGTCTTCAGGGCTACATCCCGTATCCTCACATAGCTGCTGAATGTATGTTCGTGCTGGTCGTCCTGCTTTTGCACGGCCATATGTGGGGGTCCATAGGAGTACATCACTTAGGAGCTCGTCCTTGCTTCTCCAGCAGTGTCCTGCATATCTGATTCGTCTAACTTAGATAGTTTTCGTGATGGGAGGCAGGTGGCCGTATAGTTGGTATCTTGTGGGGTGTTGCCGCCAGGAGTTGTTCAATATTGCTCGCAGCATTCTTGTGTAATTGCTGTCTAGCTTCTTCTCCAGCCGTTTTTTTTTTAGCGTCTATGTTGTGCATCCATATAGCAGTATCGATACGACAGCTACCTGGAAGAAACTGCGCTTCATTTTATCGGTTATGTCTGATTTCCACATGCTCGATATATATATATATATATATATATATATATATATATATATAACTACCCCTAATTTTTTCCTCAGTGTCGTGTTTTTCAATATTTTCCTTTGAATGACTTGGAAAAATATACCATTAATTTGAATCGTTTAAACTTGTTTGGTTAAGGTTTATTTTATCAAGCATGAATGTTTTGCTTTTAAAGAAAATTTTCATCTTATTTGTTATTGTTTTTTTTTTTTTTTTTTTTTTTTTTACTGATAATGAAAGAACAAGGTGAATATCTAATTGTGTCAATTCTATATTTTTGACTTGGTTCTGGAAATAACACCCCCACGAAAAACAGCTATATGGCCACTTACTTCCCATCTCTAAAACTGTCAAAATAAGACGAAAAAGACATGCAGGATACAGCTGGAAAAGCAAGGACGAGCTCATAAGTGACGTTCTCCAATAGACCTCTTCACATAGACGTGCCAGTGTTGGCTGACTAACACGAACCTACCTACAACGGCTCTGTTTGGACAGATGGTGTAGTTTGGAAAACCTATCTGGAACGAAAGACGATAGAGACGGATGGAGAGAGAGAGTCAGGAAAATCCGTACTAGCAAGGTGACATGATATATATAACTTAATTTTTTGGTGTCATTATATCCTTATTTCAGGTCTATGATGACCCTCTTCAGATGTTGAATGGAGATTTTGTTAAGCATTGCTTCTGGCGAGAAGGGAATTTTTAATATTTTTAGTAATTTCCAATCGAAATATTTAAAAAATATTTTTAATAAAACATCTTTAACAGTAGAAATATCGTTATATATTATTATCAGATACAATGTTTATACATTCCTCTTAAAAAACAAATAAAACCCCCTCTGATTTTGTCCTCAGATTATATATATATATATATATATATATATCAGTGGGTCATGGTAAAAAGGCACGGACAGCTATCGATAGGCTATCGGTCATATGGAAGTCAGACCTGACCGATGAAATAAAACGCAGTTTTTTCCAAGCAGCGGTCGTGTCGATACTGCTATATGGATGCACTACATGGAAGCTAAGTAAATGTATGGAGAAAAAGCTTGACGGCAGCAATACAAGAATGCTGTGAGCAATATTGAACAAGTCCTGGATGCAGCACCCCACAAAGCAGCAGCTGTATGGCCACCTACCACCCATCACGAAAACTCTCCAAGTTAGACGAACCAGACATCCGGGGCACTGCTGGAGAAGTAGAGACAAGCTCATAAGTGATGAGCTAATTTTGTTTACACACAGTTAAATGTCAAAACAGTTCTACAATAAACAATTCAGTTTAGTGTAAGTACAGTTTTAACGCCAAAAACAGTTCCATTTCAAGCAATTCAGTTTAGCATAAGCATGCAGTACAATTTAAATGTCAAAAACATTTCTATTTCCCACTATTCAGTTTTGTCAAACAGCTCTAATTCAAACAATTCAGTTTAGCATAAGTATGCAGTTAGTTTTATTTAAAACCCTATCAGGTGCTACCATTCCTGGTCGGAAAGGACCGGGGAGCAATAGCAATAAAGAGGTGCTCCGCAGTCCCCAAATCTCCAGCATCACTAAAACCTTACCATCAGATTGTTTAGTGTCATATCCAGGACACTCGTTGGGGGCGGTCTTAGCCCTCTGCAGAGGTGCAGTCGATGTATTCAACAGTTTTATTTCAGATAATTCAGTTTAGCATAGGTACACAGTTTAGATGTCAAAACAGTTCTATTTCGAGCAATTCAGTTTAGCATAAATACGCGGTTTGAATTCAAAAATCAGTAAAGGCATGAAACCATGGTTTAGTTCTATTCAACACATAGATAGGACCGTTATCAGGTGCTACCACTGAAAGCCAGAGTGGACTTGGGAGTGATGACAATAAAGGGGTGCTCCGCATTACCCAAAGCTCCTGCATTACAGGAACCTCACCATCAGATTGTTTAGTTTCAGATATAGGGACACTCGTTGGGGGGGGGTCTTACCCCTCTGCAGAGAATTGTAAAATACAGCTTGGCTGACAATATGAGACAAGGTAAAAAAAATTCTCATTGTGCCGTCAAAAAGTGATGCGCCGGAAAAGAGTGACCTGTGAACTGCATGACAGTTATTTCCGCTCGATGGCGATCGCACATGCCATTCCAAAGATGGCGGAAATGACACATCCTAATGTCCAGTAATCGAAAGAAATCGCGCAGGTGAGCTTGGCTGATAATATGGGACAAGGTGAAGGTCCCACTTCAGAGTGATGCACCGGAAAAGAGTGACCTGTGAACTGCATGACAGTTATTTCCGCTCGATGACTATCACACATGCCATTCCAAAGATGGCGGAAATGACACATCCCAATGTCCAGTAATCGAAAGAAATCGCGCAGGTGAGCTCGGCTGATAATATGGGACAAGGTGAAGGTCCCACTTCAGAGTGATGCACCGGAAAAGAGTGACCTGTGAACTGCATGACAGTTATTTCCGCTTGATGGCGATCACACATGCCATTCCAAAGATGACGGAAATGACACATCCCGATCGCCAGATATCGGAAGAAATTGTGGAGGCGTGGAGGCGTGTCCATGTCTCCGCGTGGGAGTTTGAAAGTAATATAAGGCCGACGAATTGAACAGAAGACAGTGAAAAGATTCCGCTGTTCACGAAGCTGATCTCGTCGTCACTCTGTGTGCGTTGTCTCGGCCATCGTCTACTTACATCGAAGAGTTCAAGCCTCATAGACGAACAATTCTAATTCCTCTCCTGACTGCTCCTACTTCACGCGAGCGTCAGTCGAGAAAATAAATATATATTGTTATATATATATTCCGTGTTGTCGTTTGTTTGACCAGAGAGCGGAACGTAACAGAATCAGTCGGTGTATTCTACAGCCCCTGCCGACTGGACAGGTTCTAGTGGTACATTACATAAGAGAAATTTGTTGATATGTCTACACTTGGATACTAATTCGCTTCTTTTATTTAGTAAATTGTTCATAGAAAGGATAATATTTCTTCCAGACACAATCTGCTGTTATAGATTCCATGTTTATAAGCATAACCTCGTGTATATATAAATATACAATATATATATATATATATATATATATATATATATATATATCGAAAAGATCCAGTATTAGCAATGTCATTGCACACAAAACGGAATATATGTGCTATAATCAAACAGGCATCACCACACTAGATGGAACCCCTCTTAAACTAGTAGACAAATTCACCTACCTAGGAAGCAGCGTCTCATCAACCGAAAAGGACACTGACACGCAGCTAACGAAGGCAGGGACAGCTATCGATAGGCTATCGATCATATGGAAATAAGAACTGACCGATAAAATGAAACGTAGTTTCTTCCAGGCAGCTGTCGTATCGATACTGCTGTATGGATGCACTACTTGGACGCTAACTAAACGACTGGAAAAGAAGCTAGACGGCAATTATACAAGAATGTTGCGGGCAATATTGAACATCTCCTGGCGGCAACACCCCACAAGACACCAACTATACGGCCACCTGCCTCCCATCACGAAAACTATCCAAGTTAGACAAACCAGACATGCAGGTCACTGCTGGAGAAGCAGGGACGAGCTCATAAGGGATGTACTCCTATGGACCCCCACATCTGGCCGGGCAAAAGCAGGACGACCAGCTCGAACATACATTCAGCAGCTATGTGAGGATACGGGATGTAGCCCTGAAGGCCTACCAGAGGCGATGAACGATAGGGAAAAGTGGCGAGAGAGGGTCAGGGATATCTGTGCCTGAGGTACGACATGATTATGATGATGATGACACCACTCAATATTCCGTATTCTTTGGTTATCAGTCCTGGTGACCAGTTTAAAAATAGCCCCTTGAAATTATATAGAACGTTGTCTCGACTTTCTTGTTGAAAATGACGTTATCTCATCTTTTGATAAAACTTGAACATTACTGAGTAAGCAGATCATTGTTGAGTTTTTCTATTCTGATTTTGATCGTGAATTTCGCCTAAAGTCCTGTTCAAATTCGTTGTTCAGTGTCTTGACGTCGTCATCTAGTTTGTTCATTCAAATCTTAAAACACTGAATTAATGCTTTATTTCTTGGTTTATTTCCATTGGTGAAAAAACTGTGAATAGAACTAAGAATGGCACAAGAAAGCTGCATTTTGATCTGGTATTCCCACAACGAGACGGAAAACCCACAAAGTCTAGTGGTTTAGTAAGTTGCTCCTGGGACGCTTTGGGTAAATGGTAATGATTCTTACCCCCGCCAAATCCTCACAGGCCCTATCACCTGATGAAGACTTTGTTAATGTCACTATTGTTATTGTTATTTTTTGTAAACACGGAACAGAATGAAATTTGAGATTTAAAAACAAGAACAATTCGCTGGAAAAAACAAATCTTATTGCAATTAGCAAGATTAAGCATATATTTAGACATGTTTGGTGAATCTGAATGCATCATTTTTCGCAAATGTTTAAATAAAATTGAATTATTAGGAAAAGTTTGTTTTCTATTCTTTTAAAATCTTCTTCAGTATTGATTAGGAAGATCAAAGAAGCAAGCACAAATTACTAAATGGAAGCTACTTGCAAATTAGTAAGTTAATCTGGAAGCAACCTGATCAGAATTCTTAATGACGCTTTCAAGCTGAGGCAATAACAGATATTGTACAAATACTTGTCAGATTAACTTTCAATTGTTATTATTAACATTTTACCACAGGAATTACTTATCTTCACAGCCTTACCCAAACGTCAATACGAAGGAGTCTAGTATAACAATTATCATCTTAGGAAATAGAATCGATGATCCGATAAATACACACATATATAGTGTTGATTTGATCAATAAACACACATGTGTATATAGAGGTTCAGTTTCTTTGCTTAATGACGTACCAACCTTCGTGAGTTATTTAATGCCAAAGATATCCGTGTAAGAGATCAGTAATCGTACAATTCAACCAATAATTAGTGGTGGGATAATGAAGTTCATGCCTTTTCTAAGGTTATCAGTGCGAATGTGAACGTTATAGTGCGACCGAAATTAAAAAATCGATTACCATACTATTGCAGTCCAGCAAGTTAACGAGTACAACACAAGTTCTACTATATATATATATATATATATATATATATATATATATATATATATATATGGTTGGTTTCATAGCATATAAACTCTTCCATGTTATTTTTATTTAATGCCAAATCCTGTATATATATATATGTGTGTGTGTGTGTGTATTTATGTATGCATGTATGTATAACTTTGTTATTACTTAGAATATTTGGACAACTGACCTCATCTTTACTATTGAACTCATAACGTTTCGGCCGATATGTCCATCGGCCTTCTTCAGGTGTGTCATGTCCACACAGTGTTTTGAACAGAACCGTTAATTTGAACCACAGACTGTTTCATTTCTCTTATCTGTCATCATCATCATCATATCGTGCTGGCAGCACGGATATCCCTGACCCTCTCTCGCCACTCCTCCCTATCGTTCATCGCCCTAGGTAGGTCTTCAGGACAACAACCTGTGTCCTCACATAGCTGCTGAATGTACGTTCGTGCTGGTCGTCCTGCTTTTGCGCGGCCGTGTGTGGGGATCCATAAGAGTACATCTCTTATGAGTTCATCTCTGCTTCTCCAGCAATGTCCTGCATGTCTGGTTCGCCTAACTTGAATAGTTTTCGTGATAGGGGGCAGGTGGCCGTACAGTTGGTGTCTTGTGGGGTGTTGCTGCCAGGACTTGTTCAAGATTGCACGCAGCATTCTTGTGTAGTTGCCATCTAGTTTCTTCTCCAGCCGTTTTGTTAGCGTCCATGTAGTGCATCCATATAGCAGTATCGATGTGACCGCTGCCTGGAAGAAACTGCGTTTCATTTTATCGGTTAGGTCTGATTTCCATATAGTCGATAGCCTATTGATAGCTGTCCATGCTTTCGTTAACCTCGTTTCGATGTCCTTTTCGGTTGATTCGACGCTGCTTCCTAGGTACGTGAATTTGTCTACTAGTTTAAGAGGGGTTCCTTCTAGAGTGGAGATGTCCCCCGTTTGGTTATAGCACATATATTCCGTTTTGTGTGCATTAACATGGAGGCCTATGCTTGCTGCTGCTCGTTCCAGGCTATGCAGAAGTGTTTCGGCTTGGTCAGGTGTATTTGCCAGTATCGCTATGTCATCGGCGTAGTCGGCGTCGGTAATTGTTGTTGCGGGGTATCTTCTGCTTCTTTTCTTCGTCAGTTCGAAGCCATTCTCTTTGATTTTGTCAATCGATGTTCTAAGTACGTAGTCTAGACAAATGATAAAGAGATACGGAGCCAGCGTGTCCCCTTGTAGTACTCCTGCTACAATGTCGAAGTATTCTGTGTCTCCATCTGGTGATCGTACTTTTACTTTAGTGTTTCTATAGAGAATCGTTATTGCCGCTACGGTTTCTTTAGGTATGCCGTACGCTAGTAGGATTTGTTCCATCTTTCCTCTGTGAATGGAGTCGAAAGCCTTGGTGAAGTCGACAAATATTAATGTCGCTTGTAGGTTCTTTGCCCGTACACCTTCAAGGATTCTGCGGATGGTTAGTATTTGTGAGGTCGTAGATCTATTTCTTCGGAAGCCATTTTGGTTTTTTCTAAGTATGTTGTCGATTTTGGGTTCTATTCGGTTTCGTAGTAGGGCATTGTAGATTTTGGCAGCTATGGATGTAAGTGTTATGCCTCGGTAGTTTTTGGCTAATCCGAGGTCCCCCTTTTTAGGGAAGGGGAGTATGCATCCCTTCGTCCATCTATCTATCGGATTTTGATTGTATACTGCGTTGCAGTGTCGGAGCAGTACGTCGTCGAATTGTCTGGTCTTCCATACTTCCGGGGGAATTTCGTCCAGTCCTGCAGCTTTCCTATTTTTAATTTTTCTGAGAACCGAGTCGAGTTCTCCTTGTGTGAACGGTCCAAGTTTAATGTCTAATTGTTTGCTAATTATTCTGGTGATTGGTTCATGCGTTATTTTTGGTGGGTTTCCAAGTAAGTTTTCGAAGTGCTGTTTCCACAGTTTTATTCTTTCTTGTTGGTTTGCTGCTTTAAGTTTTGCTTTGGCTGTGTTCTTTCTTCTGCTCACTTCGTTTATTGTTTGCCAGGCAATTCTAGATTGTCTATCTTCTACCGAGTCTCTAATCTTATCTATCTGATTTTTAATGTATTCCGTCTGTTCCTTTATATATATGCCTGCTAATTGATATTGTGCTGTTTTTAGTTTTAAGGCATTTGTGTTTGTTGGGTTTTTTCGATAGTTTTTGGAGGCTGTTTTCACTAGTGCACGTTTTTCTCTCACCACTAAGGTTTCCCATGGGACTCTATATTTAGTTTTAATTTTTGTTGGAATGTATTTTGCTGCTGCCTCAAGGTGTGCATTGACGAAATTTTCGTATTCGTCGTTTGGTGTACTTTTTTCCGTCTTTTCTTGTAGTGTTTCGAATCTGTGTCTTAATTCTAATACGTATTTATCTCTTACATCTTTGTTGTTTAATAGGGCCCAGTCATAGTGTTTGGTGGTCGCTGTTCGTTTGTCGTTTTTTCGTAGGCTTAACCGTATTTTCGCCGTGACTATTCGGTGATCGGTGGACACACCCTCAAAAGAGGAGTATGCCTCGCAATTCAATGCACTATTCTTCCATTTCTTGTTTATAAGGACGTAGTCTATCTGAGCTTTAGTATTGTTTGCGTACGTGTATGTCCATAGTTTGCCCTCTCTTTTTTGGTAGTTTGTATTGAGGCATGCTAATCTATTTTCTATCATGAAATCTGTTAGATGTTGCCCATTCCTATTTGACGTGTTGTGGAGGCTGTATTTGTTGTTTCCGTTTTTCCCGATTTGTGCATTCATGTCTCCGCCTTAGACCGCCCCCAAAGCTACCTAAAATATCAGTAGTAAATAAAAGTCCAAACGAAGAAGAAGCATTTGAACTCAGGAGCCAAGTGGAAGAAATATGTCAATATTGGTCAGTATGTCTTTAATTCCCTTCAGTTGAGACTGAATCTGCAACCTCTAGATGATTTCACTGAGAAGCACTTTCCAACCAAACGCCTTATCTAATTCATCATATGCCCTTGCCGGCCAATTCAGAATTCTTTGGGACTTATAAACGTAATCCCTCAATCTACTCATGCTTTTACCATAGCTCATAATGCAATTTTTTTTCAGAAATTTGGACAAATTATATTTTACATCGATAGATGTTCTAAGCACGTAGTCTAAACAGGTGATAAAGGGGTATGAGACCAACGTGTCTCCTTGCAGTACACCTGCTACAATGTCGAAGTAGTCCGTATCTCCATTCGGAGAACGGACTTTTAGTTTGGTGTTTCTATACAGCATCATTATGACTGTGACGTTAACTTTTGATCGGCCCTAGGCGAGTAGAATTTGTTCTATCTTTCCTCTGTAACAACGGAAGCCACTACTATTGTTGGACTATATCTTTATTCTGTATTCACTAATCCTATGTTCTTGTCTACTAATAGTCTCTTTATTGTATATACTTTTTCCTGAGAATATATCTCTATTTCCTCTGATATCGTGGTTTGTCCTTTATTTAATATTACAAGCGTTCACTAACCAGAACGCAACAATATATATATAAACAAGAAGTTATATGGTTCTAAATGGATGAAAATACAGAATGTTTTACAACTTGAATTGATGGTAGTTACCTAAGTTTGTTGCTTTCTTGGTGAAGTACCACTAAAAAATACATAAAGATCATCGAATATAGACAAATGTTATATGTAGCAACAAACAGTTTTGACTTCCGCTCAAGTCGCACTGAACGTAGCAGTTCCGATTAGAATATCGAAGTTAACACCAGTTAAACAGCGACTGAATGAGACTGACAGACATAAAATAAGCCATGTGGTATTTACAAAAGTTTTTTTCTTATACCGGTAAGCAGGCAAAGTTTTCTCTTGTTGACGTAGTTCTTCATCATCATCCCATCATGGATTTTCGACACATTGCGAAGACCTATCAAGCTAAACTTGTCGTTTTGTGAATCCTGTTTTCCTCTTTGTTTTGAAGAGAATTGATCGATGATTTGAATGTGTGTAAATACTTGCAAGGAAACGTCTTTAGATTTGAAAAATATGGTTGGAAAGGACAACGAAGACTTAGAAATGTGCAAAGAACTTAAATCTGTCAAAATCATCTGGGTTTTCTGGCTAAAATAGCTGCTACTTGAATAAACCTTAAGATTTGTCATATTTTTGTAAGGTGAGTTACAGTTCGACAGCTCTCAATGCTTTTGCTGAGGTCGTAAAAGCGACGAATTTCACTAGATTGTGAGATGCCGAACTCGCCTGATACTTTCCGTGGACTACTCTGTACCTTGGAGCACGGCCTTGGTATACACGGTTTCATGGCAACTCAAACTTGCCCACTCATCGATGTTTATGAAATCGAGCGTAATTTCTTCAACCATCAGGTTACTGTCCTGTGATCAACGACACTTTGACCTTTCGCACAACAAATATTTTGGGTTGCCTCCACGGCTTTATAGCCTAGTTCGAACCCTAAAAGGATAAATTTCCGAATTATACTACGTTGCATGTTCATCTGGGCAGCTTTCAGATCACATACGGAACATAGCAATACACAAAGTGTCAGTGCACCAACTACCACGGTACTACCAACCACAGCGCGTACCTACCACGGCTTGAACTGCTTCAGTCGCGTTATATACACAATGTAAACTA
This sequence comes from Sepioteuthis lessoniana, assembly GCA_963585895.1. NCBI lineage: Eukaryota > Metazoa > Mollusca > Cephalopoda > Myopsida > Loliginidae > Sepioteuthis > Sepioteuthis lessoniana. The sequence goes on from OY757926.1 coordinate 85,002,598, forward strand.
GCTCCTACCAAAATATTGCAAAACTTTTAACTCAACCTAGCAGAATGTTATTTCGATAATGTTTTAAATTCAAATAGAAGCGTAAGAACCACTCTTAACTCAACAAAATATCAAAGATCGGAACCAATTTAAGTAATGTTGCAAAGACATTACCCAAGATTTTTATTTCGGTAAGTAATAATCCCGAGGGTGTCTGGAGAAAATTCAGAAAACTATCATTAAGACAGTCTTCGACTGCCAGGAATGGTTGGGGAGCGATTCTGGTCACTTTCCCAACGAAGAGAATCTTTACTGCCCATTGAGTTTAAAGAAAATAACAACAAAAATACGTAAACGCTTCATATAACCAAAATATTTCTCGTTGTTGATTATCATATTTACCCAACCCTTCTGCTCGGGCAGGATATGACACAAGGTCAATTTTTAAGCGGAGTTTAACAGGTTTGAGTTCAGAGTATTCCTTCTCCAAGACTAGTTGCCTCACCAAGGCTGAAGAACCCAGTCTGTCCTACTATTTACCCATTGCTGGAGAGAGAATAATTAGATTCATACTTTTCCCAAGGGTATTAGTGCTATGTGAAATGCAATCAGTCTCGTCCGGGATTTGAACTCGACGATAACCATTACACCACAGGCAACTTCTCGTTGTTGATTATGTTCCACCTTCTATTATCTATTCTGATCAAATGAAAATCTTCTAAGGGGATCAAAATTTTTGCCATTCTGTAATACTTCGAGTATTGAAACAAATATGATCTTATTCAAAAACGTTTGAAGTTTTCTGCAAGCAAAATAGTTGATAGATAGGTAGCTAAGTATGAAAGGAGATAGCTTCGTAGATCTATATTAACAGAGATGGATAGATTTGATTTCTTTGATCGCATACCAACCTTCGTGGGTAATTTAATGCCAAAGCCAGCCAAATAGAAGAACAGTAGTGGTACTATTTAATCCATAGCTAGGAACATAAAGTGAACGTGATAGTATGACTTGAGTATATATATATATAGAGAGAGAGAGAGAGACTGAGATAGATAGATAGATAGATAGATAGATAGATAGATAGATAGATAGATAGATATTTGACCCATCCTTTCGGTACGAGCAAGTTTTGACAGATGGTCAATTTTTAAGCGTTGTAAAGCTGGTTCGAATTTTGAGCTTTACTTCTACTAGACTGGGGCCCTACCAAGGCTAAGAACCTTGTCTATCCCATCTCTCAATAGCTGGAGGGAGATAGATGGATTCATGCCTTTCTTAAGATAGATAGACAGGAACAAGCTGGGATATATATATATATATATATATATATATATATATATATATATACGATTATACTGGGTGAATGAAAAGTAACTCATTTTAAAATTCTTTTTTAATCTATCAACAAAACATTTTACAAGAAGGGAATATGTGATTTTTTAAAATGAGTTTCTTTCCAGTCACCGTTAACTTAGTGGGTAGAGTGTTCACCAATGGCCTAGGAGACCTGACACATTTCTTCCTGGCACACATTTCTTGTTGATTCGGTGACTTTATGGCCAAGTTCCAACTAATTGGTTGGTGGTTGGGTTTTATGGCATATCAACATTTGTAGGTTATTTAACGCCAAATCCATTTTAATGCAAATAGTCAGTTCTATGTCAAACAATTCAGTTTAGCATGAGTACACAATTTAGATGTCAAAACAGTTCTATTTACAACAATTCAATTCAGCACAAATTCGCAGTTTAAATGCAAAAAAACAGTACGTCAAGAAACCATGGTTTAGTTCTATTTAACTCATAGATATGACCCTTATCAGGTGCTACCACTTCGGGCCAGAGTGGACAGGGGAGTGATGGCAATAAAGGGGTACTCCACATTCCCCGAAGTTCCAGGATTACTGGAACCTCACCATCAGATTGTTTAGTGTCATATCCAGAACACTCATTAGTGGGTTGTCTAACCCCTCTGTAGAGAAGCAGTCGGTGTATTCTACAGCCCCCCCCCCACCCGAGCCGACCGGGCAAAGTTCCAACTAGTGATGCGTAAGTTCCCGAATTATATGGCGGATCACTTTCATATGTGAGTCTTTCAATTCACTTATGGAATAAAGCAAAGCGCAACGTGTCAATACACCAACTATCACGTACTACCAACCACGGTGAGTAGCTACCACGGCTTAAACTACTTCGGTCACGTGATAGTCGTATCACAAACAATCACGTATCAAAATACTGCAAAACTTTTGACTCACTCTAGTTGTTCATGTTGTCCTATCCAGAAAACCAGACAAATGGATTTATATGTGAAATCAATAACAGTTAATCTATATTCTCAGGTGCACCTTGGCAACTGATCACGTGTTTCCTGTTAATTGATTAAGAATATTTAAAGACTCGTGAGGTTCCAATATCGCGTTGTTGCCTTAAATGTCAAAGAGATTCAACTTTCCAAGTGGAACGACCGAAGTCGAAGGCGTTCAGTTGTTCTCCTTTTTTTGTGATTTGTGGAAAAACTCTTGAGAAAAATACTGGCATGCGCTTTTCAAAGATTTCTTTGAGAGTTTATTCTTGTTTCCGAGACGCTTCTTCTGATGGGCATAAAACTACTTCCCAGTTAGGAATTAAAAAAAAAAGATACTGTCTTCGAGAAACGGAAATGGTTATCAGCAAACGTTCTGCTATGTAAGACGACAAACCACATTCGAACAGAAAAAGAAATAAACTGATATCTTTCCTAGCTCGTTTGCGAAAACAAAGACGGACAGACAGACAGACAGGTGGACAGATATAAATAGGTAAACGGATTGAGAAAAATGTAAACAGACAGACTGTTAGATTGACAGATAGTCAGATAGAAAGACAGATTGATTTCAATATTAGCGAGACGAATTAAAAGATGAAAAAAAAAAGAGAAATTGATTTTTAAAAAGTCAGAAATAAAGTTAATTATGAACAGTCGGCGTGAGGACAATTTAGAAGAACGATATGCAATAAAATTCTGTTTTAAACTAGGAAAAAATGCTACAGAAACGTATGGAATGCTTCACACTGCTTTTGGACCATCTTGCATGAATCGAGCATGAGTTTTTGAGTGGTATAAGAGATTCAAGAAGGCAGGGAGTCTGTGAGGGATGATGAGAGGTGTAGGAGGAGAAAGGAAGTCAATATACCAGAGTTGATTGGCCAAATAAAGAATTTTATGAATAAGGACCGTCGTGTGTCTATAGAGACAATAAGTGCACAGTTTGATGTCAGTGTGGGAACTGTACACACAATTATTCGCGAGGAACTGAAGATGGGGGAGATTTGCGCGAAGTTTGTCCCAAGGGTGCTCAGAGAAGATATGAAAGAAAGACGTTGTCATGACAGCAGGGAGATGGTCGAGCTGATCAATTCAGATCCCGCAGTTCTTGATGCTCCGGTGACCTGCGATGAAAGCTGGATTTACTACTATGACCCAGAGACCAAGAGACAGAGTTCCCAGTGGAAGCATGCTGGCTCTCCCAGACCCAAGAAGGCCAGACAGAGCAAATCCACCCACAAACTTTTGATGATCCCTTTTTTTTTTACAGCACTGTCATGATCTACATGCATTGGTTTCCCACTGGAGAGACAGTCAACAATGAATGCTATGTTGAGGTTTTACGGATAGATAGATAGATAGATAGATAGATATTATAATCATTATTAGATGGATAGAGCGAGAGAGAGAGAGAGAGAGAGAGAGAGAGAGATGAAGAAAAATAGGATGAATTAGAAGGAAAGGAAGAAAGAGAAATGGTAGAGACATACATATATATATACATACATAAATACATACATACATACATACAGAAAGAAAGAAAGAAGCTACATGAATAAAACGAGATAGATAGATAGATAAAAAAATGTTCAATTAGAAATAAATGAATTACGTAGACAGATAGATAGATAGATAGATAGATAGATACTGACAGACAGATAGACAGACAGAGATTTCTTTCCACGAGTCAAAGACACGTACCTCACGCACCAATTATAGTTGACCCGAATTTTGCACTTTTAATGCCGGCTATTTTTACCTATTTTAATTCGATTTGAAAACCATCATCTTCTTCTAGTTGGTTGCCGGAAGTATATTCCACGACATTACCCTTATTCAGAAATGGATCAGCGAAAGACATTTTTCACGCATGGCATTTAATATCTATTTACGAATCTTTTCAACCGTGAGTTCATTGCTTCCTAACATATCTGGTTACAACAATTTTATATGTGTATTCATCTTTGACTTATAAAACTACATAATATTGATTATTCCAAATAGGTTACTCGCACACACATACACACACATACGCACATACACTCACGTATATATAAAAAGTGTGTCTGAAAAGTAACAGGACTAATGTTTACAAAAAGTAATTCAAATTCTAAATAACAAATTACGTGGTTCCCCGACAAAGTAATCCCCCTCAAATCTAATGCACTTTTTATTCCATCTCTGCTACACTTTTATGCACTGCTAGAATGATTCTTCTGGGATGCCACTTTGCTCTGTCCTTACGAACCTTTTGGTGGCCTCCACGGCTTCAAAACGGATCTCTTTGATGATCCTCCTTGATCTTTGGGAAAAAATAATAAGGAGCAAGATCAAGTGAATATGGCCATTGTTGCAGTACGGCGAGGTCCTTCTCACCCAAGAACTGCCAAATGCTTAGCACACCCATTCTCGTTACTTTTCGGACATGCTCAAATCTTCGGTGATAATCTTTCAAACATTGTCCTTTCTTCATGTCCAACTGATTTGTGATTATTTGAACGGTCAAACGATGATCGCCATTCAACACCGGCATTAGCAGCGTGACGTTGACTTCACTCCTGCTTGTTGAAGTCCTCCCACACCTGGCGACATCTTTCACCTCTTTACGACCCTCTTTGAACTTCTTGTGTCATTAAGAAACACATGTGTGTGACATGGTATTGTTTCCATTCTCTTACCGAGGCATCTCAAGACTGAGTTTTCTCCAATCTGACATACAATTTAAAGTTTATTCGTTCCTCAATGCTCATAGCTGAATGATCTGAAAAAAAAAGAGCCGTAAACAAAAGAATTTGAAAAAAATGTTATGGTTGCAAAGAGATAAGATTACAGTCATACACTCCCAAAATATCTTGTTAGATGATAACACAATTTGCTCATCACTCTTTCGCTCATAGCTCAGAAAGTACACCCAGTTTTGTAACTATTCAGACATATATATATATATATATATATATATATATATATATATATGTATATATTGTTAATCACAGACAAACTGTTTTGTTGTACCCAAATTCTTCAACCCTCAATAGTTGATATGCCATAAAACCAAACCAAACCAAACCAAATCACATATATTTAAATTATATTTATAAAGAGGATTTAGCATTAAATAACCTACAATGGTTGATATGCCATAAAATCAAACCAAACGAAATCATATAAATTTAATATATATGTATAAAGAGGGTTTAGCATTAAATAATCTACAATGGTTGATATGCCATAAAACCCAACCATACGTTTAAATAAGTAAAAGATATGGGCGGCATTGTCACTAATTCGTTTTTGATTCTATTATATTCCATTTGGAATAATGACATTCTGGTATCTTTGGTTTCGGAGAAAATCAATTTTTACCTTTTAAAAAATTGTTCCTGGTGAACTTATTTATGAGATATTTTATACACAGTACCCTGAAATACTTTCAAAATGTTTGACCACAGATAAACGCGGACACCGTCGTGGTATAATGGCTAATGAGCTGTTCTCATATATCTGTTGATGCTGAATAGTGTAGTCGAAAAAATTGCGGTTTTGTCATAAAACTAAGCTAATCTTAGTTCCTCTGGACAGCTATGGGTAGAGCAGACTAGGATTTTAACCTTGATACAGCAACGGATCTACAAAAAGGAAAACTGACTTCAAACCAGCTCTCCTCTCAGTCATTTGCTTACATAGTTAAATGATTAAAGACTTCTGTTTGAAACGATTCAATTTAGCATAAGTCATTTGTTTGCACTTTGTTTAAATGTCAAACAGTTCTATTCGACCCATAGATTGGTGCAACCAATCGCAAAGTTTCAGCACTACTGGAGCCTCGACATTAGATAGTTTAATACCATATCCAGGACACTGGATATATATATATATATATATATATATATATATATATATATATATATATATATAATTTTTTTATCTCGCAATGTTCATGTGAATAAGAAACTATTGTATTAATTTAGATACCAATATCTTTGTCATAGATACTAAAGATACCTTTTTAATTGCTTCTATTTTGCGTTAAAATTCACCACATTTTATTTTCACTTTCAACTTTACTGGAAGCAGCATTTCATTAACTTATTGGACAGTTACTGTGACTATTCGGCAGACTTTAAGAGAAATTAAAAACATAATGAATCTCTTCGATAAAGAAGACGATGCAAATCAACAAATTAAACTGAATTCGTGTCTACAAAGAATCGTAAAAATGATTTTTAAACAATCCCTACTATTGAACTTCGACCAACTAACTTCCCTCACAAATTGACCACAAGATCGACTTAGTAAAAAAGAATTTCAGAGAATTCGCAATCAAAAGATCATTGAAAAAGATTAAAACAAATCTGACAGCACCCCCCACCCCACAATTCACCACTTGATATAAAATAAAGACGGATTGAGATCCTATTTACCCAACCCCTCCGCTCGGGCGGGATATGACACAAGGTCAATTTTTAAGCGGAGTTTAACAGGTTTCAATTCAGAGTTTTCCTTCTCCTAGACTTGTTGCCTCACCAAGGCTGAAGAAACCAGTCTGCCCTACTATTTATCCATAGCTGGAGGGAGAATAATTGGATTCATACCTTTCCCAAGGGTATTAGTGCTATGTGAAATGCAATCATCCTCGTCCAGGATTTGAACTCGTGTCGCCGTGTCCATTTCCTACGACGATAACAATTACACCACGGGCACCCGATTGAGATGCTGTTAATTTAAATCAATCAATTTGTATTGTAAAATGACCTGTCAACGTATTTAATGCCTAATAATTTTTCACTAAAAGGAAAGGATTTATTGGGTTTCATTTGTTGGAATCGAATTTGCCTTGTATTTATTCATTTATTCGTTTATCTATTTTTAGGTGAAGACTTGTTGATGACTATAATTGCTTTTTTTAAATTGTAATCTTCTTCATCAAAATTTTGGCTGCATTAACAAAAGAATAATTCAGTCGGGTCGTTATCTCTTGTTAAAAAAAACTAGTAAACTACAAGGTAAAAACAATTATGATTGTTGACATATCTTTATATAAAATTAATTAAAAATATAAATTGAAAACTACGTGAACGTAAATTGGTTAAATAACACCACTTCAGTTAAAGAAGAAGAATAGCTTTGGTTTTAAATAACTAATGAATTCCCTTATCCTCCCACTTGAATTGTACCACAACTGTCATTCTACTAGGATTGTTTTGATAATAAAAACATACAAAGCTTGATATGTCGTTAAACAAATAAAACAAACCAAATAGCGTCGACAAATCAGAAAGTGGAATTTTGATAAGGTGTGTTATTTTAGTGACAATAACATTAAAATTGCAGACGTTAGTCAAATCTTACAAGGTGCATACGATTAGTTTCCAGACTTTTTTTTCGTATGGGCACTTTTATTGATAGGTCACACATGAAACTCTTGTCGCCTTCAAAGTAATCTCCTCCGGTTGCAATGCACTTGTTGCACCGTTCCAACAACTTCTGGAAGGCCCCATGGAAGTCCTCTTGTGTGAGCGTATCAATGACTTTCGTCGCAGCCTCTTTCATCTCCTCAATTGGCTCATAACGACAGCCTCTGAGCTTAGGGAATAACCAAGTCATAGGGAGCAAAGTCTGGACTATAGGGAGGGTTAAGAACTGTCTTGATGCCCATCTTGCTCAAATAGTCTGAGACAAAGAAAGGAGTTATGGACTGGTGTATTGTCCTGGTGGAAATGCCACTGACCCGATTTGAAGAGTGCTGGCCTCTTCCGACGGAATCTATTTCTGAACTCCCTTAAAACCTCAACATAGTAACCCTAACCCTAAACCTGTGGCCAATCAACTCTGGTGTATTAACTTCCTTACTCCTGCCACACCTCTTATCATCCCTCGCAGACTCCCTGCCTTCCTTGAATCTCTTATGCCACTCAAAAACTGATGCTCGATTCATGCAGCATGGTCGAAAAGCAGTCTGAAGCATTCCATACGTTTCTGTGGCATTTTTCCAAGTTTAAAACACAATTTTATTGCATATCATTCTTCTAAAGTGGCCTCACGTCCAGATTGCATTTTTGAAATTCCCCAGCTGTGACAATCAGGTTTTCGTCGGGTATATTCTAATTGCTGCTATAGCTGTTCATTTAAATCTGAAATCATAAAAAGTAGTCAGTCACCTCATAAGATGTATAGCAATAGCATACTGAATTTCCAAGAGTCTACAACCATTTTAAATGCCCATACAAAAAAAGTCTGGAAACTTATCGTATGCTTTTCGTACGAGAACCAGTTATTGTTATTTACGCCCCATTTCATTTCTTTGGTTTCTCCGACTTAAGCGTGATTTAAAAAAAAGCAACCAAGATAAAATATACTAATTACAACTTAGTACTTACCATTTTCTAACTTCAGTGTTACTTTTTATAAAACCTTGTAAAAAATGATACAGTTGACTGATGCCCGACTGTGAGACTGATAACAAAAGTTTAGACAGAAGACTCTTGCGATAGGTGCGATAAACAGTCGCACATGAGAGTTAGAAATTTTTAAAAAGAGTAAGGCATGAATGTAATGAGCTACCGACTTAACAAGAACTTGAATTTCGGTGCTTAGCGACCATCTTCTCGAATTGGTGGGGAGCTATGATTTGTCAAACTATACATTTTTCCGTCATTGATTCGATAAGACCATTTCACGTCTTCCTTTTCTTTTTTAGACTCGTCCAGAGGGAATTTGTAACATCAGTAATAAAGTGAGTGATATTTTTCTGTGACCAAGAGTCTGACTTTTTAGTTTTGCTTCTGTGAACTCGTCATAATTCTCGTTTTTGTCTCCGTCCACTTTCTTCAAGACTCAACTACATTTGGTACATTGTGTGTGTATGTGTGTGTGTTGGAGTGATTTCGGATTTCACTTATCGTTATTTTTTCTCTGCGTATATGTGAATGTATGTCTGGGGATTTTTTTGTGTGCATGTAAATATATATATATACAACGTATTAAATATCGAAAACAAATGAGGAGTAAAGTAGGCAAAGAGAAACACCCACTAAGAAAAAGGAAGGACCGGCATTCATTAAAAAACCCATAACCAACTGAAAACCATTCAAACTACAAACACGAGTGAGTTCAAGTCTCATTGAATACCCCATCAACAAGGCCTTTTGACATACATGTTCTCTGACGAAAGTATCAAGCTGGAAACATACACGTATGTAAGAACAAAATGAATAAATAAATTCTAAAAAATACAAATCTCTTCAAGGACCTACTCATTTTAAAATATATGTGTATATATATATATATATATTAGTTAAAGCTCTTTATATATATATATATGTAAAGAGCTTTAACTAAAGTGAGTCAAATGTTTTGCAATATCTTAGCAAGAAGAGACGCAATTCGGGCGCTCTTGATGCCTTGCCGAGCATGTGAAGGTTTTGAACCACACTGGATTGTGAGACGCCGTGCTCGCCTGATACTCTCAAAGTACTATTTTCGAACTAATACTCCTGCGAAAGTATCAACTTTAAATAGTATCCCTGCTGATCTTCAAAAATGAATTTAGCATGAAATAACCCAAAGAGGTTGATATGCCCGGAGAAAAAGAAACCTGACCGACTTCGCCGGATACTCTCAGTGTACTACTCGACGCATTTATTTCCATGGTTTTGAGTACGGCCTCGGAATCGACACTGGTGTTTCCTGGTCGTTGAGGTTTTTCAACCCAAGCGAAATTTTGGTACGTCCCGCAAACTACCACGTACTAAAACATTAGAGGAATGTGTTTTCTGATACAATTTTGATTGGTAAAGAGTGGGACTTTTTTTAATTAACTAATTCTCACAGATCTTAAACACTATATACTTCTACCAATAGACAGCACAACGACAATTATAACGACCGTTATTTAATTATATGTTTTATCTATTTTAACGGCATATCAAACCGTTTGGCTTTATTCAATGCCAAAAGGTTAGGGATTCATGCTTATTGTACATTTATAATTAGATTTTTGTGAACTTGCTTCTCAAGATTTTTTAAAACATTGAATACGAATAATTTAAAAATAACAATTTTGGCCTATAGATATACACAGGTATTTGATATCAAGTATTCCTATCCATTAAAAACAATTTGCTAACTGTTGTGGGCTTTCAAGAATTCCTCTCTAATACAAATAAATTGCACAAATTTGTATGATTTCAAGTATTCCTACTCAATACAAGTTATTTGCAAATGTTTCTATCATTTCAAGTATTCCTATCTAATACTAATAATTATAAGGTTTTTAGTAATTATTTCTATTTAGTAGCTATTTTTTGCACGCTGTTGTATGGTTTTAAGTATGTAATTATAATCCTTAGCAAATAATTATAGCTTCAAGTAACTATTCTTAATACAAATGAGTTACAGTTATATGGCATCAAGTATTCCTATCAAATACAAATAATTTTTAAATATACCTATTTGACCCATAAATGAGACTTACAGATTTTTAAAGACGGATGTCTGCTTTCTTTCTTTCTTTCTTTCTTTCTTTCTTACTAAAATCTCAAACACCCAATAAAGACTCAAACTCTTTTTAACTCTGTATGATTCATAGATATAAGGATAGCAGGTGCGACCGCTTAGGGTTAGAGTGGACCTGAGAGTAATGACTATGAAAAGGTAAACTACACTCCTTATATTTTGAGAACCACAACCTTACCATCAAGATGAACATTAGAGTTATACCACGGCACCCCACTTTGGAGGTGGATGCGCCTTACCCCTCTACAGTCGGCATATTCTAAGCTCTGCCGACCAGGCGATGGATTCCCGTTGTTATTACACGGCAATTGTTTTCTTTATCAGTTTTCTGGTTATTTTTTCTTGAGTTCAACGTTTCAGCCGTTGTATCCTTCGGTTCATTTTATTCATTTATATTCAGTAACGTTCCAGAAATAACGGATAGAAATATTTGTTTTATTAAAGTTTCAATAGATGTTTTATCTTGGTAGCTTTTTGGCATAATAATCGAATTTTTTCATCATTCCATGGCGCAATGGTTAACAAAGTCGATAAACTGACAACTACAGCTGCAGTGCATTTGATTCTAATAAGAATTCAACCCTTGCTTCCTTGTGCCAAACTTTGGTTAATAAAGTAAGTAACAATTCGAAATAAAGAATTGAATAAATTTGAAGGAATTTTCTAAGATTTTCCTAAATTGATATCTCAGGCGATGTTTAGAATTTTTGACTACGTCTTTGTTCACCTCTGCAATGGCCGCTCAGTGAAGAGAGAATTGTATTCGTTTTAAGTAATTGTTGAAGAATCCCTTTCAAGGAATGATATACTCGACCCTCACATGAACTTAGGATTTCCGGTGAAGGTTTGAATTTATTTACTGCTGGATCAACTAACAATATGGGATTGAAATCCATCTTCTTCGACATTAGATACATCATGTTCGTGATTCTTCTGAAACGAACTCGACTATTTAGTGTTGTTCGGTAAGGAATATAAAAGAAAATATGCTTTGATGAAATAATTCTGGCATGCACTGAATAAGAAAAGATTTTAAAAAAATAGATAAATAGTCAGATTTATATATAGCTATGAATAAAAGAGAGACAGATTGAAACATGAAAAGAAAGAAAGAAAGAAAGAAAGAAAGAAAGGATAATAGAGAAAAGAAGGAAGGAGATGAAGATCGAAATGAACAGACTGAGATTGATAGATAGATAGATACAAACAAAAGCAAGCCGAATTAGAAAGAAAGAAAGAAAGAAAGAAACATTAACTTGGATATAACCTGAGATAGATAGATAAATAGATAATAAGCACATTAAATAAGAAAGAAAGAAAGAAAGAAAGAAAGGATAATAGATAAAAAGAAGGAAGGAGATGAAGATCAAAATGAACAAACTGAGATAGATAGATAAATAGATAGATAGATACGAACAAAAACAAGCCGAATTAGAAAGAAAGAAAGAAAGAAAGATATGAACAGGAGTGGGATACATAGAAACACATTGTCAGCAAAATAGGTATATATATGAGGAGATCAATATGGATAGATATAGTCGTTTTCATGAAACAAATTACCAAAAATAGTATTATCATAATTGAATGATAATATTTTGCCAAGATTCTTCCGATACAAAAATATGTACATTACATTACGATACAACAAGAAAGAAAAGAATTCTACTTAGTGCTGGAGAGCCGCTTCTTAAATAATATTCCTTGTTCCTGTATCCTTTTGAAAATATGTTCTTATCACGATTTGAGGATATCCGGCATACAGCTGGCCACGTAAAAACAAGGATCTGAGCTTATCTCTGTTCCTTCATTCATGAGACTGAAAAAAGTTTCTACTTAATTTATTTTACCCTCTGATGACCTACTGACCTTAGATGATCTACCCTCTGATGACCTATTGATCTTGGATGATCTGCCTTCTGATGATCTACTGACCTTGGGTGATCTGCCCTCTAATGACAAACTGACCTTGGATAATCTGTATTCTGATTATCTTTGGATAATCTGTATTCTGATGACTTTGGATGATCTACCCTCTGATGACCTTGGATATTCTGCTTTCAGATGATCTACTGATCTTGGGTGATCTACCCTTTGAGAACGTACTGACCTTGGGTGATCTGCCCTCTAATGATCTACTGACCTGATAACCTATAGTGATCTGCCCTCTGGTGGCAAACTGGCTTTTGGTGATCTACCATTTGATGTCCTACTAACATTGGATGATCTGCCTTCTGATGATCTGCCTTCTGACCTTGGGTGATCTACCCTCTAATGACCTACTGACCTTTTGTGATCTGCCCTCGGATGACTTACTGATCTTGGGTGATCTACCCACCGATGACCTTACTGACCTTGGGTAATCTGCCACCTTTGGTGATCCGCCCTCTAATGACCTACCGACCCTAGGTGATCTACTCTCTGATGACCTACTGACCTTTGGTGATCTGCCTTCTGACCTTGGGTGGCCCACCTCTCTGCTGACCTATTGATCTTAGGTGATCTGCTCTTTGATGACCTGGTGACCTTAGGGGATCTGCCTTTTCGGATGACCTTCTGACCTTGGATATTCTGCTTTCTAATGATCTACTGACGTTGGGTGATCTGCCCTCTAAATGATATACTGACCTGATGACCTACTGACTTTAGGTGATCTGCCCAAGATCGGTAAGTCATCCGAGGGCAGATCACACAAGGCAAACTGGCTTTTGGGGATCCACCCTCTAATGACCTACTGACCTTGTGTGATCTGCCCTCTGATGACTTACTGACCTTGAATGATATGCCCCTTTGGTGATCCGCCCTCTAATTACCTACCGACCTTAGGCGATCTACCCTCTGATGACCTACTGACCTTAAGTGATCTGCCCTCTCATGACCTACTGACCTTGGAGGATCTGCCTTCTAATGGCCTACTGTCCTTAGGTTGTCTGCCTTCTGATGATCTACTGACCTTGGGTGATCTGCCCTCTGATAACCTACTGACCTTGGGTGGCCCGCCTCTCTGATGACCTATTGACCTTAGGTGATCTGCCCTTTGATGATCTACTGACCGTTGGGTGATCTTCCCCTCTGTGGACCTAATGACCTTGGATGGTCTGCTTTCTGATGATTTACTGAGGTTGGGTGATCTGCCTCTCTAAATGATCTACTGACCTTATGACCTGTCTTAGGTGATCTCCCCACCGTTTGCAAACTGGCTTTTGGTGATCTACCCTCTAATGACCTACTGACCTTGTGTGATCTGCCCTCGGATGACTTACCGATCTTGGGTGATCTACCCACCGATAACCTTACTGACCTTGGGTAATCTGCCCCCTTTGGTGATCCGCCCTCTAATGACCTACCGACCCTAGGTGATCTACTCTCTGATGACCTACTGACCTTTGGTGATCTGCCTTCTGATGACCCACTGACCTTGGGTGGTCCGCCTCTCTGATGACCTATTGACCTTAGGTGATCTGCTTTCTGGTGACCTACTGCCATCTGCCATCTTGGAGAATCTGCCCTACTAATGACTTACTGACCTTTGGTGGTCTGTCTTCTGATTATCTACTGACCTTGGGTATCTGCCCTCTGATAACCTACTAATCTGGGATAATCTACTATCTGATGGCCTATTTGACCTTGTGTGGTTTGCCCTCTGATGATCAACTGGCTTTTGGTGATCTCCCATCTGATGACCTACTGACCTTGCGTAATCTGCTTTTTGGTGATCTGACTTCCGATAATCTACTGAATTTCGGTGATATGTCCTCTGATGATCTACTGCCCTTATGACCTATTGAACTTGGGCTATCTACCCTCTGATGACTTACTGACCTAGGATGATCTGCAACCTTGGGTGATCTGCCCTCTGATAACCAACCGACCTTAGGTGATCAACACCCAAGGTGGCAGAATACCCAAGGATTTACCTTCTGATGACCTTAGGGGATTTACCTTCTGATGACCTACTGACCTTGGATGATCTGCCTTCTGATGATCTACTGACCTTGGGTGATATGATATTTTGGATAATCTGCCCACTAATGACCTACTGACCTTGGGTGATCTGCCCTCTGATTACCTACTGACCTTGGATGACCTACCCTCAGTTGATATACTCATGGATGATCATCTGACTTTAGGTGATCTACCCTCTGATGACCTACTGACCTTGGGTCATCTGCCACCTTGGATGATCTGCTCTCTAATGATCTACTGACCTTAGATGGTCTGTCTTCTGATGATCTACTGACCTTGGGTGATCAAAACGCCTCTTCCAGGATTCGAACTCGCATTACTGAGTGCATTTCTTTCGATGATTATTGTTACAGTGAGCATAAACAGTATTGGCTTGTTAGCCAATGAAGGAATTTAATAAGTTTTGCTAAATCTTGCATTTTGGGCACCCAGTGCGAAACTGACTCATAACTCTACAATATTGGCTTGCTTCCTATCACTCTACGGGAAGTATATATCGCTGGATTTTTGTATCAAAGCTCCTCACAAGATAGATACATAAATTTAAACAGCTTATGATATGAACACCGAGCGAAGTTATGAAAATATACATATAAAAGTAAAATTGGTGACCTGAATGCTAACTACTACACCAAGGTATAGGGGAGGGCTCTAATCTATTCCCTCGATTGATCCACTTCACCCTTAATCCGTACCTTATAATGATGAGTGTTTGGTATGACTCGACCTGGCATTGAACCCTGGTCTCCATATATATATATATATATATATATATATGTACGTAATTCTTTCACTTACGCTGGGATTGACGATATT
Source organism: Sepioteuthis lessoniana (assembly GCA_963585895.1). NCBI lineage: Eukaryota > Metazoa > Mollusca > Cephalopoda > Myopsida > Loliginidae > Sepioteuthis > Sepioteuthis lessoniana. The sequence goes on from OY757926.1 coordinate 85,018,180, forward strand.
TCAGGGGTAAGATATCCGACTGATGTAAAGTCAGCCAGGTTTCACTCTCAGCTTGAAGTATCCACACTGAAGAGTTGTGATACAACGAACAGTCTGTCTGTGGAAGACTATATATATGAGAGGATTGATAGTGATAGCCAAAACTAAAGTGAAAGCTACCAGCCAGCAAGATCGAATACACCTGTGGAAACAGCATTTCGAGAATTTACTCGGAAACCCTCCGAAAGTTACTCATGAACCAATCATTAGTAAACAATTAGACTTCAAACTAGGACCGCATACTCAAACAGAACTCGACTCGTTACTGAGAAAAATTGAAAATAAAAAAGGAACAGGGGTCGATGAAATACCCCCCAGAAGTATGGAAGACCGGACAATTCGACGACATACTGCCCCATCACTGTAATGCCGTATATTATCAAAATCCTATAGACAGATGGATGAAGGGATGAAGGGATGCATCTTCCACTTCCCTAAAAACTAAACTGATGTAGATTTAAACTGAAACCTGATATAGATTTAAACTAAACTGATATAGATTTAAACAGCTTCTGATATATGTAAACAATGAGATATGAACACAGAGAGATAGATAGATAGATAGATAGATAGATTGGACAGCCAGTGGGAATCCAGCTTAACAGTCAACGATATTTACTTGTTAACGATCACACTTAGTTTGTCGCGGAATAGCATTATTGGGCTCCACGAAAAAATCCACGCTGATAATAATGTACGTCATTATATACTCCTTCATTCTCTAGCATGGCACCCAGTGAGAAACGAAGGCTCTAAGTCCTTTGAGGCCTGCTCGCTAACCATTGGTCTATCCAGTTCAATAAAGGAATCAGTTTCACCCTTTAGATAATGTGCATTGAATTTTAAATGCAATTTCTTCAATGCCTCTCTGCTTTATTAAATCAATGATTATGCACAGAAATTCGAGTTATTTTATTGATTTTATTGATCATTAAATGTTATCGATCAGTACAAACATTAATTTTGCCTCAATTTAATTCTATCAAAGATTTACATATTTTTTTAATCGATCTTTTGAATTTCATTAAAATATTTTAGAATTCTAGGCAAAAGTGTAAAATGGTCAAACTCGTCAGAGCAATGGAACCGATTTCACATGAAATGCGAGGGATGCATTTGGGGGAAGTTCGATAATCCTTCTGCCTTTGGCGTAGAGGCTAACGTGCTGGACTACGATATCGTAGGAAGCGATTTCGACCCCACCTCAAGCTATTACGTTCACTTTCGGACAAATACCCTAGGGAAACGTATGAACTCACTAATGGGTTAGATAGTACCGCTGCTGTAGTTCTACTGGGATAGACTTGGTTAGCTTTCTTTATTCAACTGCGTATATAACCTTCGTGGGTTATTTAATGCCAAAGCTTGACTGTATCAACAAACCCCTCCTCAAAGAAGGATGCATCACAAGGACAATATTTATTCAGAGTTTAATAGATTTGAATTCAGTTTTTCTTCTGTTAGAGAGGTTGCCATATCAAGGCTAAGGAGATCAGTCTGCCCCACTATTTTACCCATGCAAATGAAAAAACATTCGTTCAGGATTTGAACTCGGGGTCGCCGTATCCATTCTCTTCGACAGTAAGCATTACGCCATGAGCGCCTCCACCCTTTGTGGAACAGCAGTGGTGCTAATTATGAGAGGATTCATGCCTTTCCCAAGAGTATTAGCCCGAAAGTGAACGCGGTTGCCTGACTGGAGTTCGAACTCACTTACTACGATGTAGCAGCCCAACATATTAACCACACATTAAACCGAGAGACTAAACCGAATCTTTCCAATCGCCCAACTCCTGTCTTTACAACTCGTAAAGAATAAAATTCGAAGGTTTTAGAAAAGGCTAGTTTTATGCATTCCACATTATATGCCACCTTCCCGGAACAAACTTTCTGAGATACTAACACAGTATCCAGTCAACTCAATCAACAAAGATGACCAATCAATGAAGTCCGGGCCAAGAAAAGAGTGTAATTTAAAATTTGATAATACTATATAAACTATGGAATTAGCCCACTTAGAAAATGTTCTCCTTCTTTCATTTCATTTAGCTGTAAACAAATTAATTTCAGATAAGACGCAAAATATCTTTTATTTGGTAATTTAATATTCTGACTTCAACTAGCGAGTTCAAATTATTTGAATGATTGATATATTTTTCTAAGTCACTCAGAGTAATATATAGAACCACCTAATCTCAATAGGTTGGTTTGGTTTTATGGCATATCAACCCTTCTAGGTTATTTCATGCCAAAATCCCTTTATACATATTTATCAATTATACAGGATTTAATTTGGTTTGGTTTTATGGCATATCAACCATTGTAGGCTATTTAATGCCAAATCCTGTTTATACTTATATATTAAATATATAGGATTTGGTTTGGTTGGGTTTTATCGCATATCAACCATTATAGGTTATTTAATGCCAAAACCCCTTTATACATATATTTTAAATATATCAGATTTGGCTTGGTCGGGTTTTATGGCATATCAACCCTTGTAAGTTATTTAATGCCAAATCCTGTTTTTATTAGATATATACACTTTGTTGGTAACATTTGTAAACAATCTTAAAGCTCGTTAAGTAGTTATTGCTATCTAATACAAATGATTTTATATACTTATAATCATCTATTCACATAGAGTTAAATGGTTTCAAATATTTCTATGTAACTAACAATTTAACGTCTGTCATTTGTTTGCACATTTTTAAATGGATATATATTATACGTAGGAGATTACTTTGTCGGTAATTTCATTTTTAAATGAGTGAGAATTATTTTTTTCCACACACTAATATTGCTATTGTTTCTGCATAGTTAAATAGTTTCAATTATTGCTATCTAACTCTACTAGTTCTATTTAACATTAGTCCTTCGTTTGCACGCCATTTAATGCTTCCAAGTATTGCTTTGTATCATTAACTATTCAATTAAACATCACTGTTTTGTTTTCAAGCAATTACATGTGTAACACTATGTAGGTGGCCCGCCAAGCAGACGATTCCTTTGTCTGTTTTGGCGCGAAACCAGACAAAGGGTTTTGGACTTGAAATCTCGGCCTGGCCGGAAGAGGTAACGGGACGCGAGAAGAGAGTTGGTTGGAGAAAGGAGCTGACAAGCAGTTGGCGACGGGGACGGACAGATGCGGTCGACTCCGGACACAGTAGCAGAGAATATAGAGTCCAGCGAAGAAGATCGAGTCAAGAGATGTCGGCATTCCAGTTGCTTTGTGGAATTTTCGCTAGTAATCCATGCTAGCGTTAGTTCATATATGCTATCGGAAATGTAGTGTTGCATAACTCCTTCTGCTCTCGGTTAACCCCAAGCATATTGTTCGTGTTTGTTCATTTGCTCTCTTTTTCTCCCACTCCCTCGATTGTATTCTTGTTGTGGCAAGAAATGTGCGTTACCCCCCTCGGAACCACTAGTTGATCACCGGCCAAGAAGGGACATGCTTAGAAGAGGATGTAACGTATGTGGGGAGGGGGGCGAGAGGCGGGAACGTTACACATGTTCAAACAGTTCTATTTCAAACAATTCAATTTAGTATAAATCATTTGTTTGCACTCAGTTTAAATGTGAAACAATTCTATTTGGCCCTTAGATAGGACTCTATTAGGTGCTACCATTCCAAGCTATAGTGGACCTGAGAGTGATGGCAGTGAAGGAGTTCTTCGCATTTTCCTAAGCTCCAGCATTAGTAGAGCCTCACCATTATATTGTGTAGTGTCACATCTAAGATACTCGTCTTACCCCTTCGCAGAGATACAGTCGGACTGAGATCCCTTAATATTGAGGAGAAAATTAATTTAAATGGGAACTAGAAAGGGATGAACTGTGTTATTTCGAACTAAACTTGGAAGCAGCAACTCCCCCCAGAAAAAAACAACTGTACGACCACTTAGTTTCCATCTCACATACTATCAAGGTAAGAAGAACAAAGCATTCTGATTATTTGGCCAAATATTTTATACTAATGCTTTTGTTATATAATTGCAGAATGATTTTTTTTATATTATCATTTTTCGTTGGTGATATCTTATCATTCGGTTTAGTTAGGCTTAGAACTATTCGGCTTAGTGCACGTGCAGGTGCACACATTGAGTGCAGGTGTTCACGCTTGCGCGCAGAGGATGTGACAATCAAAGATGTCATAATAAAAACGCCAGATAGAAAACGAGACTGGGATGCGAATAACCTCATGCCCGGAAGCGATGGGCTGGGAATTTTGGTGATTTTTGAAAAAAAAACAGTAGTTGAGATTTGAACTTGTGGGAAGCTAGTTGAGATCCGAAGCTGGGCAAGACGAATCCAGTTCGTGGCCTACGGAATGCGCCGCGCGTTTGTTGGTTCAGATGGAACGGTCAGCATAGTAAAAATTGTGTCTCTCTCTCCTCGTGTCGAAAGACTAAACTCAAGAAGTCAATAAACGTTTCGTACCTGAAGTAAAGAAAGTCGTCAGTGTTTCGGGATTCCTATGCATGTGAATATTGTACGTTTCTGAACGTTTTGCAGATCCTTATTTTTCACATATCGTTATTTTGGGCGTATGTTACACTTTAGTTAGAGCGCAACTTTAAGAACACGTCACCAACAAAACATGGTGGTCAATGCAGTTCCTCTCTTCAAGTAGTTGGTCTCTCTCTTGTAGTGGTTTACGGTGACTCAACTCATCATCTACACCTCGTGCCGGGATTAAAGTAAAAAGAAAGGAAAAGACTGGACATTCGAGTTGGTTTCGATTGGTCGACTTCAACATATTTTCTTGTTAGACAATCAAATTTTGCCGAATGTATTACATCGTTGAAAAATGTTGTTTTTTTTTTTTTTCGATTATACGAAATTCATAGAATTACCCTGAATCCTCCTTAGTCATTTTTCATAATGTCAAGAGAATCCATCAAGTGATAGAAAGGTAGTTCATGTGACCTGAAGTCAAAAGTGCACATTTCGCATTTTTTAATTCTGTTGGCCATATTTGTGATTGACAGTCGTTATTAACAAGCCAACATTTCCACGTTTTCAATCTTGATTACGATAACATTTATTGTAATTACTTTAAAAATTGTAATGATACATTTATTGTAAATTTGACACTCATGTAAAATCCATGCTACTAATGCTGAATACTGGGGGTCGACTCTCCTCGCTGATCCATCTTTCTTCTTCTTCTTCTTCTTCTTCTTCTTCTTCTTCTTCTTCTTCTTCTTCTTCTTCTTCTTCTTCTTCTTCTTCCATGGGCGCCGACTTTCACGCAGTGTTTGATTTTGATAACCCATCTTTCTTTCGTTTTGGGCCCCACGCGGTGAAGAATAAACACGGACATATTTCTTGCAGGGAAGAATAGCGAATAATCTGCCTTCATACACATCCGAATTTATTATTTATTCTATGGATAATGTCTATGTACATTGTCGGGAGTGGGGGGTTATTGGATGGAAAAATCATGCCCCCTCCCATTGTTACACACGTGTGCTATTCGACGACTTAAAACCAAAGAATAATAACTTTCCAATTCCTATGATTTTTGACACCTGATTGAAACCATTCAATCAGAACCCTAGCTCAGATAGACCTCGAGTTTAATAACTGTCAGTCATACTGATTGTCCCATGGTATATTTTGTCGTGTTTAAATGCAAATGCGACATTACAAGTTATCCTCATTGGGTACTCTGCATTTATGTCCCGGTTCCGCACTTTACAAATGTTCGGATATTGGTGAATAAAAATAGAAAAGTACCAATTTCTTGCTCGGAACCAGTAGAATATTAGAGTTTCAGACATGTTAAGCATCATTAAAGACCTGGTGACAGTCAAAATTAACTTTACGAAAAGACTTGCAGAATAAGATTCTAAAAGTAATTCAGGTGTAGGATTTCTCAATTTGGTAAATCGTCTCAGTCAATTTGGTGCTTAAAATTTTAAATTAGGTGCAAAATACATTTCAAAGGGGTCGAATATAACTACAAAGACATACACATAATTTATTATATAGGGTGTCTCAATATACATGGGACCCACGTGACTGCTAATAACAACTAATAATAAATAATGTTGTGTTCTTTTTTGTTTTAGATTTCAAAATAGTATACTATAACAACAATTAATCCTCGATCACAATGCCTTGGACAAGAGAGGAAAACATATTTTGTGTCACTACTCATTTGGAGAGAAAATCATTGAAAACTGTTTCAATATTGATGCAACCTTTCAATATAAAAATGATTTATTACTTAGACAAGAAACTCAAAAAAGATTGTATCTCTTGGAAGTTGATATAATAGCAATTAAAAAAAAACCCCACAAACATTGATTTGATGTCTCTAGCTGAAAGGATGCATTTCATACAGGACATGTTCCTAATGAACGCCATTATGTTTGTCTCAGTAATAAATCATTATCATATTAATGGGTTGCATCTATTTTGAGACACCACGTATTTAATGATAATCGTATTTTGAAAAAAACAAAAAACAAATTAAACAAAAACCTACTAATTTGAATCTCTTCAAATCCAGTAAAATGTTATATTTTCGTGTCACGCAAAACGTTGTCACTTTGTCCTAAACAAAACTCAAAAATTGTTCATCAATTGTACAACACCTTTGCGTAAGTTTATTCTTGTAAAATCCATACTACTCACAATTTTTATGGAAACCAGTCTAGTTAGACGCCATGGATCTGAAACTGGATCACGGCTCAGATCCGGAAAAAAAGTTGCATATAAGTCTAACGGTTACCTATGCAGCAGACCTCCCATTTATAATCTACAAAATTATTCGTTATCCGAGGAAGAGTAAGGTGCTAGAACCAAAATAAACATAAGACGTGAACTGCAGGACAACCAATACAGGTGATTTGTTTATAGTGGTGAAGGTTTGTGTAGAACCAGCCACACTTTATTTGATAAGCTATTTTCCGAAAAAAATTTTCCCTTCTCCTAGACAGATTTACCTTCCAAGAGATCCCAGTGTGCCCTAATTGTTATCCATAGCTTGAGGGAAAAGAAATGGTGTCATGATTTTTCCCAAGGGCATTGGTGCAAACGGAAGTGTAAATAGCCTAGCTCTTTATTTGAATTGACGTTGCCGACTTCCCTCTGATACTTAGTAGATGGATGAAGTCTACTTTTGACAGCATTGAAACTATAATTGCTTAAATATCTGGTGTCAAATAGGTTTAAATTGACAGTTGATGAACCTGAGATCAAATGAAAACTCGTTTCTCATTAAATGATTTCAATAACGTGAAAAAAATGATTCTACAAGTTAGGATTGGTTTGGTTTGGTTTGGTTTGGTTTTATGGCATATCAACCATTGTAGGTTATTTAATGCCAATTCCTCTTTATACATATATTAAATATATGATTCCTAACCACATTTTGAAGATAACATTTTTAAACAAGCCTGAGCTCATGTTTGTTTTTTTGCTCACAATTTGATGGTTTCATCTAATTTCAAACGATTCAGTTTAGCATAAGTGCAGACTTTTGTTTACACATAGTCATTGGTTTAATTACAGTTTTTGTTTACACACAAAAATCAGTTAAATGTAAAAACAGTTCTATTTCAAACAATTTAATTTAGCATGTCAACAAAGTTAAATGGTTCCAAGTATTCCTATGTATCACTAACAATTCAATTAAACATCAATCATTTGTTTACACATATTTAAATGATCAAACTGTTCTATTTCCGACAATTCACTTTAGCACAAGTACATAGTTTTTTGTTCACTTACAGTTAAATGTAAAAGTTAACTTTTAACAATTCAATTTAACGCAATTACACAGTTGTGTTCTATTTGATCCATAGATAGGACCCAATAAGGCGCTACCACTCAGAGCCAGAAGACACTTGGGAGCGATGGCAAAAGTCCAGCATTACTGAAGCCTCACCATCAGGTCTTTTACTGTCATATCAAGAATAGTCATTGATCTTCTGGAGAGATGCAGTCAGTGTATTTTATACAGCACCAACTGACTGGGCCATAAAAGTTTGGAATAAGTCAGTTAGAAAGAATCACTACAGTAGATTGGTTGTAAAGTTCCATCTACAAGGTGCATACGATAAGTTTCCAGACTTTTTTTCCGATGGGCATTTAAAATTGTCGTAGACTCTTGAAAGTTCAGTATGTTATTGCTATACATCGTATGAGATGACTGACTTATGTTTATGATTTCTGGTTCAAATGAACAGCTACGGCAGGAATTGGAATACACCCTACTAAAACCTGATTGTCACAGCTGGTGAATTTCAAAAATGCAATCTGGACGTGAGGACACTTTAGAAGAACGATATGCAATAAAATTCTGTTTTAAACTTGGAAAAAATACCACAGAAACGTATGGAATGCTTCAGACTGCTTTTGGAGCATCTTGCATGAATCGAGCATCAGTTTTTGAGTGGCATAAGAGATTCAAGGAATGCAGGGAGTTTGTGAGGGATGAGGAGAAGTGTGGCAGGAGTAAGGAAGTCATAACACCAGAGTTGATTGGCCAAATACAGAATTTCATGGATAAGGACCGTCGTGTGTCTATAGAGACAATAAGTGCACAGTTTGATGTCAGTGTGGAAACTGTACACACAATTATTCACGAGGAACTGAAGATGCGGAAGATTTGCGCGAAGTTTGTCCCAAGGGTGCTCATCATTGTCACAGACTATTTGACCAAGATGCGCATCAAGACAGTTCCTCACCCTCCCTATAGTCCAGACCTTGCTCCTTGTGACTTTTGGTTATTCCCTAAGCTCAAGGAAAAATTTAGAGGCTGTTGTTAAGAGACAATTGAGGAGATGAAAGAGGCTGCGACGAAGGTCATGGATACGCTCAAACAAGAGGACTTCCATGGAGCATTCCAGAAGTTGTTGGAACGGTAGAACAAGTGCATTGCAACCGGAGGAGATTACTTCGAAGGGGACAAGAGTTTCATGTGTGTACGATCAATAAAAGTGCCCATACGAAAAAAGTCTGGAAACTAATTGTATACACCTCGTATGTTCTACTGGCTCTTTGTAATGAAAAAGGTTGAGGTAAAATTGTTGTCGCGTAAAGAGAAAATATACGCAGAGGAAAATGTGTCAGTCATTATTCATCTAAACGGAGGAGAACAGCGAAAAAACAAGAAAAGACACAGAAGTGACAAGATTGTGACCAGATTGAAAACAGCTTACTCAACAGAAAAACAACGTGATGAGATCAGCGCTGGGCTATGAAGCACAATGGCGATAACCGTTACTCCATAAGCACTTTAATATTTAAATAGATATAAACAGTGGCATAGATATTTGACCTTTTATACCGAGCTTTCTCCTTCTCATTGATAAATGTTACTTTCTTTTTAAAATTTTGATCGATCGCTTATAAGTGATGGTATCTGTCGCATGCCTAAACAGACGGGCGAATACAGCAAAATACTGCGACTGGCGTAGTAAAAATACACACACACACACACACACACACATATATATATATATATATATATATATATATGTATCAAAATGAATTTATTTTTTAAATTGTTTCGTTTACTTCTACACATGTTCCTGGCGTCTCATCACTGTCGTCAGGAAGTATTTAATGGTTTTTCGCGATGTCACCCATGGTTTATATCGTGACGTCCGTTTTGATAGGGTTAGGGTTCTTTTTTAATTTTGTGGTAGAGTTTCGTTTCTGCAAGTGTTGGTTCTATTTTTCTCTTTTTCTTCTTCTTTTTCCAAGACTGTGCTGTGTGATTGTGAGTTTGGGTGGCTGTACTTCACTTCCCCAAAGTTAATCTTTAATTGTTGATATGCCATGAAATTTATTTGTCGTTTTCTCAGGGCCATTGTGTGTGTGTGTGTGTGTGTGTGTGTGCGGGCACGGGCGTGTGTGTGTGCGTTGTGAAAGTGATTTGAGTTGGTTGATGTGCCGTAGAATTTAATGGATTACTACTTTTTTTTCTCTGTGTGTGTATGTATGCGTTTGTGTGCTTGTGTCCTTCTCTTTACGTGTATAATTTAGTTCTGTTTGATGTTGTGGTTTAAAATTCAACTGTCCATTACCTTCTTCTTCTCTCTGTGTGTGTGTGTGTGTGTGTGTGCGTGTGTGTGTGTGTGTTTCTGTCTCTGTGTGTGTTTGATTTAAGTTCTGTTTGGCATTGTTTTGAACAGTCCATTGCTACATTCATATAATTTTTTTTAAAATCATTTAGTCCTTTATTTTCTGGTAATTTTTTACATTTGTTACGTTCGATTTTGTAGGCTCTGGTTTTTTTTAAAATTGCAGCATAAATTCCTGATTATTTTGAATGTCGCTTTTGGAGTTTTCGAAGGTATTGGATTTTCCTCCAGTAATCATATATCATACTAAACAACTTTTATTCTTGCGTTTTGTGACACCATGTGTTGTGTGTTTCCCGTATGTAGAAGAGTTGAGTATTCTTTAAAAAAGATTTTTGGATTGTCTTTGGATTTTAATAACTGTTGTTGCATTTAGTATTTCTTTGATTTTGTTATTGTTTTTAAGTTCTTATATATATATATATATATATATATATATATATATATATATATATATATGTAATATATTAACGTGAACTGCAAATGTTGAACACAGCAGATGTTGTTGACAGCTTCATCTGGCCGAAGATGATATCAACAAAGTGATTACCGGAATGTCACCATGTCCTGCAGGTGTTGTGTATCGTCGGATGTTGTTGACAGCTTCATCCGGCCGAAGATAATATCAACAAGGTGATTATCAGAATATCACCTTGACCTATGGACGTGGTTGATCTCGGTGAATGGTGGCAGATGATACGTCCGCCCATAGAAGCGGGCTTGGGCAAGTAGCCAATGGGAAACAACCACCACATGGACGTGAACTGTAACCAATGGAAAACAAAGAAGTGAGATGTGGGCGTAACCGTAGCCAATGAAAAAGAGGAATTGCTGCTGGTTACGTGAGAGTTGTAGACTATATAAGTTCCTGAATTTTGGCTAAATTCTGTTGTTCACTGGCTCTTCCGATTCCCGACGACTCCTTCGTGTGTGTGAACTCTCTTAGGTGTCTCTTCTACACAAGTATCATGGTCAAGAATAAATATATAATCTTATATTTTTATATATACGTGTTCCTCGTTGTTCATCAAGACACAGCTGCAATATACAACACACACACACACACACACACACACACATATATATATATATATATATATATATATATATATATATATATATTGTAAATTCAAGAAATTTAAAAATGTTTAGAGTGTCACCCACAACACTAACCTCTTACTGAAGTCTTATGCTCTATAGACTTCTGGGGTTTTCCCTCTATTTTTTCTCTTCCCACATTATTCCCTCGTTTCTTTCTTACTTTCCTTCCTTTCATTTGTCTTTTCTTATATCTCTTTCTTATTTTCTTCCCTTCCCTTCTTCATTTCTTTTTCTTTCTTTTTCCTCTCCCTAAATTTTTCCTCCTCTTCTTTTTGATTTCGTTCATTCATTAAGACGTTACTTCACTTTCTTTCTTTTCTTCTCTTCTCTTTTCTTACTCTCTCTCTCTCTCTCTCTCTCTCTCTCTCTCTCTCTCTTTCACTATAACTCCTTCTTTTCCACCCACTATTTATGTTTTTCCTCTCAATCGCAACAATCTTCCTGGGTCCAAATGAACCGATCAATCATTGACTAAAGAATATTATTATTTGTTATCTGAAACCATACAGCAGAGAGAAGACCCCGTGGCGTAGTGGTTAACGTACTGGACTGTAAGCGAGTTCGAACTCTGGTCATGAATGACGTTCACTTTAGGACGAATGCCCTTTGGAAAGCTGTGCACTCCCTTATCTCCCTAATTATGGGTTATATAGCACTATTAACGTTCTTCTGCTGTGATAAATTTATCATCAAATTATCCAGAAAGGCTTATAGATCAGGAAACAAAGAACCCAAACCCAAGCCATTCAACTGTGTTTAAATTGATCGTATTAGATGGGAATACTTGAAAAATTGAACTAAAATGGTAAATAGCAATACGTCAAGTCATTTAACTGTGTACAAACAAAGGATTAATATCAAATAGAATTATTAGAGTTTGATAGTAATTCTTGCAACCATTTAATCAAAGAAATACTAAACTATGTGCAAACTAAGGATTAATATTGAATAGAATAATTAGTGTTAAATAGTAATACTTGAAATCATTTAAACGATATATTAATAAATGATTAATATTAAATAGAATTATCAGAGTTAGATTAGAATACTTGAAAACATTTATCTGGGAGCAAACAAACGATTAATATTTGATAGAATTATTACTGTAAGACAGCAGTACTTTAAACCATTTAACTGTGTGCAAACAAATGAGGTCTAACTCGTTTAAAACTAAAGTTACCTAGAAACAATATGCTTACATATCATAGATATATAACAAGAATTTAGCATTGAATAAGCCTCAAGGGTTGATATGCTAAAAAAAAAAAACACCAACCAACCATCAAAAAGGTGACATATCGATCTCACCGGTAAATGACTTCGAATATAATTATTTTAGTGGCACCGGTCAGCCACACCCAGATCAGTTTCCAAAATGAATTTTTATTTCTTCAATCTCTTTCTCTTTCCCCATACTCGCTTTCCTTTCTGCCAATGTCTTCACCTCACCCCAACCAAGTCTTCTTCTTTTAATCTATCCTTGTCTTTATTCTCCTTCCCATCACCGGACATTTTTCTGACCATCTCAATGTCGCCAGGAAAGAAAAAAAATCACCTCGTCACGTGATTCTCGTGTCCTATAAATCTTTTTCGACACGAAAGTTGCAAAGGGAAGGAAGAAAATGCAGACAAGATTATATAGGGGTTGAAAATGTGGAGGGGGGGGCAGATGTCTGAGTAGGGGTTTCTGGTCAACGGGGGTGGGAAGGTAATCATGGGTGGGAGATGATATTTTCTTTTGAGAGAGAGAGAGAGAGAGAGAGAGAGAGAGAGAGAGAGATTGGCTTTTGCGTTTGAATTATGGAAATTTATGAATAGATGAATAAATATATCTCGCATCAGGAAACCCGGAAACGCAACGATGGTTCGATTGGGCATGTGGGTGAGCTGGGTGTGGCCTGCTCGAAGACCAGGTGGGGGAGAAGAGGATTTATTAGAGAGGGAAATCGAGCAAACTAGAAGAGATGAGAGGGAGTGTGGAGAGGAAAAAGGGAAGAAAGCACGAAAGGAGAGAAAAGAAAATGAAGGGAAAAAATAAAAAGGAAGAAAAATAAAGACAGAATGAAACAACTCAAGAGCGAAATAATTAAATAGAGAAATAGAAGAAGAACAGACGGAAGGAAAGAAAGAAAACTGAAGGAAAAGGAAGAAGGAAAGAAGGAAAAATAGAATGAAGACAAGAAGAAAATAAATAGATAGAGAAGGAAAACAAGAACAGACGAAAGGAAATGAATAAAACTGAAGGGATAAAAGAAGAAGACGGGAAGGAAAAAAGAAAGAACGAATAAGACAAAATAAAAGGAAATTATTGAATAAAACAGGAAAAAAGAGGAAAGAAAGAAAAGGTAGATATAAAACAAGGACATGAATAATGAAATCAAGAACAAACGAAAATAAATAAAGATGAATGAAAAAGAAGGAAAAAAAAGGTAAAATAAAACACGACAAGAAGATATTTAATTAATAAAGAAAAGAAGAACAGGCGAAAGGAAATAAATAAAAATAACGAAAAAGAAGGAAAGGAGAAGAAAAAGAAAAAGAAAAAGGGTAAAAAAAGAAAATAATTAAATAAAAGAAAGAAAAGTAACAGACGAAAAGAAAATAGATTTAAAAAAATAGGGAAGAAGAAAAAAAAGAATAAAAAGAAAGGTAGAAGGGAATAAGACAAGACTGAAATCATTAAATAAAGAAAACAAGAAAAGAAAAGAAAAAGAAACTTAGAAAAAGAAAGACACCAATAAAACTGTGTTCAAAAAAAGAAAATAATCTTATAAAGAATGAATGACAGAAAAAAAAAAAACAGAAATAAATAAATGGTTAGGTATGGTTTGGTTTACTTTGGTTTTATGGCATATCAACCATTGTGGGTTATTTAATGCCAAAGCCTCTTTATACATATATATGAGATATATATGATTTCGTTTGGGTTGGGTTTTATGGCATATCAACCATTGTAGGTTATTTAATGCCAAATCCTCTTTCCACATATATATGAGATATATATGATTTCGTTTGGGTTGGGTTTTATGGCATATCAACCATTGTAGGTTATTTAATGCCAAATCCTCTTTCCACATATATATGAGATATATATGATTTCGTTTGGGTTGGGTTTTATGGCATATCAACCATTGTAGGTTATTTAATGCCAAATCCTCTTTTAACATATATATGAAATATATTTGATTTGATTTGGTTGGGTTTTATGGCATATTAACCATTGCAGGTTATTTAATGCCAAATCCTATTTACACGTATATATTAGATATATATGATTCCATTTGGTTGGGTTTTAAGGCATATCAACCACTGTAGGTTATTTAATGCCAAATCCTCTTTATATATATATGTTTATGAAATATATGTGATTTGATTTGGTTGGGTTTTATGGCATATCAACCATTGTAGGTTATTTAATGCCAAATCATCTTTATACGTATATATTTATACATTATATATCTTTATACTTATATATTAAATGTAGGATTTGGTTTGGTTGGGATTATGGCATATCAACTATTGTAGCTTATTTAAGGCCAAATCCTCTTTATACATATATGTTGAATATAGGATTTGGTTAGGTTGAGATTATGGCATATCAATCATTGTGGCGTATTTAATGCCTCATCCTCTTTCTTCGCATATAATGAATATCTTTATATAATTTGGTTTGGTTGGGTTTTATGCCATTTCAACCATTGTACGTTTTTTAATGCTAAATCCTATTTATAGAAATATATTAAATATATATGATTGGGTTGCGTGGCGTTTTATGGTATACCAACCATTGTAGGCTATTTAATATCAAATCCTCTTTGAACATATATACTAAATATATGTATGGTTTGTAAACAATTTTTGTAGATAACATTCTTAAAGAAGCCAGAGCTCTTTTTTTTAACACAGTTAAATGGTTTCAAATATTGCTATATAAAAGTCACAATTTAACGTCAGTCATTTGTTTGTACACCGTTTATTCTACTATCCATAGATAGGACCCTAACAAGTGCTACCACTCCTGGTCAAAGTTGACATGGGAGCAATGGCAACGAAGGAGTACTCCCCATTCCCCAAAAATTTATTTCGATGGCATGCTAATCGTTTTGAAGGCGTGTTGATACAGTAATTGAAAAAATGACTGCCATATTGAGTAAATTTACTGTTTTGTGTCAATCTTCTAATTTCGTTGTTTATTTTTTTAAAACTAAAATTAATCTTGTTTTATGATTGAATTATCTGTTATCATGCTAGAATATTCCTAATTTTGCTTCAATACCCTGTACAAGCCTTATATATATTTACGTGATTTTATTTTTGATTATATAGACTCAATGCTTAGAGTTTGGTCATGAATATTGCATAAAAATATCCGTTTTTTAGGACTCCACTACACATAAAATTCTTTATGAAAAATGTTACGAGTGTACTTATGTACTTAGTTAACGTTGAAACTGTTCATAATACTTAATTATATCTGTTTTGATTATAAAATGTTTTACAGGAAATAATAAAATTTTGATATATTTAATTTTGCAAGAACTGTCTTTTAACTATAGACCGATTTGCATATCTCGGCTTTTGCTGGAATTTGTTTAAAGGATGCAAATTTCAAGACCATTGCATTAGTTTTTTCGCAAATTTGGTCATTTCATAATGTTATCTAACATATAACATGGATTTTCGGTTCGTTCCTAGTGACCCCGTATGCTTTGACAAGCTGGCACGTTGTGATTAGTAAACGGGGGGATGACAGTGCGTCGACTTAGTCGGGTGTAACGTGAAGGAGACCATGTGATAACCACGCGGTCAGATTTAGAGAGTGCAAAGAATCGAGAGTCGAGCGAGGGACACGCAGCCGAGTAGAGGCATCTCTGACGATACGGCTTGCAAGGGGATGCAAGCGTTGGCACCCCCTGGCTCCCGGAAAAAGATATGAGACAAGAAGAAGTCTCCTCTCTGAGTATATGTCTCTCCATCTATCTCTCAAACTAACAACAAACAGTGGGGCCCTTTTGAGAATAAAATGAGAGATATATTTTTATAAAGAAGTGTTTCGTTCTTTCATTGAAACTCGTTCATTATGTTTGATACTATAAAACAATAATATGTTCCTCTACATGGCTTGGAAACAAATTCTATAAATTTGCCTTGTCGGCTGGGGCTGTAGAATACACCGACTGCTTTTCTGCAGAGATGTAAGACATGCCCACCCCAACGAGTGTCCTGATATATGACACTAAACTATCTGATGATGAGGTTCCAGTCATGCTGCAGCTTTGAGGGATACGGAGTACCTCTTTATTGCCATCACTCCCGGGTCAACTCTGGCCCGGACTGGTAGCACCTGATAGGGTACTATATATGGGTGAAAAAGAACTAAATTGTGTGCTTCAATCTATTCTGTTTAAGGGATATTTTGTGAAGCAAAACATTCAATTATTTAATAAAAACGCTTTGCATCATAATTGCCATTAGTTTGTTTACTGCTAAATGAAAAAAAATGAAGAGAAGCAACTTTTATGTGTGCTGATTTCATAATTCTTGACAGAAGTAATATTGTATTTCTCGGCGTAAAAGTCACTATTTTATTTTGTATTTCTATTTTTCAAATAAACTATTTATAGATAAGACATTTTTTTATCTAATAGCTGAACATTCTGCTTTCATAAAATATCCCTTAAACAGATTAGATTAAATTATTTGAATCAATGGTATATTTTCCTCTAGCTATGCAGAGGAAAATACGTAAATGAAAAGAAATAAAAATGTTTTGCGTATTATCTGTTATTTGTTTATTTACTGCTAAATAAAATGAATCAATAAAAACCCAAGATAAACATCTAAGTGTACTAATTTTGTAATTTTTGCTAGGAGTAGTATACATAAACTTTGAAAGGATATTTAAATTCCACACAGGATATAGAAAAAATACCATTAGGAATTTGATATTTTCTTCGTATCAGGATACACAAGATAATGTAACTGTAATGTTTATTGCAAGAAAATAACTTCATGTTAAACTGCGCATTCTTCAGATTTCATGTTGAAATAAGAGTTTTAATAAGAATTTGAGAAACAACTGATTTCAGTCTATTTCTTGTAATCTGAGTGCATCACAATTTTGGTGCACTGAATATTGGCACAATCTCCTTTTCCCATTATTTTTCTGCTTGTAATATTTCTAGATACACATCACGGCCAACTAATAGAAACGGTCCCCGCCTGTTACATTAACAGGCTAACTTCTCACAGGCCGAAGTTATGTAAATAATAAAACAAAAAAAATAACCCATTCATTGCTGCATATGAAATTAAGCTAAAAAGAGAATTAACTTTTAAAATTGAACAGAGAAAACAATATAAACATGTTGGTAGAATTTATCCTAACTTATTGTTATTCCTTTCAACATTAAAATGCTTATTTACACTTTGTCTGTTAATAATCCACGAATTATAAACAGAGAAATTCTACCAACATGAGTATATTATTTTCTCTATTCAATTTCTAAAGTCAATTCACTTTTTAGGTTAATTTCATTTGCGGCTATGAATGGATTTTTTTTTATTATTTATATTACTTCGGCCTGTTAGAAGTAAGTCTGTTAATGAAACATGCTGAGGCATAATAGTTACCCGTTCATACATAATGCCTCATTTGTTGATCTTTATCGTCTTCTTAATTGAAAAGATTCATTACGTTTTTACTTTCTCTTAGCTTGCCGAATAGTCATAATCAATGTCCAATAATTTGACGAAATTCTGATTCCAGTAAAGTTGAAAGTGAAAGTGAAATTAAAACGTGTTGAATTTTAACGCATAATAAAAGCAATTAAAAATATTTCTTTTGTATCTCTGGCCAAGATGTTAGTATCTAAATCAATACTATAATTTCTCATTCTGAATTAATTAAATAGTAATCAAAATGTTTCGAAAATTATCTGTATATATATATATATATATATATATATATGAAATATTAAGAAATATTTATGAAATATCCAAATATAAACGTGAGAATCCTTTCGGTCAGTTTCACGTTTACACGATCATCAGATGATTGAAGTTTTTTTTTCTCTTTCAAACTCATTGTATTTATACAACCCTTCTACCAAGAGCAGAATGAGACACAAGGTAAATTTTTTTAAAGCAGGCTCAACTAGTTTAAATTCAAAGTTTTCCTTTTCCCAGACCAGTTGTCTTGACAATGTTTAAAAGCCAAGTCTGCTCTCCTACTTACCCATAGACGGGAGGAGATGCATTCAAAAATGAAATGTTGACAACATTAGTCAGGTTTCGAACCTAGTCCATTTCCAAGGAAATTCAGTGACAATGTATTTGTCACGATTCTGTAACAAGCATTTAGATTTAAAACAGGTATGAGCAGCCATAGAAGAGTGCCCGGGTCATATATTTTGGTAAAAAGACAATTATTTTGCTTGTCATATTAGTGACAGGGCTTGCTAGGATTAATTTTGCCTGAGGAGGGATGTTCGTGCTCATGGGTGCTTTTGGCAGGATTGTGAAGATATCCTTTATCAACGAAGAAGTAGAACTCACTATATATATATAATCATCATCATTATCATCATGTCGCACTATCGGCACGGATATTCCTAACCCTCTCTCGCCACACTTCCCTATCGTCCATTGCTTTCGGCAGATCCTCAGGGCTACATCCCGTATCGGCGCAGAGCTGCTGTATGTAGGTTCGAGCGGGACGTTCTGCCTTTGCTTGTCCATGTGTAGAGGTCCACAGGAGTACATCACTTATGAGCTTGTCCCTACTTCTCCAGCAGTGTCCCGCGTGTCTGGTTCGTCTAATTTTGATAGTTTCCGTGATGGGTGGTAGGTGTCTGTATGACTGCTGCTATGTGGGGTGCTTGTCTCCAAGGCTTGTTCAATATTGCTCGCAGCGCTCACACATCACACACACACATACATACATACTGACATATAACTTTGTGTGTTTTAAAACGTTAGCAAGAAACTAAATTTAAACACACACACACACATATCTATATATATATATATATATATATATATATTTGTGTGAGTTTTAAAACTTTCGTTTCCAGCATTATATATATATATATATATATATATATATATATATGCCCAAGCCATTCTTGTAGAAGAACAACAGTAGTACTTTTTAACTCATAGCTCGGGGAAATAACGGAGTTTAGAGTATTTCTTCGAAAAAAAAAATTCTCCCCCTCCGGGGCTTGGGCACTCTCACAAGGAATTACCGGTTGCCTCTCGTTTTATGCAAATCTCTTCTAAAACATTTTTTAATAATATTCTATTTCCGATAATAGCGTTCTGTTTTTTAAATTCATCTGCATCTTAGTTTTTATCCAACTCTACGTTGACACAATTTTGTAATGTTATAAAAAAAACTCTTTAAAAACACTCTTTATACGTGCAAGCACCCACTGATTATGGCCTATGAAAGGTCCGAAAGCGCTCAGGACAATTTTAATAAATTTATCCCTCAATTCCAACCTGAAACCAATAGTCTTATCAGAAAACTTGAAAGGATCTTAATAAGATTATATAGACAAAATGTGTCTTTATTATTTAATAAAACATTCCTCACCCTATATATATAATTTGGTTGCTTATATCTTTATTGAAATGTTTACCTGTCCTATTTTTCTGTTCTAGTGAAGCTGTGTCTGTCACATCTCATTTTGAGAACTGCTTCCGGATTTTCATAATGCATCATCTTTCGTCTTATTATCGTCCAAACAGCATTGGAGTTCTTCCATGTCTTCGGAATTGCTTCCTCTATAAAATTCATCTTGTTCTTCAATTGCTTTTACAATGTGATTGTCGGCGGGGAAAAATCCAATTGTGTATACAAGAAATGAATATTGATACATGTTGAACATCCCACAGGTCTGATTTTCTACTCCATCTTTCAGAAATGAATGCATGTTATGGGTCCTCATTATTCAGAAGAATTTGGTAAGCACACTTTTGAAGGAATTCTAAGACTCTTTTTCTACTTTTGCCATCCAAGACCAAACATTTTTCTTTTATATGACTTAGCCTAGAAAATATCTCAAAGACAAAAACAACAATCCCCTATGAGATTAACATCCAACCATTTTTAGTGTCTTTTCTCTATTGCCTTAGTGTCTCGCTTACGTAGGCGTTATCATCGTCGGAAATTGAATCGGTGACACGAGTTCAAATCCGGGTCAAGGCTGTTTGCATTATTCTTCACGCTAATGACTTTGGGATTACCGTAAATCTTTTATTCCCCCTGCTCTGAACAAATAATAGGGCTGACAAGGTTATTTAGCCTTGATTGGGTGAGTAGACTAAGAAAAAGAAAACCCTGGTTTCACAGTTTGAAAGTGTTTTATGGCACATCAACTATTATAAGTTATTTAAAGCTAAACCCTGTTTATACATATTTACATTAAAAATATATATATAAAAACATTTTGTAAATACACACAGTTGAATATACAAACAGTTCTATTTCAAACAATTCAATTTAGCGTAAATCAACCAAATTAAATGGTTCCAAGTATTGATATCACTAAGAATTCAATTAGCATCAGTCTTTTGTTTGCACACAGTTAATGACCAAACACTTCTATTTCAAACAATTCAATTTAACATGTCATTTGTTCGTACGGTTTAAATGTTAAACAATTCTATTTGACCCATAGTTAGGACCCTATCAGATGCTACCACTCTGGGTCAGAGTGAACCTGGGAGTGATGGCAATGAAAGGTTACTTTGTATTCCCCAAAGCTCCTGCGTTACTGGAGCCTCACCATCAGGTTGTTTAGTGTTATATCTAGACAATTGTTGGGGTGGGAAGTCTTACCCTTATGCATTGATGCAATCGGTGTAATCTACAACCCTTGCCGACTGGTCCTATGAAAATTTTGAATTAAAATCTGCTTGAAGCCACCATCAATAATCCCCTCTCAGTGTATCATCCAAATCTAGTTGCAATCTTTTCCCTGTTTCCTTAATGCCCCCCCCCTAACCAAACTAAGTCTAAAGAACCTAATCTGCCAACTATTTATTCAGAGCTGAGGACGTGCTTTGATTAATGGTTTTCGTCGTAGGAAATAGAATCGATGACTCAGGTTCAATTCTGGTCGAGGTTATTAGGGTTTCCTTTCGTGCTAAAGCCCTTGGGAAAGGCATGAATTCCTGTATTCCCTTCCCCCAGATATGGATAAGTACAAGGGCAGAATGGGTTCTTTAGTTTTGGTTGGGCAACCAGCCAACGAGAAGGAAAACTCAAAGCAGCTTTACTCCACTTAAAAATTGAACTTGTGTCACCATCTGCCTGCGGTGGAAGGATTAAGTAAATACATATTGCATATTTGAATGATTTTCCATCCCCTTTTCAAGGCGGGTTGGCTATTAAGCTACTAAATTGGCGCAACATAATCTTTCTCCATAGAAAGGAGAAAATAAATAAAAATCCGATCTACGAATTTATAATCATTTTTTATTTCTTTAAATTAAAAGTGAAAAGTTTGCTGAATAAACAACGTCCAAAATCTTTGTAAGCGAAGATAATATTTGGATGAGCGTAAATATTTTTTGAAGCATAGCACGACAAACATAAATACGGTCCCGCATATTACACTAACAGGCTGACGTCTAACAGGCCAAAGTAATGTAAATAATAAAAAAAATAATCCATTCATGGTGGCATATGAAATTAACTTAAAAAGAGAATTAACTTTAAAAATTAAATAGAGAAAATAATATAATCATGTTAGTAGAATTTATCTGAGGTTATTTTGAAATCATAAAATTGAGATAACTCACAGCCATTTATAATTCGTGGATTATTAAAAGACAAAGTGTAAATATGCATTTTAATGTTGAAAGGAATAAAAATAATTTGGGATAAATTCTACCGACATGTTTATATTGTTTTCTCTGTTCAATTTTTAAAGTTAATTCTCTTTTTAGGTCAATTTCATAAGCAGCCATGAATGGATTACTTTATTATTTACTTTACTTCGGCTTATTAGAAGTCAGCCTTTTAAAGAAACATGTTGGGCCGTATTTACCAGCGTGGTAATACTAACAAGTATTACCACACCGAGTCAGAGTAGAACTGGGAGTAATGGCAATAAATGAATATTCTACACTCTGCAGATCTCCAGAACAGGAGCCTCACACGTTGTATGATGAAAAAAATAAAAGAAAAACATTTACATTACTTCGGCCTGTTAGAAGTTAACCTGTGAATGTAACTTGCGGGGGCTGTATTTTCTAGTTGGCCGTGAGTATATTAGTATTTGTAAGCTTAAGATAAAGCGACATATTTTGCGAACAGCTGCTGATACAAATCAACCAGGATGTAAACAAACCTTCGTTTGATTTAAGAAAAATTAAACAAGTTGAAATGAAATGTCTTTTTGAAAAGAGAAGAATGTTGATTTTTACTCAAAAGAAATAAATCGAAAAGTATTTGAGTAAGTAAAAATTCATTACACACTGATTGTTGAGTAAGCATTGACTAATCCATACTTACTGAAGAAACAATAACTTCTTGACTTAGTTATACAATTCATAAGAAATAACATAAAAAAAATGAAGTTGAGGATTTATCTATGAGTCTAACTGGTGTCACGTGGTGTCCCACTGAGACGATAGAAATAAGATTACTACTATCCTCGTGTTTGAATTAACAGTGGCAAGCCATCAGAGAATAACCGTTAAGACATCATAGGAATGTGGGTCAATCCCAAAGTAACAAATCCAAGTCAGAATGGAAAAACAGATGTTTGTACTTGGTGACCTGATGGAAAAAGAATGGGATACGGGGTGACAGGATCGCCTGGCCAAGGGGGGAGAAGAGAGAAGCCAAACGATCGGCTGGGACCCTGAAACGGAAGTGGGGACTCCTTCCCGTCAGCGGAAATAGACAATAAGAAAGTTAGTTGTTCGACAGGGTTCGTGGCGGAGTGAACCAAAGCCAAGTACTCCCGGTAAAAGAAGACGAAAAGAATATCTCGGACACGAAGGAGCCATTTCTTCAAGCCAGTATTAAAACTAGCATAAAGTCTATTAGCCCGTAAAAGAGGAAATATTTTCCACAGGAACTCCATCAAAAAAAAAAAAAATAAGTAAACTTTGAGACCGTTTCTCCTTATACCCAATATTATATACCCCCCCCTCTCTCTCAATTTGAAGGAAAACGAAAGAAAAGAAAAGAAGAAAGACATTTATGTTCATGGACTGTTCATTTATGATATATTTGACACGTTGAAGGTGTATATCTATGTGTAGTAAAAGATTGATATATTTTAATGTTCCCACGTGCTTGAAGTTGTTATTTGCAGCGTCTGTTACGAATTTGTTATTTTCATGTTTCTTTTCCAGCTTCACGTCACCTTATGTTATCTTGCTTAAAATTGTCCTATAAATTCCTTCAAATTCTTATACGGGGAACCAGAGTTGCCGACTACTACAATATAATATTATTACGTCTAAACCTAGAGGTCCATATCTTCCATTGTTCTAGGGGAGGAAGACTAGCGGCCTTGGTGTGTGTGTGTGTGTGTATAGTGTGAAAATTGGAACCCCTTGCCAGCGGCGGTCAGTCTAGCTCTAAATTGATCCCCCACATAATATGCCAGTTCTTATATGCCTGAGAAAAAAACTCTGAATAAGGACTTATTCTACAAGGGATCAAGTGCCAACCTGCCCCGTCTTCACACGTGCGAAAATAAAGTCCCGTTTTGGGATTTTAAAGAATTTGCCGTCACACTGGTGAAAAATATTTTTGATCTGAAAAGATTTCTAAAATCATTTTGGGTTTTGATCCTCCAAATTTTTTTTTCGTTAAGTCAAAAATTGTCGTCTTCGAAGTATTTCGAAATTTGAAAACTTGCTTGAATGTGCTGGCTGGTTAATAAATTAAAGATACACATTCAAAATTCACAGCTTTTCGGGCCTATTCTTTGCACCAAAAATTAACAATTTTTTTGTAGTACAGATATCAATTGTGTTCCCCAAAACCATGTTTCTCACCTAGTGTATACATTTTCTGTTTGCATCAAAGTAATTAACTTTGGTGCTCATTACTTGGAATTTTTTCAGCATTTTTTCAAAAATTCGTTCATATTCAGGGTTATTCATGAGCAGACTTTTGAAAGTATTCAAAGACTCTTTTTTTAAATTTTAATTTTCATCTTATTGTAGCATGCTTGCGTCCCCAAAATACCTTTTATTTTTCATATTATACGTCCTGCAAGAATACATATTTCTTTTTTTAATATCAAAAAATATTTTTAAAGATATTTTTCTATGAAATGGTAGTAGAAACACATTCTATGATTTTTATATATATAAATATATCAGTGGCGACTCGAGCCTATTTTTGCTACTCGTGCACCCCCCGCCCTCTGTCAACTTCAGTTCCCAACCCGTGGTCCGTGGACCCAAAGTAAGTCATCATAGTTGCTATTGCGTGATTCTCCATTGTATAGCACAGATTGACTAACGTACCTTGCATGGTGGTTTTTTTGTAAACAATCAAGATACTATATAATTTGTAGTCTTGTTAATACAGTAGATAAGATAATTTTTTTCCTTTCAAAAGTATCGAAGAAAAGAGATGTTCATTACTATGACGAGAAAAATATGTTTATTTGAATAAAGAAAATGATGACAAAGATTATTTGTTGAAAATGTATTCAAATAAACAAATTTTAGTTACAGAATGTAATATATGCAACATTCATTAAAGAAATAGAGATCTGTTAGTGAAAAAACGAATTAAAACACGCCGTTTAACCAACATTTACCATAGCGATGATGATGACGTCGGTGACGGCTATAATCTGCTATCCCCCCTCCCTCTTTCTCTCTCTCTCTCTCTCTCTCTCGGTCCCTCTCCCTCTTCCCAAGACTGCTATCAGCAGTCACATTGTGCTAATTTTTTTGAGCACGGTGTTTTGAGTTGCTCTTGCTATTGGCTACAGCCAAAAGCGGATTTCTCTAACATTACTGTTATTATAAAGGTCTTGTACTGGGCACGGATTACGCGTATTCAACATTATAGCCGATTTTATAGGATGTTCAATGGATCTGACGGTGGCCAGACAAAGACCATCCGTTCAAAACAGCATCGTTGTATTATTCCCAGATATATTTATGAACTTTTGGCTACTTAGTTATCGAAACTTGAATAGATACGTAATTTAATTGAGATCAGACTAAGTATGTTTGCTTGAAATTAATGGATGATTTTTAATCCATTTTGAATAACATTGACCGAGTTATTGGTCGTTCCGGGCACGAGTAGCACTAGTCCCATCTCCGCCCCTGATATATATATATATATATATATATATATATATATATATATATATATATATATATATAAGTGGCTAAGAATACTTGTTGATTTAACCAAGATTCCATTATCATAAACTCATCTCTTCTTTAGTTCTGTTCCGTCACCAATGAATGTAAAAAAGGACTCGTCCTTGTCATGCCACAATAACAGATGGAGAACAGAGTGGGTGACCCTCCTTTCACCCTTTCTAATCCTCAAGTCTTTAGGAGAAGTAAACAAAAATGTTACCTACAAAAGTAATACTACATAGGTAGACAAGCTTCATATGGGCCATCCGTCCCTTTCGTCCATTATTCCTTGTAGGTCCTCTAGACTGCATCGAGCCCCCGCACAGACCTGATGTCTGTAAGTCCTTGCTGAACTGCTTACACAGGTGCATCGTGTGTCGGAGTGCATGGGACAACTTCGTCCTTACTTCCCCAGCAGTGCCCAATATTTCTTGTTCATCTTATTTGGATGGTCTGTGTGTGTGTATGAGAGAGAGAGAGAGAGAGGGGGGGATGATTGATTGGTTGACTGAGTAATTTTAAAAGCATGCGACTTTGTTTGAGGTTATTTTATGCGTGGTGGTTAGGGAATTGTGTACGTTGTTCGTTTATATCATCATCTATTTGAGTAGTTTCTAAATTTTTTGTCCACACAGTTGTATGATATCAAGTATTCTTATCTAATAAAAATAATTTTAAAACAGATCTATTCGACACGAAGATTGGACCCTTAAAAGTATTACCACACCGAGTCAGAGTAGAACTGGGAGTAATGGCAATAAATGAATATTCTATACTCTGCAGATCTCCAGAACTGGAGCCTCACAACCAGATGTCATTAATTTAGACTTTCTTTGTTTTTAATGTTACATCAACATTTGTGGAGTACAAAGAAATTTAATGGGAATAAAAGAAGAAAAACAAGAACAAATAAGAAAATGAAAACAGAAAGAAAGAAAGAAAGAAAGAAAATAATGATGCTCTTAATTAGCTCAGGGCAGTGTAGAGCAAGTCATCATTTACGAAAAATAACAGAACAAAAGTTATATATATATATATATATACGCACACACACGCACATGTATATATATATATATGCATGATCTAATCTATTCTAATATGTGCGTATGTATATTTATGTGTAAACATATATATTTATATAACAATAAGTATATATTCACATTATTTGGTCCTTTTATGTTTGTGTACATATATACGTAATTTCTGTCCGTTTGTGTCTGTGTGTGTCTGTGCTTTTTGTAGGTGCATATATATGAATATGAAGGGTGAATGTATATATATATATATATATATATATATATATATATATATATATATATTATTTACTGATAAAAATATGTACAGACACGCACGTAGAAAACATCAAAGTAATTGGTATATATATATATATATATATATATATATATATATATAACATGTACACACACACATATATATATATACAAAGAGAGAGAGAGAGAGAGAGAGAGAGAGAGAGAGAGAGAGAAACGGTTTTTTTTTTCAAAAATATGTCATTGTTTACGGAGTGAAAAAAAAGTTTATCTTCCTGACTTACAAGAATTTTCAAGTCCTGACTAATATTTTTTTAAAGCAATACTTTTCTCTATATTTCTCCGGCAACGAATCTTTTTTTTCCCCAAATCTTATATTCGTTGCATTACTTGCGCGGAATTTTGCTTGTGTTTACAGAACACGTTCAAATTGAAAACTAAAACTTTATCGAAATGTTGTGAATATTTAACTAGAAAGCATTTTTCGAAAATTACCTAATTTGGCAAAGCCCTTCTATCCAAAATACTAATTCAGCTTACCGGTAAAAATGAGTGAAATATTTATTGATAAATAATTTTCATTTGGGGTCTATTTCTGGAGTCTTTATTACATCTAAGCAAACTTTTTTCGGAATAACTTTGCGGTTGTATGAGTGTGTGCGTATGCGTATGAATCTGTGTGTGTGTGCGTGTGTGTGTAGGTGTGTGTGTGTGTGCAGGTGTGTGTGTAGGTGTGTGTGTGTGTGTGTGTGTGTATAATGAATGAAAGAGAAATAGAAGAAAGAAGTGACGTGAAAAATGGTTGGTGAGAGTGTTAGAATGAACAGAATACAGTCTGAATATATTTAAAAAAAAGATTTGAAAGAAAAAGGAAGGAAGGATGGAAGGAAGGAATGAAGGAAGGAAAGAAAGTGGAAAGAAAGAAAGAAAGAAAGAAAATAAAAGAAAGAAAGGAATGAAGAAGAAAAAAGAAAGGAAGGAAGAAAGATGCAAAGAAAATAAAAGAAAGAAAGAAAGAAAGAAAGAAAGAAAGAAAGAAGGCGGAAGGGAAAGAAATAGAGAATGAAACAAAAAAGAAGGAAAAGAAAAAGACAAAAAGGACTGAAAGAAAAAAAGAAAGGAATAAAAAAAGAAAAAAGTAAGAAATTAAATAAAGAAATAAAGAGAGAAGGGGTGAAAAAAGAAAAAAGAATAAAAGAAAGAAAAACCTACAAGCAGATTGAATACAATAAGGATAAAGTAGAAAGAAAGAAAAAAGTGAGATGAAAGAAAGAAAGAAAAAAAGAAAGAAATGAAAGAAAGATAGGAGAAAAAGGGAAAATAGAGAATAAAAGGAAAAGTAATATAGAAGGAAGGAAAGAAAAAGAAAATGAAAGAAAACAATGAATGTAGGAAGGAAGGAAGGAAGGAAAGATAAATTTGAATATAAATGGATACGAGAGAGGATAGATAGATAGATAGATAGATAGAGAGTGAGAGAGAAGGGGGTTAGATAAAGTGAAAGAAAGTTAAAGGGAGACAGAGGGAGAGAGAGAGAATGATAGTGTGATTGTCTTTCATTCAACCCTCCTTTATATACTAACACACACACACACACACACACACACACATATATATATATATATAGAGAGAGAGAGAGAGAGAAATTCGTATCAAAACCCGAGTGGAAACGAATGTATCAACTCGTGACGGCCTGAATAAAACCCATCTTTGTAGATCGAAGAACAGAGCAGCCAAGCGAAAGCTCAACGGCAGTACCTTGGGAAGCCGGAACGTCGTTCGTATCGATCGTGTAGTTTGGGGATGGCAACTGCTATAACTAAAACGTGAATACAGCTATGTCCTACCCAGCCTCAAACCTTAGCCAGGACCCTCCATAGCCAACCTCGGCCGTTCGTCGGCGTAACAAGGAAAAGAACGGGGGTGGGAGTAAGCTGAACGGGGCCTCTGGTTTTATACCCGTTCGCTCACATGATCATAGCATCACGTGATTGGCCTGGGACTCCCATAAGGCAAAGAAGGTAAATATACAAGAGGTTAGATCGACCTTCAGAGGATATTTTGCTTTGCCAACTTAGGAGAGCAAATAAAATGTGATTTACTTATTGGCAGAAACTGAAATAATTCGAATTCTGATAAAAAATACAATCAAAAGTCGTTTCTTCTTATTATTATTGTTTAAATTTCAACTTTATTCGATTTACTGTGCTGGGTGTGGCACTAAGCTGAATTCGATGGTGAGGTACCAATTCTAGGACCCTGAGTGAGTATTGAATGGCCCCCTTCATTGCTATTACTCCCAGGACCACGATGAAGCGGAGTGATGCTATCTGTTAAGGTCTCATCAAATAGATCTGTTTAAAAATTTTAGTATTAGAGTGGATTACCAAATGACTATGTGTAAAGAGATGATTATTATAATTTTTAAATAGGAAGATGGTTTGGTTAATGGCATATCAACCTTTGTTCGTTATTTAATGCCAAAGCCATTCTCCTAGAAGAGCAGTAGTGGTACTATTTAACCCATAGCTGGGAGGATAAGGGGGTTCATACCTTTCCCAAGGGTATTTGCCCGAAAGTGAACGTAATAGCGCTACTGGAGTACGAACTCGCGTACTACGATTCCGCTGTCGATCGCTTTAACCATTACACTACAAGGACTAAATAGGAAGAGTCAGTTTCAAGTACACTGCCTATTATTTGCAAATCATAAGAATTACTTGAGACCATATTAATATGTTATTATTATCATCATTATTTGATAGAAAAAGTTAAATATAATTATTTGTTAGTTATTAATAGTAGGAATATCTATTATAATAGTTTCATTTGGTCGTGTTTTATGGCATATCAACCATTGTAGGTTATTTAACGCCAAATCCTGTTTGCACACACACACACACACACACAGAGTGAATAAGTCGTTTGGTTGGAAGGTGCTTCTGAGTGAAATCATCTAGAGGTTGTAGGTTCAATCCCAACAATTAGTAAGACTATCGTGGAATACTTACTATAATTCAACACTTTTATCTGGTCATGGTTAACAGGATTCGAACACTCTACCCCTGGGTTCAGTTCGAGATTCTGTGTAAACTCTCGAGTTCAACATGAAAGACCTGAATGAGGCCGAAGGATATATCGGCCGAAACGTTGTGATTATAACACTGAATATGAGGTCAATAGTCCGAATTTTCTAAGTAATTATAATTGCTAGTATGAGATAGGAATACAAGAATCCATAAATATGTTGACTGAAAATAAATAACAGCGAAAAAAATTATTTTTAGTATTATTTAACTGGAAGTTTCTTGAAACTATATATGACTGTATACAAATTATTTGTATAAAGAATAGTTAGTTAAAGCGAAATTATTTTGAAATATTCTTATTAGTTACTCGAAACGATATAATTGTTTAAAAAATTATTGGCTTCAGGATGAAATGAAACATCCCCATACCCAACCAACCAACCGCTATCAGTAATGGTCTAGAGTATTCAAACCTGAAAGCGCCGATGAAAAGCAAGAATATGATGAAGAAAAAAATAAAAAAATGATTATGAAAATATTCTATTCTTAAGTCCGAGATAATTGAAATTATAAAGAGTGAAATCAAACATCTTGGCATGAAAGTTTCGAAGTAATATGGCTGGCTGGTTAGTTGGTTTTACGGCATGTCAACCCTCGTTGGTTTATTTGATTCCTTATCAATTATTCATATTTGACAATTATCATTTGTAAAGAATTATAGCTTCAAATAACTATTGATTGATTTTAAAAGCATGTCAACCCGTTTGGGTTTATCTTATACCTAGAGGTTAGGGAATCACATTCATATATATTATTAATGCAGTTTCTGCAGTTATATGATATTCAGGTTCAATGTCTAATTGAAATAATTTGCACTAAGTTGTCTGTTTTCAAGTAATTATTTCTATGTAATGGTATTTGTTTGCGCATAGTTATATGATTTCAAGTAATTAATCTTTAATAAATAAATATACCTTCAAGTAACAATTCTTAATTCAATTGATTTTCATAATTTTATAGTATCCAGTATTCCTATCCAATAACCTTAAACACTGCTACTTAATCCATAAATGGGACCCAAACAGGTACTACCATGCAGAGTCAATAAACTAATCGTAATATAAATGGTTTGGTCTGGTTTATTTGTTTAATGGCATATCAACCCGCGAGGGTTATTTAATGCCAAAGATATCCCCGCAGAAGGACAATAATGGGTCTATTTAACACATAGTTAGGAAGATAAGGGAATTCATACCTTTCCCAAGGGCATTAGTCCGAAAGTAAACGCAATGGGATGACTAGAGTTCAAACTCACTTACTACAATGTCACAGACCAGCACGTTAGCCACTACGCCACGGTTGGTTGGTTTGGTTGGTTGGGTTTTATGGCATATCAACATTTGTAGATTATTTGATACCAAATCCATTTTTATACAAATAAACAGTTCTATTTTAAACAATTCAGTTCAGCATGGGTACACAGTTTAATTGTCAAAAACATTTCGATTTCAAGCTATTCAGTTTTGTCAAACAGTTCTAATTCAAACAATACAGTTAAACATAAAACAAGGTTAAATGTCAAAACATTTTTATTTCAACCAATTCAGTTTTGCGTAAGTATACAATTTAGAAGTCAACTGTTCTTTTTCGAGAAATTCAGTTTAGCATAAGTACGCAGTTTCAATTTCAAAAACAGTTCTATTTCAAGCAATTCGGTTTTACATATGTACGCAGTTTAGTTCTATATGTCCCATAGATAGGACCCTATCAGGTACTACCACTCCGGGCTAGAGTGGACCTGAGAGAGATGGCAACGAAGGGGTACTCCGCATTTCCCAAAGCTCCAGCATCACTGGAACCTCACTATCAGATTTCTTTGTGTCATATCCAGGAAACTCGTTGGTGGGGTCTTACTCCTCTGCAGAGAAGCAGTCAGTGTATTCTACAACCCCAGCCGACCGGGGTCAGATTGTTTAGTGTCATATGCAGGACACTCGTTGGAGGAGGGGATCTTACCCCTCTGCGGAGGTGCAGTCGTTTTATTCTACAGAACCAGCCAACTGGGAAAAGGCCGCGTATTGATTTATAGGTCAAGTTAATCTTACAGCCAAATATTATCTCAAACAGATTTACCTGGATCAGAGATGAGAACCTAACAGATGCTACAACTCCGAGTCACAGTGAACCTATTTTATTTTGGGAGGGTGAGTGGGGTCTTTTGCAGTGGGTAGGAGCCAATGGATTTTAAACCTTATCAACGTGTGATATGACTTGATTTAGTGGCCGAACTGACGGAGTCGACGGCCATGAAACACGATCTCCTTTCCGAGATATAAGATGCAAGTTAGGTAGCGCTTGAGGCTAGTCTTTTGTTATTGCTTAATACTACTTCCAACTTCTATTTGTGCCGTTAGAGCGTAATATATATATATATATATATATATATATATATATATATATATATATATATATATATTGTTGCTTCAATGAAAAAAAAAGTAATATTTTAAATGAATAGTTCAACAAGTAGATTTATTTTCTATGTTATTTATTTTTCTTCTACACGTTTTTCTTGCATTTCCACTTACACCAGGAAAATTATAATGTTTGATGGTGGCGTTGGCTTTTATTTTCTTGTGGTGACTGTTTTGGTAAGGTCCAATTAATTCCAGGATTTGTGGCAGAGAATTTTCAGGTCACATTAATGAGTTAATATGTGTGTGTGAGTGTGTCGGGGGGATGAGTGGATGGGTATATATATATATATATATATATGTGTGTGTGTGTGTGTGTGTGTTTCCTAACTCTTTATTCGACAATTCTATATAATATGAATATGAACCTTACGCTCAGATCGGTCATCTCCTATCTCCTCACCTAACTTCAATTTGTTCTTCATTTTATTTCGTTTCCTCTGCAATCGGTTCGTCTTACTCTCCGGTCTCTCAGATGTTACCTGCTACAGCCAAATTGGTGAGTAAGAGAGCAAGATGAAATGTTCGACCGCTCAAGTCGGGTCTGTTGTGGTCACCCAATTGAAACCATCCAATGAGAGGCATGGTCTCAGATTGACCACGAGTTCAACAGTTGGCCATCAAAAACGTTTAGACTAACATTTTCCACTCGTTCAACAGCCCATGAAATAATTTTAATGTTACACGACATGTAAAAGAATTCTGAAAAACCTATTGAGTAACACACACACACACACACACACACACAAACTCACACACACACACACACACACACACACACACACACACACACACACACACACACGAAAACACACACACACACAAACACACACACACGCACACACAGATGTATGGGCATTATATATGAATATATATATAATATATATATAGAGTATATATGTACACTTATATATATGTATATATATATATGTAAACATCTATATTTAAGCATAATATATATATATATATATATATATATATATATATGTATGTACTCATATACATATAAGTATATATATGTAAACTTACACATATATAAGAATATTTTATGTATATATACGTATTCATCTAATGGCTCATTGGCAAACCGGTCCATTGGCATAATTATTTGAATGTTCGTTTATTAGCCCAGGAGACCGGGGTTGAATCCCAGGTCGAGTCATACCAAAAAATCAGCAAATGGTATATGATCGTAATTTGCCGAAGTAAATTTTCAGAAACAGAACAGATAAAAGATTTGTAATTGCAAGTAAATTGGTTAGACAAATGATGGGATTAGACAGGTTATGAAGATTAAACAGATTGAGACGATGATACCAATGATGGGATTAAACAGATAATGGTTACACAAATGATGGGGTGAGACAAATGAAAAGGTCAGACATTTATTTATGGTTAGACAAATATTAGGATGAGACAAATGAAAAAGGTTAGACAAATGATGAGATGAAACAAATGTTTTGAGTAAGACAAATGAGGAAGTTAGACAAATGAAAAACATTAGACACTTGTTTAAGGTTATGATGGGTCGAGGCGAATGTAAAAATTTAGACAAATGTTTAGGGTTGAACAAATGATGGGGTGAATGAAATGAAAAAGGTTAGACAAATATTTTGGGTTGAACAAATAATGTGGTGAGAGAAATGAAAAAGGTCAAACACTTGTTTTGGTTTAGACAAAATATGGGATGAGACAAATGAGAAAGGTTACACAAATATTAAGGGTTAGATAAATGATAAGAGAAGACAAAATGAAAAAGGTGTGACAAATGATCGGGTGAGACAAATGATTGGGTGAGACTAATGAGAAAGATTAGACACTTGTTAAAGGAAAGGCAAATGATGATGATAAAATGAAAAGTGTTAGACAAATATTTAGGGTTAGACAAATGATAGGGTGAGACAAATGAAAAAGGTTAGACACTTGTTTTAGGTTTGACAAATGATGAGGTAAGACAAATAAAAAAGGTTAGACACTTGTTAGACAAATGATACAAACGAAAAAGGTTACACAAATACTTAGGGTTAGACAAATGAGGAGATGATACAAATGAAAAAGGATAGGCACAGGTTTAAGGTTAGACACATGATGAGGTCAGACAAATGAAAAAGGTTAGAAACTTTTTAGACAAATGATACAAAGGAAAAAGGTTAGACACTTGTTTTAGGTTTGACAAATGATGAGGTAAGACAAATAAAAAAGGTCAGACACTTGTTAGACAAATGGTACAAAGGATAAAGTTTAGAAAAATATTCAGGGTGAGACAAATGATAGGGTGAGACAAATGAAAAAGGTTAGACACATGTTTTAGGTTAGACAAATGATGAGGTGATACAAATAAAAAAGGTTAGACAAATGTTTAGAATTAGACAAGTGATGATGTGAGACAAATGAAAAATGTCAGACACTTGTTAGACAAATCATACAAAAGAAAAAGGTTAGACAAATACTTAGGGTTAGACAAATGATAAGGTGATAAAAAGGTTAGACACTTGTTTAAGGTTAGACAAATGATGAGGTCAGACAAATGAAAAAGGTTAGACACTTTTTAGACAAATGATACAAAGGAAAAAAGTCAGATAAATATTTAGGGTTAGACAAATGATAGGGTGAGACAAATGAAAAAGGTGAGACACTTGTTTAAGTTTAGGCAAATGATGATATGAGACGAATGAAAACTGTCTGATAGACAAATCATACAAATGAAAAAGTTAGACAAATATTTAGACAAATTAGTTAGACAAATGATGAGGTTAGACAAAAGAAAAATGTTCGGCACTTGTTAGACAAATGATACCAAGGAAAAAGATTGGACACTTGTTTAAGCTTAGACAAATGATGAGGTGAGACAAATGAAAAAGGTTAGACACTAGTTAGACAAATTGATACAAAGGAAAAAGAGTAGACACGTTTTTAAGGGTAGACAAATGATAAGGTGAAGCAAATGAAAAAAGGTCAGACACTTGTAAGACAAATGATACAAAGGAAAAAAGTTAGACAAATATTCAGGGTGAGACAAATGATAGGGAGAGAGAAAAGAAAAAGATGAGACAAATGAAAAAGGTTAGACATTTGTTTAATGTTAGACAAATGATGAGGTGAGACAAATAAAAAAGGTCAAACACTTTTTAGACAAATGATACAAAGGAAAAAGTTTATACAAATACTTAGGGTTAGACAAATGATAAGGTGAGAAAAAGGTTAGACACTTGTTCCTTAAACAAGTGTCTAGACAAATGATGAGGTCAGACAAATGAAAAAGGTTAGACACTTTTTAGACAGATGATACAAAGAAAAAACGGTTAGACAAATATTTAGGGGTAGGCAAATGATAGGGTAAGACAAATGAAAAAGGTGAGACAAATGAAAAAGGTGAGACACTTGTTTAAGGTTAGACAAATGAAGAGGTGAACAAATGAAAAAGGTTAGACACTTTTAGACAAATGATACTAAGGAAAAGGGGTAGACACTTGTTTAAGGTGAGACAAATGATGAGGTCAGACAAATGAAAAAGGTTAGATACTTTTTAGACTAATCATACAAAGGAAAAAGATTATACAAATATTTAAGGTCAGACAAATGAAAAGGGTGAGACAAATGAAAAAGGTTAGACACTTGTTTAAGGTTAGACAAATGAAGAGGTGAAGCAAATGATACAAATAAAAAAGGTTAGAAAATTTTTCGACTTAGACAAATGATTGGGTAAGACAAATGAAAAATGTGAGACAAATTTGAATGGTTACACAAATGATGGGATGAGACAAAAGTTTTGGGTTACACAAATGAGAGAAATGAAAAAGGCCAGACACTTGTTTATGGTTAGACAAACGATGGGGTAAGACAAATGAAAAAGGTTAGACAAATGTTTAGGGTTAGACAAATAATGGGACGAAATAAATGATTGGGTTAGACAAAAGAAAAAAATTAGACACTAGTTAAGGGTAACACAAATGATGAAGGAAGAAAATAAAAAAAAGCTTAGACAAATGTTTAGGTTTAGACAAATGATACAAACAAAAAAGGTTAGAAAATTTTTAGACTTAGACAAATGATAGGGTAAAACAAATGAAAAAAAGGTAGACACATGTTCAGGATTAGATAAATGATGAGGTTGACAAATGAAAATGATCACACTTGTTTAGGGTTTGACAACTGTTAGTGTGATATAAATGAAAAAGGTTAGACAAATATTTAGGGTTAGACAAATAATGGGGTGACAAATAACGGTTAAACAAATGTTTAGGTTTAGAAAAATGATGAGGTGTGTCAAAGGAAAAGGTTCCACACATGTTTAGGGTTAGAAAAATGATACAAATGAAAAAGGTTATGCAAATATTTAGGGTTAGACAAATGATAAGGTGAGACGAATGGAGAAGGTTAGACAAATGTTAAAGGTTAGACAACCGAGGGTGTGAGACAAGTGTTTAGGGTTAGAAAAATGTTCAGGGTTGTACAAATGATGGGGGGAGACGAATGAAAAAGGTTTGACACTTGTTTAGGGTAAGACAAATGATGCAGTGAGACAAATGAAAAAGGTGAGACAAATGATGATGTTAGACAAATGATGACAAGTTATATCTTGACAAATGGTTAGACAGATCTTTAGAGTTAGACAAATGGTTAATGTTAGACAAATTATATCGTTTGATTAAAAAAGGTTAGACAGTTTTTGGTTATACAAATGATATGATTGGTTGGTTGTTTTTTTTTTTTTTTTTTTTTTTTGTTTTATAGCATATCAACCTCTATAGTTTACTTAACGCCAAATCCATTTTTATGCAAATAGTCAGTTCTATTTCAAACAATTCAGTTTAGCATGAGTACACAGGTTAATTATCAAAAACATTTCTATTTCAAGCTCTTCAGTTTATTCAAACAGTTCTTAATCAGCTAATTCAGTACAAGTATAGATTTTGTTTACACACTGCTAAATGTCAAAACAGTTCTTTATTGAATAATTCAGTTTAGCATGAGTACGCAGTTTATATGTAAGTGCACGGTTTAACTGTCAAAAACATTTCTATTTCGAACTATTCAGTTTAGTCAAGTAACTCAGTTTAGCATAAGAATGCAGTTTCATTCTATTTAATCCATAGATAGGGCCCTATCAGGTGCTACTACTCTGGGCCAGGGTGGACCTGGGAGCAATGGCACGGAATGGGTTCTCCGCATTCCCCAAACCTCAAGCATCACTCGAACCTCACCATCAGATTGTTTAGTGTCATATCCAGGACACTCATTGGTGGGGGGGGGTCTTACCCTTCTGCATCGGTGCAGTCGGTGTATTCTACAGTCCCAGCCAACTGGGCCTTTCTTTGTGCAGTCTATAGCATCTTGGATAAGTTGTTGTACAACTAATCCGTGACATTTGAATTGTGGATAGGTATTAGTTCAGGAAATCTATGACATCTGGAACCTAGTATTGTGAGAATAGAGCTTGTCTACCGCAAGTGATGAGAAGTGATGTGCGCATACCGTCTATCCAGAACATCTGGAATAGGAATAGGTTAAGTATTCGTAGTCTATGACATCTTGAGTGAACCAAGGTAAAAGCAGACGAAGTATACAGCCTCAGGTGTCTTAGATGGTAGACGTATTGGTAGTTTTCTAAATCTGTGTATGAGACGAGATAGAAGTACTATGGAAGTCTATGGCATCTGAACTAAAGCAAGTTAGTAAAATTGTTAGTTAACAACATCTGGAGTTAGAGGAGGTAGAAGTACGATTAATCTATAACATCAGATGATAAGGTGAAGTAGAAGTACAGGTCATCTACCAGATCTGGTATCAAGCAATATAGAAGCACTGATAATCTACAACAGCTGAAGTCAGGCAAAATATACGCAGTGAAAGTATTTGGAGTCTAGTAAGGTAGAATTACTGCTAAGCTACATCTGGGTGTGAGGTGAAGTAGAAGTATTGGTTTTTTGTGATATATGGAATGAGGTTAGGTACAAGTCTATTACATCTGGGGTCAACCAAGGTAGAGGTACTGGTAGATTACGACAGATGTGTGTGAGGTGAGATAGATGTACTAGCAGTCTTTGACATCTGGATTTGTGGCTAAGTAGTACTGAAATTATAGCATATTTGGAGTGAGGCTTGGTAGAAGTATTGTAAGTTTATGGCATCTGGAAACAGGTGAGGTAAATGTAATGGTTATCTTCAGCGTCTGGTGTCAGGTTAGATAGATCTACGAGTGATTTTCAATAACAACTTTTTGTGGCTAACATTCCATAGCCTATATGTGAGATAATAGATCAAAATATAGATCTTTCAATTAAAAGAGTATATTTTGATACAATATAACATGTCACGTTATTTGGAGAGAGGATAGGTAATTTCAAGTAGCCCCATTTGAGAGATAGAATGTTGGATAATCTTGGCAAACCGAAGATATAATAGGTTATGAAGAAACTCCTTTATGCATTCAGACATGTTTTTATTATTTCTTCTTCATCCGTTTTCCTTCATATCGTCTTCTTTTTTTATTCTTTACCTTCTTCTTCTTCTTCTTCTTCTTCTTCTTCTTCTTCTTCTTCTTCTTCTTCTTCTTCTTCTTCTTCTTCATTTTTACCTTCTTCTTCTTCTTTACATTCTTAATTTCCTTCTTTTTCTTCTTCTTTGCATTCTTTATTTCCTTCTTCTTCTTCTTTACATTCTTTATTTTTTACCTTCTTCTTCTTCTTCTTCTTCTTCTTCTTCTTCTTCTTCTTCTTCTTCGCAGCCTTTTTAGTTTCCTTATGAATTTTTTTCTTTATCGCTTTTTTTTCTTTCCCTTCATCCCCCTCTCCCTACTTCTCTCTCTCTCTCTCTCTCATTCTCTCTCTCTCTCTCACTCGCTCTCTCTCTTTCACTTTCTCTGCTCCTCTAAAGATAAGCACGTCTGTTGGAACATGAACATGCAACGAGCAATCACTAATAACTTGATTATTTAAATTAAAAAAATGCAGACTAAAGATAATTTTTAAAATAATTTAAAAAAGTAACTGAAGAAATAATTAAAGAAATAAATCGATCAAACAAAAGACATCACGACACATGAACCGACCGACGCTAAACAAGCTGATGATTATCTCCAACGATCTTCTTCAGCCACTGCTGCTGCTGCTGCTGGTGAATCAAAACAGCTGGAATTTTTTTCGTCTCAATCTCGTCGCGGAGAAACGAGATTTTGCGTTGTCATTAATGAAGGGAAAGACACTTTCATACGGAAATTAATTATTGCCTTGTCTGCATTAATCGGTTCAAAATTATTTTTAGTTTGTCATTTGGTGATTTACTGTCGAATTGTTAAAGATCTAATCCTATAAAAAAAGGGAAGAAAAAGAAAAATACTCTGAAAATAAAATTGTGAAAGAATAAACGAAACCAGGAACTTTTGTCAAAGACTCGCTGGGTGAAAGTTCATTTCGAATTGCTTGCCTGATTTTCTGAGATAAAACTTAGCATTCAGGGTTTTCGGACTACTGTCTCCATTGTTATATTCGCAACGTTTCGGCCGATGTGTCCTCCGACCTTCTTCTAGTGTTTCTTCTAGTGTTTCTTGTCAAACTAGAGCGCTAATACAGAATTTCGAACCACGTCCTTTACTTAATCCACGGTGGTCGCTTGTTCTAATTTCGTTAACCATAATGGGTACAACTGTTAAGTGTCTCCCTTCGTCGTTACTCGCCTGCAGTCATGATTGAACCTGCAACATGCAGCTAATTGTCACTTAGAAGCTGAGGAACGAACGCTTATAACCGTTTCGCTATGTGACCTGATGAACAGTCCAGAACGAATTTTTAAGACTTATAAACTTATTGTTCTTACATCACTATACATTACGACTATTACGTATGATTTTTTACCTGAGCTCATATTATGCTTATTTTCTTCCTGTTTATGGCTAACGGAATCAGAGCAATTGACCTCCGTGGATTAAATAAAGGACGTTGTCGAAGTTCCATTTATGCTCCCGAGTTCGACAAGAAACACCTGAAGAAGGCCGGAGGACATATCGACTGAAATATAGTGAATATAACAATAAAGATGAAGAAAATTGTCCGAAAAACGTGAATGATAAAAAACATTTCAAATTAAGGTTCCCAAAATACAAATTTTAGCAACATAGGAAGCTAATAAGATTTTCTGACCACTAATACTTGGGCGAGTGAAAAGTTTCGCAGATCATGAAGGTGACGACCTCACCTGATACTCTCTGAGTAATCCTCATCAAATTTGCTTTTATGGCTTATAGTACGGTTTCGAAATCTACGGTTTTAGGCCTACCTGACCTTGCCTGATCATCAAGATTCTTGGAGACAGCGAAGTTTCTTGAAAAAAATTAGTTGCTGTATTGTAATCTACTGCCCCTTCACCTTTCGCACAACAATATTTTTTGTTGGGCGGGGGTTACTTCGACGACGTTATGAACCGACAAGATCTCGGAGAGCATAAGTTCACAAATTAGACTACATTGCATGATCCTCTGTGTGGCTTTCAAATCCCACACGATGAAGCAATGCACCACGTGTTAGCACTCCAATTACCACGATACCACTAACAACAGAAGGTACCTTTCACAGGCTGAAGTGCTCCGGTCACGTGGTATACGCGTTACAAACTAGCACGTACAAAAAATTCAAAACTTTTGAGAAACCGTTCTTCTTCTTCTTCTTCTTCTTCTTCTTCTTCTTCTTCTTCTTCTTCTGTTCCATATTTTCCCACGTTCTTCTGTTTTCTTTTTTACGTCTTCCTTTTTATCGTCTTGCCAATATTCTTCTTCTTCTTCTTCTTCTTCTTCTTCTTCTTCTTCTTCTTCTTCTTCTTCTTCTTCTTCTTCTTCTATCGATTTTTATCCTCTGGTCAATATTTTCCCACGTTCTTCTTTGTTTTTTCATCGTCTTGCCAATACATATCTTCTTCTTCTCTCTTTTTATTCTTCAGGCCAATACTCTTTCCACGATTCTCTTCTTTCTCTTTTTGTCAACCTTCATCTTCTTTTGTTATATCTTATTTCTCATTTTTTCTCTTTATTCTCTAATTTTCTCTGCGTTTCTTTTCGACTTTGAAATCTCCATCTTCCTCCCACCCATCTTCCTCTCGTTTATATTTTTCTTCTTCATCGTCTCTGTTTCATCTGGTGTTTTTTTTTATCCACCACAATCCAAGCTTCTCTTTTCTTCTGATAAGCTTCATTAATCCTCATTGAAAATACCAAATTCCTCATCAGACCTTTCAATTCCCTCATTTTATTTTCTTCTTTCCCACGGATTTCACTCCCCTTTCTTTTTTACCGCCTTCTTTATGTTTTCCCGCGGTTTTCAGGCGCTGTGTATTGAACTTTTTCCATTTCTCTTCCTGTGCGAGCCACGTGACTCTTCGGCTATTTGCTGTGGAGAGAAAACGCCTTTGAAACCGATGATGATTTTCATTTCGGTTTTGTTTGTGTTTTATTCTATTCTTCATACAAAACCTGAATGATAAGCCCTTATTACTATGTACTAGCTGAAAACCTGCATTACATGCGCAATTTTATCATGTTTCCTACAGAAGTAGACTTTGAATGGTATATAAGATCAGGAATTTAAACTTTACAACAATATATTCATCATTGTTTATACTACGATAATAAATATATAAATAACATCTGATGATTTTTTTCTTAATAAATGTCACTGAGAGGTTAACGTTTATAAGCCGGGGATTAGAAAACGCTCTCCCCTACTGAAGAATAAGACCTCTTTGTGAAAGGGTGTTCTGGGTATGACAGAGAATCGCATCTGATGGTGAGGCTCCAGTTCTGGAGATCTGAGACGTGTGGAGTGTCCCTACATTGCCATTACTCCCGGGTCCACTATGACCCTGAATGGTAGGATCTGTTAGGGCCCCATATATGAACTGATTAGATCTGTCTGAAAATTATGGGTATTCGATCAGACCGTGTGCAAGAAAAAGAATCTATAAAGAAACAATAATACAAAAAATTTGGTTCAAGGCAAAAAAGATTTTTCAGTTAGATATCTACTTTATACAGTTAGATAAAAAGATGAAGATTTGGTTTAGTTAACCTGATGGACACATAGTAATGGTCGAGATTAGTATTATATTTACACTGTAAATCAAGTAGATGCGCTTAGCATAATGGTTATCGTTGTAGGAAATGGGATCGATGACCTGAGTTCAAATCCTAGATGAAGCTGTTTGGCTTTCACTTCACGCTAATGCCCTGGGGAAAGGCATGAAATTATCTTCTTTCACACTCAGCTATGGAAAAATAGTATGTATTTACTCAGGATTTGACTCTATGGCAATTTTTGGTGGAGTAGAGACTAAAGAATCAAGGCTGCCCTAATATTTACAAGAGAAGAAAACAGACGGGTTCTTGCCTTTAAAAGGGTATTAAACCAATGTGGCTATATAAACAATTTTTACACAGTTATATGACTTGAAATATTTCTATCTGATATTAACAACATCCAAATATATCGATTTGAGCCATAGATTGGATTTTAATTGATACTATCACGATTGCTTGTCTGGTTTGCTTTTATGGCATATCAACCATTATAGGTTATTTGAGGCTAAATCCATTTTTATCCATACAAACAGATCCATTTCATATAATCAGTTTTGCATGAGTATAGTTTTTTGTTTACACACAGTTAAATGGAAAAAAAATCTTCTATTTCAAAAAATTATGTTTAGCATAAGTACAGAGTTTAGTTCTATTTGACCCATTGGTATGTCCCTATCAAGTGCTACCACTCCAGGCCAGAGTGGACCTGGTAGCAAAGGCAATTAAGTGATACTCTGCATTCCCCAAAGCTCCAGCATTAGTGGAGCCTCACCATCAGATTGCTTATTGTTATATTGTCTATCAAATACAAATAATTTTTAAACTGTCCTGTTTGACCTATTGATAGGACCCTAATAGGCACTACCACTCGGGATAACAGAGGGCCTGGGATTTGTAGTGAAAAAAAGAAAAAGAAAAAGAAAATAAAGAAAATAAAAATAATTTCAAAAGTGCGGAAGTTCCTAGAGGCCCCTTACAGGAAATTGAAACTACGCATGCCTAAAATCAGACTTAATGTCACGAGAAAGGAAACTCGTTCACTTTCTGCTGTGACCCTTGTATTGGAAAGACTTTTTTCAGCTGCTGAGAGCCATGTGTCCGCTTAACGGCACACTGGTTCATTTTTCCATCGGTGGCAGCCGTCTCTGCTCACCCACGACTAAAAACACGGGGCCATTGGCCTAATGAGTAGAGTGTTCGCCAATGGTCCAGGAGACTGAGGTTCAAGCCCAGGTCGAGTCATACCAAAGACTCAAAAATAGTACTTAATGCCGCCTTGCTAAGCACTCAGCATTAAAAGGTGAGAATCAAGGGTAAAGTGGAGCAATCCTGGGAATGGAGTAGTCCCCTCCCTTGCCCCTCTGTGTAGTAGCTATTAAAAAGAGTGCCTTCGAGTCACCCTTTACTAAGGTCGCCAACTTTACTTTTTTACTTAAAAACACCGAATAATGGACATATCTACCCGAAAACAACTTGTGTATTTTTTAACACCTTCTTAGGGAGATGTAACCATTTCATTTGGATTCAGGAAGAACTTTCTTCACCCACAAAATAATTGTTGAACCCTGAAAATAAAGTTTAAAATTTTAAATGTATCGTGTCCTTTCTTTCCTTCATTTAGGAATTCTTCTGCAGCCTTCACAGACAAGAAGATGCCAGCGACATAAGATGGAGTTAGAGGGAAACCAAAATGGATTCAGATATCCAAAATCAACAACTACCAAATCTTCTGAAAACCCCTACAGAGTATTGGCAATGGAACGGTACACCACTCTCCTAAGAACTCGGGGTTCACCGCCTTTTGGGTTGTGGAGTCTTACTCCTTCTCAGTAG
This sequence comes from Sepioteuthis lessoniana, assembly GCA_963585895.1. Lineage (NCBI taxonomy): Eukaryota > Metazoa > Mollusca > Cephalopoda > Myopsida > Loliginidae > Sepioteuthis > Sepioteuthis lessoniana. The sequence continues at coordinate 85,062,463 of OY757926.1, forward strand.
ATGCAGTCAGCATACTCTAAGCCTCACCGTCATCTTAAAAGAAGAATGAAGATGGATTGATTAATTTAAACTTTATATCAACCTATGTACGGTTATTTCATTTACCGAGGAGTTAAGGAATCGCGTTTACTGTACTTTAACGTTTCCATTTTTGTGTAATCTTTTTTTTTTGCGCAGTCCAATTGAATAAAAACAAAAAATAGGCGATAAAATGAAGAATTGGAAAGACACCAATTAAATGATTAAATAGATAATAAAAAAAAAAAACATTAGAAGGAGATATCGGCCCAATGCGTCAAAAGACAATTACTAAAATTTCTTCTAGAATTTAATTTATTTTAAACGGACAGAATGTTTTCATCGTTTACTCATCTTTCTTCTTTTTTCTGTCATTTGATAAAAAAAAACCAACTGAATTCACGTGCAAAAACATCCTTAATCTTTTTTAGGTCCTTATTCTAATATATATATATATATATATATATATATATATATATATATATATATATAAAGAAAAATTATTGAAATGAAGGGAGAAAATAATTGTTGTGACAGGTTTTCGTTTAACGCGATTTTCACTAGATAAGACTCGGAAACACCTGAGTTTACTTACAAAGGTTGAAGACAAAAGAAATAAACTTTGACATGCCCAAGTGAAAGATTCAAGAAAAGATAAAACATTTTTAAGTGACTAAAAAAAGGATTGAATCGAGACATTACTTAAACCCACTCACTGTCTAAAAATAAAACAAAAGAATTAGTACTGTGCACATTTGTAACAATAGGGGAATTTTTTCTTCTTATCACACAAAATCATGATCAACCAATAAACTAGTAACAAGTTCTAACAATTTTATTTTTATCTAGATTTCCGAGGTATGCACATACTAATACATTATTATATTGTAATATATTCTAAGCTGTAGCCGCGTCAGTACTACTGTATAATTGCACTACTTAGACTCAAACGAAACACTTGGAGATAAAGCTACATGAGAACTACTTAAAATGCTTTGTACAGTGTTGAAGTACTTTAGGAAACAGCACCCGAAAAAGAGCAGTTGCACAGCCACTTACCACCCATCTCACAAACCACTCGAGAAAGTTGAGCAAGAGATGTTGGTCTCAACAGTTTTGTGTGTACACTGGGTGCCGTCTCGAGAACTTACCAAGCACGATGACAGATAGGTAGGGCTGGCAAGAGACAGCGAAAGGTATCTGCGCTGTCAGCACGTCATGATGATGATAATAATTCCACTTCATTTTCTTATCTGCTTTTTTTGTTTACTAATTCCTCACCTTTTCTTTACTCGTACTCATTTCCCCCCACCCTTTTTTTGGAGGGATGGAGGAATACTTTGACTATATCCCCTCAGAAGTGTAAGACCCCTTAAAGTGGAGTGTCCCAGATATGACTAATCTGCATCTGTTGATAAGGTTTCAGTTCTAGATCAATGGATAATGTAGAGTACCTCTTCATTGCCATTTCTCCCAGATCCACTACGTTCGGAGTGATAGTACTTGTAGGTCAAATAGTTCTGTATAAAAATCATTTGTATCAGAGAGGAATTCTTGATACCATAAAACTCTAAGCTAGTTATATTAAGAATAGTCACGCAAAACTATAATTGTGTGTTCACCAATGGTCCGGGAGGTCGAGTCATACCAAAGAGTTTAAAAATGGTACTTGATGCCGCCTTGCTAAACACTCAGCATTATAAGGTGAGGATCAAGGGTAAAATGGAGTAGTCATGGGAATGGAGTAACGCCCTCCCTATACCTCTGTGTAGTCGCTATTGAAAAGGAAGCCTTCGAGTCACCCTCGACTAAGGTCGCCAACTTATAATTGTGTACAAAGGATTATCATTACTTGGAATAATATCATCTTCATCATCATCATCATCATCATCATCATCAATATAACGTACTGCTAGCACCGATTTCCCTGCTGCATTCCACTATGAAGGAAGAACTATAACACTTCTTTATAAAAAAACATAGTTCTTTTTATGCTTTCGTATTCAACCGGAAGCTCTGTGGGCTGCCTCCCCAGCGGGCACTCTCAGTAACTGCAAGTGGTCACTGATTCACACTGCCCTCAACTGACTATAACTGTCACACGGGAATCTGCATACATTATTTCATCACGCCCACGACTTCTTCTGCAGTGTCCTGCTCAGAAACATCTCTGATTGACGGCTCGATCAAGGGTCAATATATAACAAATGTAGAGTACCCCACTGCCATTACTCCCAGATCCATTCTGACCTGGAGTGATAGTACATGCAGGTCAAATAGTTCTGTTTAAAAATTATTAGTATTAGATTGAAATACTGGATACCATATAAGTTAGTTAAATTAAGAATAGTTACACGAAACTATAATTGTATTCAAAGGCTTATTATTACTTGAAAACATATCATCTTCATCTTCATTATATCATATTGCACACACACACACACACACACACACACACACACACACACACACACTCTCTCTCTCTCTCTCTCTCTCTCTCTCTCTCTCTCTCTCTTACTATCCATGTCTCTCATCCATCGCTTCCGGCAGGTCTTCTAGACTACATCCTGTGTTCATACAGAGCTGTTGTAAAAAAGTTCTAGTTAGTCGTCCAACTCTTGCAAGTCCATGTGAAGAGTTCCATAAAAGAAGGTCACGTATGACTCCGTCTTTACTTCTCCAGCAGTTTCCCACGTGTCTTGTTAATCTCATTTGAATGAGTTTTAAAGAAGGGAGGTCGGTAGCCATACAACTGCTGTTTTGTGGGATGTTGCTTCTGGGATTTGTTCACTGTAGCTCGTAGCATTCTTGTGCAATTCCCGTCAAGTTTTTTCCATTATAGCTTGCAAATTGTTGGTGTTTGATAGAAATACTTGAAACCATACAACTCTGAGTAAATCATTTGTCTTAGACATGAATACTTGATATCATATAACTGTGTGAAGGCAAGTTATTATCAGACAGTTTTATCAATGTGAGATAAGAATGCTGGAAAACAATTTAACTGTATGCCAATTATTTGAACTAGATAGGAATACTTAAAACCATTTAACTGTATTGATATCCGTCTACAAATAAATAAAATGTACTTTTTTATGTGTGCCTGCCCTTTCATTTGAGGACGCAGAATATGTAACCGACATTCTTGATAAAAGAGTAAGTTCCTCCCAAAAGATTTGGTTGGTTGGTTAGCTGGTTGGGTTTTATGGCATATCAACCTTTGTTGGTTATTTAATTCCAAATCTATTTTTATACAAATAAAGTAAAGTAAAGTTGATGACCATAGTTGAGGGCAACCAAAAGGCTCCCTTTTCAATAGCTACTACAGCAAGGTGTAGGGGAGGGCGCTGCTCCTTTCCCTGGATTGCTCCACTTTACCTCTGATACGAACCTTATATTGCTGAGTGTTAAGCAAGGAGGTATCAAGTACCATTTTTAAAGTCTTTGGTATGACTTTCATTTCTATTTCAAGCTATTCAGTTAAGTCAAAGTTCTAATTCAAAGAATTCAGTTTAGTATAGGTATAGTTTTTGTTGGCACACAGCTAAATGTCAAAACAGATCTATTTCAAATGATTCAGTTTAGCATGTCCACAGTTAAGTTCTATTTGACCCATAGATAGGACCCTATCAGGTGCTATCACTCTGAACCAGACTGGACCTGGGAGTGATGGCAATAAAGAGGTACTCCACATTCCCCAAAGCTCAAGTAATACTGGAATTTCAATATCAGATTGTTTAGTATTATATCCAGGACACTCGTTAGTGGGGTTTACTCCTCTGCAGAGAAGCAGTCAGTGTATTCTACAGCCCCAGACGACTGGGCGACTTCCCAAAAGAGGTGTCCCTTGTAAGACTCTAAACTACATCTAATCGTAAGCGCTGGGATGTTTTGACTCCAATCGACATTGCCATCACTCTCACGTTCAAACTGACTAGAGCCTTGATACCTGTTAGGGTCCCATCTAATATATATGAAAATTATTACAATTAGGTAGGAATTCTCGATATCATATAACTGTAAATTATTCATATTAAGAAAATTTTGTAATATCCAAGACAAACTACAATATTGGAGGTTTACAGTGTCCAGAGTCCCCCCCCTACATCACAGTTTCTCTCCACCGGTCCGCTCCAGTTCATAGTACATCTTACAGAATCTTATTTAAGGTGAAATAGGCCTGTTTTAAATTTATTCATATTAGATAGTATTACTTCAAATCCTATAAGGGTTTTTGCTGTTTGTCCTTGAATAATTTCAGTTGATATTGGTCTAATTAGCTTTATTTAGTTCCCTTAGTTTATTGATTGCTATTCAGTTTTTTCTTTCCATATAGTTGGGTTTTTTTTTTAGATTTTTGTGGTCCGCCGGGGCGGTAAAGTCTACAATACGACAGCTTCTGTTTTTTGTTGTTAACTATCAACTATGTCTGATCTTCTTGCCAGGATTTGATGATCTGTTTCCATCTCAAAATCCCAGAGAATTTTGTGCATCTCATTCTCCTGGACAGATTCTGGTTCGAGCAAGAACCATTTGCTGGTATGATCAAAAATTATATTTCTAGCACAATTCCTCACTTAGTCCTGTTTAGTATTAAACTCCCTTTGTGCTAGTCTTTGTTTAATTATCAACTGTCACGACTATCAACGCCGATACCATGGCTGAATATAATACCATTGTGCACAACATTTGTGGTACCAAATGTAATAATAATAATCGGTCTTATCCTGGTAACAATGCCAAACGTGTTCCCCGAGAGTTTGTTTATCAATCCTCTTTACGCCCACGCTGTAATTGAAAGATCCACAGATAGGGAATTATACAATCCACCCGAAAAGAGAGAGAGAGAGAGGAGAGAGGGAGAGGGAGAGGGAGTCTCTGAACTCCAACTTCTAATCAACAACTGACAACTTTTTTTACATTGTATTTGAGTGTCATCATTACAATTACAAATAGTTATGGCGACAGTGCATCTCCTTGGATTTTTACCTCTGCTAATGTTTTTCTTCCAGCTGTCGATTCCATTTTCCAGTTTTTTTATTACTTCTGTGATGAACTTGATGACTTTGTCGGATATCTTGTACGTTTTTAGACATTCTACTAACTAAAATTGCGGGACCGTACATAACCCTTGCAGTTAATATATACCATCGCTAAATTTTTGTGCCACGCTTTTGTCTCCTTGAGGATGTTCTGATCAAAGTACAATAGACTACCTGATCCTCTTGTTCCCTTGGGGCATACTTTCTGTTCTTCAGGAAATAGTCTGCAGCTTACAAGCGAGTTATAAATCCCTCCCCTAATCTGTGTTCTTAAGATTTTCCCCATCATAAGTAGACACGTAATCATTCTATAGTTGCTGGGGATGGTTCCTCTTTGGTGGGGGGATCTTTCAGGATAAAGGTGGTCTTCTCCTTAGCCATCCATTTGAGTATATTTACTTCTCCTTAGCACAACTTATTTAAAGAGCTTGCATATCATGGATGGATGTGAATTATTTTAAGCTAGAATTCACCTATGCTATCATGACCTGGCGTTTTTCCACTTCGGTACATTTTTCCACGTTGCTCTGAGCGTTACTGATGTATTTCCATCTCAGAACCTTCTTCCAGTCCTTGAAATTCATTTACAACGTTATTTATCCATTTGGTCTTTCTGTTATGTTCTTTCTGCTCTCATATTTTACTCCAAAATCGTCTTGCTTCTTGCAGTTGTTGGCACGCCAACGTGCATTCTTCACCTACTGTTATATTGTTATCTACAGCATCATAACGACACAATAATAAAGACGCAGGAAGACTTCTTTAGAAAATATACCTCTCAATTTATTTGCAACGTTTGAAAGGTTTATTCAAGGTTTGCGTGTGAGAGGGAGCTGGAGACCGAACAGAAACAGCAATATTTTGACCCCCAACGTTATGGCCATCAGCGTTGTGTCTTTCCCGTTCTCTAGATGCTCAACCGGAGGCCCACAGGCCCAGCTCTCTGCTGGATGATGGCTTTCTTTACTGCATCTTATCACCAACTTGTCTGGTCCCCAAACTCCATCGGGGTACCCGAGGGCCCCTTCGGCCGGGTGTGGCTTTCCCAACCACACCTTATCTTGTAACTCGTCTAGTCTCCAACTGCAACTCTGACTTCTGTCTTGATTGAGTTATATAATAGTTCAACGCCCACTCAGTCACCTACTCGATCTTTGGAATCGCATGTTTAATCGTCATCAAGCGGAAATAACTGTCATGCAGTTCACAGGTCACTCTCTTCCGGTGCATCAGTCTATGAGTGTACCATGGGAATTTTTTACCTCGTCCTATTTCATCAGCCAATTTCCGCCCACGCGATTTCCTTTCATAACTGCCATTAGAATGTGTCACTTCCTTCCGGTGCATCACCTTGGAATGGCATTTTTGGCCGGGTCGAAGGTCAAAATACAACACTACTTATTGATTGGATTCTTTTCCTTATTTTGAAATGTTCTGTTTTGTTTGAAATGCTTGACTCTGTCTCGGTCTCTTTTAAGTCACCCTACTTCTGTGAATATATTTTGATTTATCTCAAGTTGCATTATCAGATTTGTCGTTTTATTTTGATCTTTGCATCACAAATTATCTTCGTGCGTTTTTCCTTCCTTAGCACTTTCGATTGTCCCAATTTCTTTACCTGTTTTTATTGCCTAATTTCCCATCCAAGTTTGTTGTCGCAATTTCTTTATCTGTCCATCAAGCCTCATTTTCTATTCAGGTTGTGCATATACCATTTGTTCGTATGGTCAAATTTAAATTTCTTGCACATCTCCCACTGGATCACCTTGCCGACCCAGTTATTATTATTATTATTATTAGAGTTTTTTCACATCAACTAACGCTGATTTTCTTCTACTGGAGTTTGAGAGACTACAAGTCTCCTCAAATCTCCAGGGCTCTTCTCCGTATTATGGCCGTTCTTAATAATGCTGTAGTTTGGATGGTCTCCACTCGTCTGCCAAATTCCATGTCCTCCAGTCCCTTCAGTAATCTTTTAGTTACTGTACCAAAATCGCCAATTACAATTGGTATAATTGTCACCTGCATGTTCCACAATTTTTTCAATTTCCTAGCAAGGTCGAGGTACTTACCCTTCTTTTAACATTATTTCAGTTTTATTCTAAGGTCAGCCGGGACAGCAAAGTCGACAATTTTGCAATTTATCTATCTTTTTGGTGATTATTATTAGGTCTGGTCTTCTGGCCAAGATTCGGTGACCCGTCTGTGTGTCAAAGTCTCATAGGAGTTTATTATTATTATTATTATTATTATTATTATTATTATTATTATTATTATTATTATCTTTTGAGAGTTTTCACACTAGCATTTGCTGATGGTTCTTCAATAGAGTCTGAGTGGCAACAAGTCTCCTCAAGTCTCCAGGACTCTTCTCAGTATTCTGGCCGCTGTCAACAATGTTGCAGTCTGAAAGGTCTTCAATCGTCCTCTTATTTCCAAATCCTCCTGTTCCTGTACCAAACCTTTGGGGACTGTACCGAGTGCAACAATTACAATTACTATTAACATCACTTTCATGCTCCATAGTTTTAGTAGTTATCTAACAAGGTCTAGGCCCTGATCCTTCTTTGCGCTTTCTTTCAATTTTACCCTGTGGTCAGCCGTAACAGCAAAATCCACAATTCGGCAGGTTCTCTTAATTTTTGTTGACTATCACTAGGTCTGGTTGTCTGGCTGAGATTAGGTGATCCATTTGTCTCTCAAAATCCTAAAGAATTTTGTGCGTTTCATTACTATTATTGATATTATTATTGTAAGTTTTTCATACCAGTTTTAACTGGTGCTTTTTCTCAGTGAAAGCAAGTCTCTTCTCGTCTTCAGCTTTCTTCTAAGCATTCTGGTTTAGCGTAACGGTACTGTGACTTCCAGTTCCCCCATCCTCAAATCCAACTCGATGTCAAGTTTTTTATTCTTAATTAACACTTAGTAAGTTCTTCCAGCCGGAATTTGTGCATATACTATTTGTTTGCATGGTCAAATTTTAATCTCTGGCACAATTCCCGATGGATCACCTTTCCCACCTAGTTTTGTCTTGTCTGGCATTTCTTTTAGGCCAGTTGGCTATATTCACTTATCATGTGATAGCTTCCTATCCGTTTCCACATAACCTACATTTGTTTTCATATTAGTCCTTATTTTGTGCTTGTGCTTAATGAAAATCAGTTTCCCTTTTGAGGTTATCACTGCCCAGCCATTTCCTGGTCATTTTATTATGCATATCATTATTATTATCATTATCATTATTAATGGCGGTGGTAGTGGTAAATTAAATGTATGTCATTGGTTACTTTCGACATTAAATAACAAGTGTTAACAGGCGGTAAAACAGATCAACCAACTACGACTTGTAGAGTGTTTCTTCAATTTTATTTCATTTGATTTCATTTTAATCTTTTTTCATTCGACTTCTTTCTCTCCATATTCATTCTTTTCTTCTTCTCCTCCTTCTTCTTCTTCTTTGGCATGTTCCTCGGTTTTTTACCTTCCTTCCTTACTTCCTTCCTTCCTTCCTTCCTTCTTCTTCAAATATCCTTGCCTTCTTCTTCTTAGGCATGTTCCTAGGTTTTTACCCTCCTTCCTTTCTTCTTCTTCTTCTTCTTCTTCTTCTTCTTCTTCTTCTTCTTCTTCAAATATTTTACCTTCTTCTTCTTTGGCATGTTCCTAGGTTTTTAACTCCCTTCCTTCCTTCCTTCTTCTTCATCTTCTTCAAATATTTTTACCTTCTTCTTCTTCTTCTTCTTCTTTGGCATGTTCCTAAATTTTTACCTTCCTTCCCTCCTTTCTTCCTTCTTTCCTTCCTTCCTTCCTCCCTTCCTTCCTATTTCTTCTTCAGATATTTTTGCCTTCTTCTTCTTTGGCATGATCCTAGGTTTTTACCCTCCCTCCTTCCTTCCTTTCTTCTTCTTCAAATATTTCAACATTCTTCTTCTTCTTTGGCATGTTTTTAGGTTTTTACCTCCCTCCTTCCCTCCTTTCCTTCCTTCCTTCTTTCTTTCTTTTACATTTATTTTCTTTCCTCCTTACAGTTGTTCTTTCTTTTTTCTTCTTCTTTTGCGTATTCCTATATCTTTATTTTCATTCCTCTTTTTTCTTCTTTTTCTTGCTGAATTTTTCTTACTCTTCCTCTCTCTTACATTCTTTACTTATTTCTCTCACTACGTCTTCATACTCCTCTCAGCTTATATTCATCTCCTTTTTTTTTCACATAGTCTTCTTTTTCCTCTTCTTATTCATCGCCACCTTGCACTCTGCCTCCTCTTCCTCCCTATTTCTCTTGACACCCCGCTACCTCTGCCCATCCCGACATTAACCCGACTCCATTAATATTATTCACGGCTTACGGTCAAGTCACTTGGAAAACACTGATTAAATTGTGGTTTCCCATGTTAAGCAACGTTGAGCATCAGCTACTTAGATGAGTAACCACATAGGAACGCCGAAATACAGTTTGATGTTTTTGTTCTATAGACTAAGAAACACTTAATAAATATTAATGATATTCCATGCCCAATATTTAACCTTGCCCTTCATTATCTCTCTTTCTATCTCCCCATCTCTCTCTTTCTCTCTTTCTGCCTTTGTCTCTTGTATCCAGTTTTCCCCTTCCACGTCCCAAAATTCCCTATTTACTTCAGACGGCATTTATTGTTCCATATATATATATATAATCATGTTATCTTCAAAATGTGTCTAGAGATCTTATATCTAATATATGTATAAGAAGGATTTGGCATTAAATGACCTACAATGGTTGATATGCCATAAAAGACAACCAAACCAAACCAAACCTATTTGACAGGAATACTTGATGCCATATAATGTAAAAGTTGGCAATCATAGTCGAGGGTGACCAGAAGGCTCCCTTTTAAATAGCTACTACACCGAGGTGTAGGGAAGGGCGATACTCCTTTCCCTGGATTGCTCCACTCAACCCTTGATACGTACCTTATATTGCTGAGTGTTAAGCAAGGCGGTATCAAGTACCATTTTTAAAGTCTTTGGTATGACGTGACCTGGGATTGAACCCAGGTCTCTTAGACCATTGGCGAACACTATACCCACTTAGCTAATAAGCCGGTTGATACCATATAACTAATTTTATTTAGACTAAGAATAGTTACTTAAAGCAATAATTGTTTACTAAAAATCATAATTAGTTAGTTGAAAGCATATAACTATGTGCAAACAAAAGACTTTTATTAAATAGAAATAATTACTAAAACGTATATAACTATTAGACTTGGATGCAAATACTTGAAACCATCTAAAATATGTGCAAAGACCTTAGAAACTGCACGCAGATGTCAATAAAAAATACAATGAACGCGATTCTCTAACGTTGTATTGCTTGTGAGTTTCCAATCAATTCGTTAAATAAACCAATCTGCAAATTATTTTATTAGTTAAGAATATCTGATATTATATGACTGTGTAAAAAAAAAAAAAAGAAAACTTAAGAAACAAAACAAAATGTAAATATAAGCAAACAATGTACACAATTCCATAACCTCGAGGCAGAGAATAACTCTAGACAGGTTGAGATGCCATTAAAATCAATCAATCAGTCAATCAATCGATATCATTTGCCGCAGTCAAAAGAATATTAAGTGTATCACTTACAACACGGGGGAAATTAGGTAAGCATTTAATTTTGTCATCTGGGTGTTGTAGATACCTCATAAAACTTGTTCGAAAAAATTATTTTTATGTCATGAAAGGGAATAAAATAAAGTTTTTGAGGAGACCATTTTCTCACAAATGCCATTTTACTGCATTCCTTTTTAAAAGTTCTTTCTAAGATTTTCCAGGTCACAGAACTGTTTTTTCCTCTCTTTCCATATTAATTAAAGACACCCACATCCATCGACCTTTACGAAAATAAATTCACTCGAAATGGAGAAGGATTTAATTTTACTTTCCGGCGTTTCGTCTTTTCTTTCGTTTCCTTTTTATTATTTTCCGCTTAAAGTTTTTTTGCTTTTGGTTTTTTGGTTTTCCGTCTTCCTCTTGTTAATGAATTTGTCTCAGTCGACCAATCGCGTCTCTTGTGGTTTCATTACAAATCAAATAAAAACCAAAACAGGTGACGCGATGTTTTCGTTTCATCACATAATGACATTCCTTTTCGTTTTGGACGAAGGCTTTGTATTTATTTGATTTTTCTGCCAGTAATTTTTAAAGACACACAAAGTGAGATGGTCAGGGAATTAACGTTTTTTTTTAAAGAACAAACAGGAATCTCTTTCACACATTAACAGTAGCCGGTTAAAAAAAATGGAATGAGAATCAATATAGCAATTAAAGCGATCACATCTGAAAATGAATTTTGTGAAACGAAACGAAAAAATGAATTAAAATTGTATTTAAATATGTTAAAATCTTTAAAAAAAAATAGAAAAAGAAACATTTAATGCTCAACATTTTAAATGTAATTTTGATAAGACTTGCATTAATTTCTGACCACAGACATTCCAGTACTTCTTAAGTTACGATGTATTTTTATGATAAAACTATTTGCTATCTTTTTGCATTATACATTTAATTGGTTTATTTAATTAATAATTCTCGCATTAATATCGGGTCGCAAGTAATTGCTTTCTATTTATTTTTCAATGCACTTTTGGTTTGCTTTGTTTTGCTTTGGTTTTATGGCATATCAACTATTGTTGCTTATTTAATGCCAAATCCTGTTTTTACATATATTTTAAATATATGATTTGTAAACAGATTTTGTAGATGCACACGGTTAAATGGTCAAAGAATTAAATTTCTTACAATTCAAATTAGCATAAGTCATTTGTTTGCCCTCAGTTTGAATGCTCAAACAGTTCCATTTGACCTATAGATAGGACCCTATCAGGTGCTACCACTCCGAGGCAGAGTGGACCTGGGAGTGATAGCAATAAAGGATTTCTCCGATTTCCCAAAGTTCCAGCATTAATGAAGCCTCACCATCAAATGGTTTAAGGTCATAAACAGGACACTCGTTAGAGCTGGGGTCTTATCCCTCTGTAGTGATGCAGCCCGTATATTCTACAGCCCCCAAATGAGTGGACTTTCATAGTAAAAACATTATCAATGCATTTACATTGTACATATTATAGTCAACTCTGTCAGTAATTAGTGAATCAGTTTCTGACCACCGATAATCCTCTTTTTCATGATTTAAAGCGGTTTCATTGTAAAAACATTATCAATGCATTTACATTCCAATTGTTCTATTATGTCATTCATATTCAGGTCAATTCCTGACCCAAGACAATCCCTCTCTTTCCGATTTTCAATACATTTTTATAGTGAATTCATTAGCGATGAATCCACGTAAATTTTGTTCAATTCTGTCAGAAATGCTCAGATCAATTCTTTGATAAAATCATTATTTTCCAAACAATCTTACAATAACAAGTGAAATAAGGGTTTATCAAAACATGACTGACAATATTTCTGAATAGATATTCGAAAGTATATCTTGTTTTTCAGGAGGCAGAAGCGAAACCTATTATCGTTTTCTTTCTTTCTTTCTTTCTTTCTTTCTTTCTTTAGCTTTATTTTGTTTGTTTGTTTCTTTATTTCTTTTTTTCTTCAGCTTCATTTTGTTTGCTTATTTCTTACTTTGTTTCGTTTTTTCATTCTGAAATTTTCAATAAGTAAATAAACAAACGTAGAAAAAAAAATTTCATTAATATTGTAAACAAAAAAATACCTATAACAAAGACATGAGATTTTTTTTAATAATGTTATTTGTATGACTAAAAAAATCTATTAAAAAATGGCGGTGTATGTATTTTTCTCCGAGTTAAAAGCGCGCATATTTTTTTTTTAAATGGATTCATTTCCCTTACTTTTTACTCACTTCTTTAATAATCTTTTCCTTAGTTCTAATGCAAATATTCAATCTTTTATTTATTTACAGACTTCATTCTTATCTATAGTAGTTCATTCAAATGTTCACAACTTCATCGTTTCGACAACACGATGGAAATCTCAGAAATATCTTTGATGTGTATGGCTCCTTGAAGGGCGCCCCAAAATAATGTCTCCCACAGGGAACAAGGAAAATTGAGAGAGCTAGTATTTAGCTACAAAATAGATATTTTCACATTGGAGCCATGATTTGATTATATATTTTTGCGACGATGACACACACACACACACACACACACACACACACACACACACACATATATATATATATATATATATTGCTATATCTATAAATGAAAGTGCTCAATATCGTTGATAATCATATATATCTAAGGATAACGGTGGACACAGAGTTAACCATATTTACCCTACCCCTCCGCTCGGGCAGGATATGACACAAGGTCAATTTTTAAGCGGACTTTAACAAGTTTGAATTCAGTTTTCCTTCTCCTAGACTAGTTGCTTCACCAATACTGAAGAACCTAGTCTGCCCTACTATTTACCCATAGCTGGAGGGAGAATAATTGGATTCATACCTTTCCCAAGGGTATTAGTGCTATGTCAAATGCAATCAGTCACGTCCAGGATTTGAACTCGCATCGCCGTGTCCATTTCCTACGACGATAACCATTACACCACGGGCACAGAGTTAATACTGAGTGACTGTCAATTTCTTGCCTAAGCGATCATCAGAAATGGTTTTACCATATTTACCCCCCCCGTTCGAGCAGGATATGACACAAGGTCAATTTTTAAGCGGAGCTCAACAGGTTTTAATTCAGAGTTTTTCCTTCTCCTTGACTAGTTGCCTTATCAAGGCTGAAGAACCCAATCTGCCCTGGTTTTACTGTCACCAAATGTCATTGATATTTCGTTTAGGTTTGGTTTCTTTTGCTTAATGGCATATCAGCCTTTGTAGGTTATTTAATGCCAAAGCCATTCTCCCAGAAGAACATTAGTGATACTATTTAACCCATATTTGGGAGGATAAGGGAGGCCATACCTTTCCCAATGGTATTTGCCTCTACATTATTTTAACTGATATTTACATATGCTCTCTCCCCGATACTGAGCATTCTTTATTTATTCAGGCAAGTTTTTTTAAAGACGATGGAAGAACTGTTTATTTATTATTTTTAATTGTAATTTTTCAAGTCCTCTTGTCATTTTTTCTAGTATCGGGATCCAGGTGGTAAAGGAATTGTCGAATATCTTCTGCCTAAGCGCTTTTGAGCATATCTCTGGTCGTCTGTTTGAGTTGACAGTTTGAGGTTTTATTATTTTGATTATTTATAGCGTTTTCTTTTGAAGTTGTCAGTTGGAACAAATTATTTGTAACGTTTAATTTTAAAGTTGTCAGTTGGAACAAAACAAAACGCTACAAATAATTAAAACAATAAAACTCAGTCAACTCAAAATACAAGACCCCAGATGACAACCAAAAGTATGGTCGAAAACTCTTGGGCAGAAGATATGGGACAATTCCTTTACCAACTGGATCCCGACACTAGAAAAATAACAAGAAGATTTGAAAAATTACAATTAAAAATAATTAAAAAAACAGTGTTCTATCATCTTTCATAAAACTTACCTGAATAATTACTTGTTTCCTAAATGCACACTCTTCAGTCTTTATTTATAAATATTGCAAACTATATTATCAATTATATATATATATATATATATATATATATATAATTAATTAATAATATAGATTGCTATATATTTCCCCACGAACTAAAAATTTTGAATGCATTGATTGATGCCTGTACGCAGGGGACTGATAAGGCCAATACAATATAGACAGGACACGCCATATCAGTTGTAAGGAAACGTTCGAAAAGTTGTAGGTTCCGTTGGAACATTTCAGTTTTTGTAGTGCTGCCTCTTTGCATCCATTGTGGTCTACAGCAGTTCTCGAAGGTGTCTTTGCTACCAAGAATCTCTATGGTAGCCTAGACTGTTCATTATTATCGGTCAATTTCATAGCAAGAGTTATTTTTAGTGTGTTTTTGTAACTCCTTCATTGTGATCTGTAGTGAAATTGAAAGGCAGAACCCACAGACTTCTACCTCCGTTGAGCAAACCGGGGATCGTCGTTCAAAGAGATAACGAGTAGTGTGATGTATATGCAGGATGAACAGCCGTTGTCTACGTGAATCATTAATTGTCCCCGGCTTGATAAAAAAAAGGTGGTGAGCCGGACGAAGGATTGCAATGAAATGTGACAACGAAGCTGTGTGAAATGAATTCCTTTCATTGCAACAACAAAAGGAATAAAGAAAGAAGCAAGAAGTGGCGAGCAAAATGGCCTACCTCAAAGTTCAAAACGAGCGCGAATGTGTCATGCGTGTGGAATGCCGAAAGTATAGAAAAAAACGGAAGCATAAGCGTCCTTGGGGGTGCAATTAGTAGGTCACGCGTCTCGTCTCTGGTGGGACGGGGTTTGTGACACATGCAAATTTCGGCCAGCCAGAACTGGTATGAAAGGAATAATCTCAGCATTGTTGTTGATGTTGGATTTGTTGCTTCACAGTAGGACTGAGCGAACCAGTGTATTGACGCGGTAAGTTAGAAAGACAGGACCGGTCGCAAGCAGTAAAAAGGTCTCATGACCACCTGACAGTTGTTGGACAGTTTACCAAAAAATGTAAGTTTTGCCTGAATGGAAGATCATCCCTTCCCAAATATTACCTTGGACACGCACACACACACAAGCGTGCACACACACACACACACACACACACATTTTGAGTTTTAATTGTATTTGTAGCGTTTTGTTTTGAAGTTGTTGGTTGGAACATTTTCAGCGCTCTGTTTTAAAACGTTTGATTGGAAAAAGATTTACTATTAGAGTTATTGATTTTAGTTAAACTGTTAACTTAAACACACGGCCCCTGATGACTACCAAAAGTATGGTCTAAAGATCTTGGGCAGAAGATATAGGACATTTCCTTTACCAACTGCATCTTGACACAAGAGAATAACAAGAAGACTTGAAAAATTACCGGGGGTGTCATCGTAGTGTAATGGTTTAAGCGATGGACTGCGGAATCGTAGTAAGCGATGGACTGCGGAATCGTAGTAAGCGATGGACTGCGGAATCGTAGTAAGCGAGTTCGAACTCCAGTCGCGCTATTACGTTCACTTTCGGGTAAATACCCTTGGGAAAGGTATGAACCCCCTTATCCTCCCAGCTATGGGTTAAATAGTACCCCTATTGTTCTTCTAGGAGAATAGCTTCGGCATTAAATAACCTACAAAGGTTGATATGTCATTAAACAACGAAACCAAACCATAAAACTATTTGAAAAATTACAATTAAAAATAATAAAGTGTCCCATCGTCTTTAATAAAATTTGCCTGAATATATATATATATATATTGCCTAGTTGGTGGGGGCTGTAGAATGCACCGACTGCAAAGGAGTAAGATTTCTCCAAGGAGTGTCTTGGTATGACACAAAACTATCTGATGGTAAGGCTTATGGCATATCAACCATTGTTGGTTATTTAATGCCAAATCCTCTTTGTTCAAATACATTAAATATGCGTCCTGTAAACACATTTTGTAGATATACACTGTTCAATGGTCAAAGAGTTCTATTTCTAACAAGTCGATTTAGCAAAAGTTATTTGTTTGCACTTAGTTTAAATTTGACCCATAGATAGGAAACTATCGGATGAGAGTGGGCCCAGGAGCAATAGCTATGAAAGATACTACACATTCCCCAAAGCTCTAATGCTGTAGCCTAGCCATCAAATGGTTGAGGGTCATATCAAAGACACTCGTTGGGAGGGGGTCTTACCCCTCTGCAGCCCAAGCCGAATGGGCTGGGCAAGTTTAGTGAAATATTCCTTTGACTGTCAATGGCCATCTCTCCTTATCATATTTACCAACCCCTCCGCTCGGGCAGGATATGACACAAGGTCAATTTTTAAGCGGACTTTAACAGGTTTGAATTCATAGACTAGTTGCCTCAGTAAAGCTGAAGAACATAGTCTGTACTATTTACCCATAGCTGGAGGGAGAATAATTGGATTCATATCTTTCCCAAGGGTATTAGTGCTATGAGAAATGCAATCAGTCTCGTCCAAGATTTGAACTCGTATCACCGTGTCCATTTCCGACGACGATAACCATTACACCACGGGCCATCTCTCCTTACCGGCCCTCGTTTTTGATACTGTATCCAGTTTGTGCTCTGAGTTGATGAATGTAAATTTTTGCTTGTCGGTCAAATTTAGTGTGTTACAGTCAAATAATTCATAGGAGAACATCGCTTATCAATTTGCCCTTACTTCTCCCGAACTCCCCAGCATGTCTGGTTGTTCTTACTTAAATAGGTTTTATGATGGGAGGTAGGTGGCCGTGCAACTAGGTTTTTCTCCTAGCTTTATGTTAACGTCGGGTAAGCGAAGAATCATTAACAGCATAGCATCGTACTAGACCTCCGGGTCTGGTTCAAGCTATGAACTGGCATATGTGCTGGACTCACATTGCACTTTGTGACGCCGTGTCTAGCAGGGTCACCTGGCTTACATTACACCCAGTGAGTTGATGACCAACTTAGTCCAGCAAGGCACGAGTCTCGGCCTGACCTCCTCCTTCCGTAAACTCCCCCCACAATAAAAAGACCTTGTATCAAATTCTGTCTTGTGGGAAGCTGCGATAAATATCGATTTAACGAGGAAATGGGGCTATCTTGATTAAAATATAATCTCTGAGTTCACGTAGAGACTAATAGCTCCTGCTGCATACTCTAAAAGCCCAGCATAGAATCGGCTTGAGTAGCAGTGTTTGCAAGAAGCACTTGATCATCTATGTGGTCAACATCGGTAATAATTTCTGTGTGATATCCTCTGCGTCTTGAAATCATTTTCTTTTATTAGATCTATTTACATTGATGGTACGTGATTATAAATAGAAATTGTGCAACTGTATCTCTTTGCCACTCCAACGACAATATAAAAGAAATCAGAATCAGCATTAGATGAGCGAACCGTTGCTTTGGTGTTTTTAGAGAGCATCATTATTGCGGTACAGTGTCTTAGGGAAGATAAATTAGGATAGCGTAGACACAAAGTCAACGGCACATAGTAACTGTCAGTTTCTCGCCTAGTTGTTCCTGGATCGTAGGTATCTTGGTATATAATTGCGGAGGGATTTTTTTAAATACTATCATTTTTCGTTTTATATATCTTGCTTTTCGGTTTAGTTAGGCTGAGAACCTTTCGGCTTAGTGCATGCGTTAGTTAGGTGCACAAATTGATTGCAGGTGTTCACGCGCGGGCGGGGAGAATGTGATAATCACAGATGTCACAATAAAAACCCCAGATAGAAATGATATGGGGGGTGTGGATGACGTCATGCCCGGAAGCGATGGGCTGAGGATTTTGGGATTTGAAAAAAAAGAGTTAGTTGAGATTCGACGCTAGAGGAAGCGAGTTGATTTTCGGAGCTCGCCGAGGCGAGACCAGTTGGTGTCTACGGGATGCCCGCACGTTTGTTGAGTCAGTGAGTTGAGAGCTGACGATGTACGAACAGTCAGCATAGTAAGAAATTGTGTCTCTCTCTACTCATGTCGGAAAACCTTAAACTCAAAAAGGTAAATAAAAGTTTCGTACCTGAACAATTTCGTGTTTTTCGGATTCCTATACGCGTATATTATAAACGTTTTATGCATATGAATATCTTGGTCGTATTTGTGGACTTATATATGTTACAATCTCTTTATTTGCTCTTGCGAGGAACAAGATGAGAAGGGTGGCCTAGTTTATACAGTGGGATTATTGACGTCTATGTATTATATTAATTTTGTATTTTGTTAAACTTATTTTTACGAATTATTTTACTCTTTGTGGATTTTTCAGCCCTACCTGTTGTTTTTTCACTGAAGTCTGAGCAATATCAAGCCTCTTTAGTTCTCCAAAACTCTTCTAAATGTCCTAGCTGATTTTAACAGTGCTGTAGTCAAGATGGTTCCAATTTTTCCTCTAATATCCGGTCCATCCAGTCTCTTTTCCTGGTTATTGGGTACTGTTCCAAGAGATCTAACAACGATTGGTATCACCGTCACCTTCATGTTTCACAACTTTTTCTGTTCTCTGGCAAGGTCCAAGTAGTTCAGTTTTTCTCCCTCGTTGAATTTCACGGTGTGGTTCTTCTGGTATGGTAAAATCCATTTGATGAAAAGTTCTCACATAATGAGGTCTTTTCCCGTTATATTGTTTCCAACTGCTGTTACCAATTGATCCCCCATCTCAGAAGTGAACAGGCTAATCGATGCTTAACTAGGGGGATATGAAGGAAACCGGTAGATTCATCGTGACTTGACTGTAAACCTTACAACCAAGCATAGCTTAGATTTGGCACAAGGCCGAAAGTATTGCCTATCCGGTATAGAGGATCCACCTCATTACTCAGTAGCAATTGAATTAACTATTACCCAAACGGAAGTGGCCAACATGAAGTCATTTGTTGAATGTGATAATTATAATGTTCGATCCATGTAATTAACCTCTGTGACTGGATTAAGTGCATTCACAAGAATGCAGATTATTTAGGAAAATAAGTATTTGTGTGCGAAATAGATGCTTTGCTCATCATCAGTTTTCGAACTTATATATATATATATATATATATATGCATGTATGTGTGTGAGTGTTTCGGCGCGTGTGTGTGTGCACTCACTCGCAGGGGTGTTATTACTGCCTTTGTGAGATATTAAAAAATTGTTTTTTTTCGTGCACGTGTACTTTCAGTTCCTTTTTCACCCGTTTGAGCAAATCAACGCCGCCGCCGCCGCCGCCGCCCTAATAGAACTTCTCATCTAATATTTTCTTTTTCACGTGATTGTTCCTTTCTTTCAATGTTTTTATTTTTATTTATTTTTTTCATTCTTACGTCTAACTCTCACCCCCACCCTTCATCTCGTAATTTTGAGGTTTGCAACCAGAAACGAGGAAACACGGGAAAAGTTCTTATGACAACATCAATGTTCAATCGGTGAAAAATCAGGGTATAGAAGTACATTTTGGGTAAGAGGAGTGGGTGTTTGCTGTTCCGTTTTTAACAACAACTATAGCCTCGGGGTAACCATACAATAATTTTTAGATCATGGTTTAGGTAAGAGCCACATCCATGGAAATTCCACGTGTATTGACAACAAATATATAAATATTACACTTGTTTATGTATTTCTGCAATTATTGATAAAATAGGACTATTAAATATTCATTAAATCTCATTAATGTCCCTACTTCTGCTAATATCAAATTTTGAAAAAGTAGCCAAAATATAATTCTAGCCACCATGGGGGTGCTTGTATAGTCCTGAGTTTCGTTAGAAATATTTTGTTTACAATTATGGAAAATGGCTCCCTCATTTTTTCTTCCGTTTGCCTTTGACTCGTACAGACAATTAATTCATTTTGTAACTTTGTATTTTTCATTTTTTAAATTTATTTTCCATTCTTTTCAATGTTTATTTCAATTCATTATTATCCATGTTTCTTTACTGTCATTTTCCAAAATCTATGTATCGGTCATTCTTTTAATACATCTTAATTTCTTTATTCATAATTATTTGTCTTTTATTTCGTTATCATTCATATTTATATATCATTCTTTTCCATTTCTGATTCATTATACTATAAGACCTACCATTTGACTTTTCCTTTCCCATTTAAACGTTCATCCTTCCCCTTCTTTAATTTTCCCTTTTCTTTTTCCTTTCCCATTTAAACGTTCATCCTTCCCCTTCTTTAATTTTCCCTTTTCTTTTTCCTTTCCCATTTAAACGTTCATCCTTCCCCTTCTTTATTTTTCCCTTTTCTTTTTCCTTTTCCCATTTAAACGTTCATCCTTCCACTTCTTTATTTTTCCCTTTTCTTTTTCCTTTTCTCATTTAAATGTTCATCCTTCTCCTTCTTTATTTTTTCCTTTTCTTTTTCCTTTTCACATTTAAACGTTCATCCTTCCCCTTCTTTATTTTTCCCTTTTATTTTTCCTTTTCTCATTTAAACGTTCATCCTTCCCCTTCTTTATTTTTCCCTTTTCTTTTTCCTTTTCCCATTTAAACGTTCATCCTTCCCCTTCTTTATTTTCCCCTTTTCTTTTTCCTTTTCTCATTTAAATGTTCATCCTTCCCCTTCTTTATTTTTCCCTTTTCTTTTTCCTTTTCCCATTTAAACGTTCATCCTTCCACTTCTTTATTTTTCCCTTTTATTTTTCCTTTTCTCATTTAAACGTTCATCCTTCCCCTTCTTTATTTTTCCCTTTTCTTTTTCCTTTTCCCATTTAAACGTTCATTCTTCCCCTTCTTTATTTTTCCCTTTTCTTTTTCCTTTTCCCATTTAAACGTTCATCCTTCCCCTTCTTTATTTTTCCCTTTTATTTTTCCTTTTCTCATTTAAACGTTCATCCTTCCACTTCTTTATTTTTCCCTTTTCTTTTACCTTTTCTCATTTAAACGTTCATCCTTCCATTTCTTTATTTTTTTCATTTACTTTTTCCTTTCAAATTTAAACGTTCATCCTTCCCCTTCTTTATTTTTCCCTTTTCTTTTTCCTTTTCCCATTTAAACGTTCATTCTTCCCCTTCTTTATTTTTCCCTTTTCTTTTTCCTTTTCCCATTTAAACGTTCATCCTTCCCCTTCTTTATTTTTCCCTTTTATTTTTCCTTTTCTCATTTAAACGTTCATCCTTCCACTTCTTTATTTTTCCCTTTTCTTTTACCTTTTCTCATTTAAACGTTCATCCTTCCATTTCTTTATTTTTTTCATTTACTTTTTCCTTTCAAATTTAAACGTTCATCCTTCTCCTTCTTTATTTTTTTCATTTTTTTTCTTTTCCCATTTAAACGTTCATCCTTCCGCTTCCTTATTTTTCTCATTTTCTTTTTCCTTTCCCATTTAAGTGTTCATCCCTTCCCCTTTTTTTCATTTTCTTTTTCCTTTCCGATTTAAACGTTCACCCTTCCCCATCTTTATTCTTTCCATTTTCTTTTTCCTTTCCCATTTAAACATTTATACTTCCCCTTCTTTAATATTTCATTTTCTTTTTCTTTTCCCATTTAAACGTTCATCCTTTCCTTCTTCATGTTTTTTCCTTTTCTTTTTCCTTTCCAATTTAGTTGTTCACCCTTCCCCCCTTTTTATTGATTTTCTTTTTCCTCTCCAATTTAAGTGTTTATCCTTCCACTTCTTTATTTTTTTCCATTTAACTTTTTCTTTCCAAGTGTTTAGCCTCACTTTTTTTTCCTGTTCTTTTTCCTTTCCCATTTAAGTGTTCATCCTTCCCCCTTTTTTTTATTTTCTTTTTCCTTTCTCATTTAAACGTTCATCCTTCCCCTTCTTTATTCTTTCCATTTTACTTTCCTTTCCCATGTCAACATTCATACTTCCCCTTCTTTATTTTTAATCTTCTTTTTCATTTCCTATTCAAACAATGATCCTTCCCCTTCCTTTTATTTTTCATTTTCTTTTGCCTTTCCCATTTAAGTGTTCATCCTTCCCCATTTTTATTCTTTCCATTCAACTTTTCCTTTCCAAGTGTTTAGCCTCACTCTTTTATTTTCCTGTCTTTTTCCTTTCCCATTTAAGTGTTCATCCTTCCCCTTCTTTACTTTTTTCATTTTAATTTTTCCTTTCCCATTTAAGTGTTCATCCTTCCCCCTTTTTTTTTTGTTTTCTTTTTCCTTTCTCTTTTAAACGTTCATCCTTCCCCTTCTTTATTCTTTCCATTTTACTTTCCTTTCCCATGTAAACGTTCATACTTCCCCTTCTTTATTTTTCATCTTCTTTTTCATTTCCTATTCAAACAATGATCCTTCCCCTTCCTTTTATTTTTCATTTTCTTTTGCCTTTCCCATTTAAACGTTCACCCATGCGTGCATCTTTCCTCTTCTTTACTTTTCTTTTTCCTTTCCCATTTAAATGTTAATCCTACCCCTTCTTTATATTTTTCCTTTTCTTTATCCATTCCCATTTTCGTGGTCATCCTTCCCCTTCTTTATTTTTTCATTTTCTTCTTCCATTCCAATTTAAACGTTCATCCTTCCCCTTTTTAATTTTTCATTTACTTTTTACTTTCCCATTTAAATGTTCATCCTTCCCCTTTTTAATTTTTCATTTACTTTTTACTTTCCCATTTAAATGTTCATCCTTCCCCTTTCTTTTTTTTCATTTTCTTTTTCTTTTCCCATTTAAATGTTCATCATTCCCCTTTCTTTTTTTCATTTTCTTTTTCCTTTCCCATTTAAATGTTCATCCTTCCCCTTTCTTTTTTTTTTCATTTTCTTTTTCCTTTCCCATTTAAATGTTCATCCTTCCCCTTTCTTTTTTTTTCATTTTCTTTTTCCTTTCCCATTTAAATCTTCATCCTTCCCCTTTCTTTTTTTTCATTTTCTTTTTCCTTTCCCATTAAAACGTTCATCCTTCCCCTTTATTATTATCTCCATTTTCTTTTTCCTTTCCCATTTAAGTGTTAATCCTTCCCCTTTTTTATTCTTTCCATTTTACTTTTTTCTTTTCCCATTCATATGTTCAACCTTCCCGCTTTTTTTTCTTTTTCTTTTTCCTTTCCTATTTAAGTGTTCATCTGTCCCCTTCTTTATTTATTTCATTTTCTTTTTCCTTTCCCATTTATACGTTCATCTTTCCCCTTCTTTATTCTTTCCATTTTACTTTTCCTTTCTCATTATAGTGTTCATCCTTTCCCCCTTTTTTTCATTTTCTTTTTCCTTTCCCTTTTAAACGTTTATCATTCCCCTTCTTTACTCTTTTCATTTCCTTTTTCCATTCTCATTTAAAAGTTTATCCTTCATATTCCTTATTTTTTTCATTTTCTTTTTCCTTTCCTTTTTAAACCTTCATCCTTCATCTTCTTTATTCTTTCCATTTTCTATTTCCGTTCCCATTTAAGCGTTCATCCTACCACTTTTTCATTCAATTCATTTTTATTCTTCCTTGTCATACAGAACCATTTTTTTCTAAATCTCCTTCCACTATTTAATTACCTTGCCTTCCTATTTTCTAAAATATACAACACCTTCTCCAGCAACAATCCTCTAAATACAATACCAATGACTCCAATGTCCTAATATAAAAAAGCTAACAACCGTTCGCTCCCATAATGGAAAGTTGGGACCACTGTGATAATGAATAATACTTTGAATTAGAAAGATTCTTGTCTGAAAAAATGAATACTGTCATAAAAACACGAGAAGAGGCATTTAAATATTAATTCTAATTTTTTGATCAATGGATTTCATTTATTTTCAATACTGGGTTATTTCGTAATATTTTCCTCTGCATGGTTTGGGAAACATGATACCATTAATGTAAATTATTTATTCTAGTGTGTTAAAGGAATATTTCATGAATTCAGAATTTTCAGCTCTTAAGGAAAACGGATTTGCCTGTCATCTCTTCATAGTTTATTTACTTTTTAATGAAAATCCGAACTGATTATCATCTGAGCATTTCATAATTTAGCAAGAGGGAGTACATATACCCACTTAACTGTTTTATCTCTGTCGCCACCTGACCAACACTTGCTATTCATCGGTGTATTATCAATAGTTCTTTAAGCTTAATTAATTCTAATGGCATTATCTACGAGGATCATTCAATAAGTTTCCAGACTTTTCTCGTATGGGCACTTTTATTGATAGTACACGCATGAAACGCTAGTCCCCTTCGAAGTAATCTCCTCCGGCTGCAATGCACTTGCTGTACCGTTCCAACAACTTCTGGAAGGCCCCATGGAAGTCCTCTTGAGTGAGCGTGTCAATGACCTTCGTCACAGCCGCTTTCATCTCCTCAATTGTCTCATAACGACAGCCTCTGAGCTTAGAGAATAAGCAAAAGTCACAAGGAGCAAGGTCTAGACTATAGGGAGGACATAGTAACCTAAGCCTAAGCCTAACCTTTTGGCCAATCAACACTTTTGGCCAATCAACACTTCCTTACTCCTTCTACACGTCTCATCATCCCCCACAGACTCCTTACCTTTCTTGAATCTCTTATGCCACTCAAAAACTCATGCTCGATTCATGCAAGATGCTCCAAAAGCAGTCTGAAGCATTCTATACGTTTCTGTGGCATCATTTTTCCAAGTTTAAAACACAATTTTATACCATATCGTACTTCTAAAGTGCCCTCACGTCCAGATTGCATTGAAATTGACCAGCTGTGACAATCAGGCTTTAGTAGGGTGTATTCCAATTGCTGCTGTAGCTGTAGATTTGAACGTGAAATCATAAAAATTGGTCAGTCATCTCTTAATATGTATAGCAATAACATAGTGAATTTTCAAGAGTCTACGCCAACTTTAAATGCCTGTACGAAAAAGTCTGGAAACTTATTGAATACACCATGTAGTTCTGTGATTAAAGAAGATTCATTTTTTTTTTCTACAGATATCCTCTCCGTTGCCACGTCCAGTTCATCTCGTATGCTGTTCCCTAATTTGTCCATTGAAGTGTCCATTCAGATATTTTTTCCCATAGAGTTGTTTTCTTTTTTAGATTTTTTTATCGTTGTTTTTCAGTGTTTGCCAATGGTCTTGGAGACAAGGGTTCAATCCCAGGTTGCTTCATACCAAAGACTTTAAAAATGGTACTTGATACCTTCTTGCTTAACACTCAGCAATAAAAGGTATGTATCAAGGGTAAAATGGAGCAATTCAGGGAAAGGAGTAGAGCCCTCCCCTACACCTTGGTGCTGTAGCCATTGAAAAGGGAGCCTTCTGGTCGCCCTCGACTAAAGTCGCCAACTTACTTTATTTCTGTTGATATTCGTATAACTGGTTACAGTATTATTTTGGGAATTATCACATCAGTTGTAACTAGTGGCTTTCACTGACAACTGAGTGACAGGAAATCCTCAGCTCTCCAGGACTCTTCTCAGTATTAAAGCTGATTTCAACCGTGCTGTATGTAGTCTAGATGGACACAGTAATTCCTCGGACCTCCAATTCACCATTTCTCCTCTCGAAACACAACTACATCGTTAACAGATCTTTTTTCAGTTTCTTAGCAAGGTCCATGTATACATCTCTGTCCTTTAATTTGGTTATATGATGTGAAGGAATTCCGATTCTACTAGTTGATGATTTTGTTATAACAATGTTGGGTTTCGGGCCCATATTGGTCGACGAAGTTTTTGTGTGCGTTTTCACATTCTTTTATTTTAACTTTCTTTTATTTTCACTTGGTTGTCTAATGGAACCACGAAATACTCTACTTAACAAATTCTTTCCTCGAAGTTAATGTTGATTAAGAAAAGACGATGTCTGACATTCTGACTTGAATAAGATGTTCCGTTTATACCACGGAATTCTTGAGAAATTAGTGTGTCTCATTTTCTGTGACAGATTCTGCTTTCTCCTTGTGCTGATTCTCAAAATATAGTAAAATATTTGTCGATCTCAGCAATGCTCTACCTGGATGGTCCCAATTCTTCCTCCAATTTCCGATTCTTCGAGTCTTTTTTTCCAAGCCTTGATTGACCGTTCTAAGCACACCAGCTACATTTGATATCTTTGACACCTTCATGTTCCACAGCCTTTTTAGTTCTCAGGCAAGGTCAAAGTATTTGTCTACCTTTTCGCTTTCTTTGGTGTTTTTTCTCTATATTCCGCACGGTTTTTAGTAAATCACCTCCCCATCCAGTCGAACCTAATTATGAGCCATTTTTGTGCCAGCTTGCTGCATTTCTGTTAAGCATTATCAGTTTTCGCTTTGATATACGAGGCTCATGAAATAGGTTTCCATACTTTTTTCGTATGGGCACTTTTATTGATAGTACACACATGAAACTCTAGTCCCATTCGAAGTAATCTCCTCCGACTGCAATGCACTTGTTGTACCGTTCCAACAACTTCTGGAAGGCCCCATGGAAGTCCTCTTGTGTGAGCGTGTCAATGACCTTCGTCACAGCCTCTTTCATCTCCTCAATTGTCTCATAACTACAGCCTCTGAGCTTAGAGAATGAGCAAAAGTCATAGGGAGCAAGGTCTGGACTATAGGGAGGGTGAGGAAGTGTCTTGATGCCCATCTTGGTCAAATAGTCTGTGACAAGGATTGAGTTGTGGACTGGTGCATTGTCCAGGTGAAAATGCCACTGACCTGATTTGAAGAGTGCTGGCCTCTTTCGACGGAATCTCTTCCTGAACTCCCTTAAAACCTCAACATAGTAACCCTAAGCCTAACCCTTTGCCCAATCAACACTGGTGTATTGACTTCCTTACTCCTCCCATACCTCTCATCATCCCTCACAGACGCCCTACCTTCCTTGAATCTCTTATGCCACTCAAAAACTCATGCTCGATTCATGCAAGATGCTCCAAAAGCAGTCTGAAGCATTCCATACGTTTCTGTGGCATCATTTCTTCCAATTTTAAAACAGAATTTCATTGTATATCGTTCTTCTAAAGTGTTCTCACATCAAGATTGCATTTTTGAAAATGACCAGCTGTTACAATCAGGATTTAGTAGGGTGTATTCCAATTGCTGTTGTAGCTGTTGATTTGAACCTGAAATAATAAAATTGGTCAGTCATCTCATAAGATGTATGGCAATAACATAGTGAATTTTCAACAGTCTACACCAATTTTAAATGCCTGTACAAAAAGTTTGGAAACTTATTGAATACACCTCGTAATTAGTTCTCTTGCCATTGTTTTGTGATACAATTTTTTAAAAAAGTTTCAGTTTCTCTTTTCGGCTTTCCTTTCCTTTGCTTTGCTCAGGTTATCTGCTTGTTATTTGAAGTATCCACACATTTGTTTTTCTTCCTATATTTGTTTTCTATATTTGGTTGTTTTCAGTTTGACCTTCGGTTGCTATTTCTGTTTGTGGCTGTTATAATAAGCCTTTCCTTGATTTTTAAGTGCATTCCTCGAGTCCTTGAATTGCTGCTTCTACGCAAGCTTCGATGCAAGCGAGTCCTCTTCTTCCTTCTTGACAGATATAGTCTATGTCATCTCTCTAATGTAAAGCTTTGGCTATTATCATCAAGTTTTTTTTTTTTTAATCTTTTGGTCCCTTTTTCTAAATTCCTCCTTCGTATATTTGTTATATAGCCGTGATGAAGGATGAAACCAAAACACTTGGTTTTAAAATATAACTCTCACATTTTATTTTTGAATGGGGTCATCGCTGGCCTAAATGTGAGGGGGGGACAGATACCGGAAGATGAAAGCAGACTGCCCCATTGACCCATAACTTCTTCTCATGACCACACCACGCTGTGTTATCTTCATGGGTACCCCACTTAGCTCTTCTTCTGCATCTGGTACTCAACCAGTGATCCAGGCTGGGTGACCTGCCACTCTCTCGGGATCCCGTGACTGACCGCTTTCTTCTAGCCGCAAGCTGAGACTTCTAGACTGAGACTCCACATTGCCCTTATCTCACGTGAGCATCTGCATATATCGTTTCATTCACTCACACATTTCTGTTCAAGCACGTGACAGGTCCCGCTTATTTTCACAGGTACGTCCTGTGCAGAGAATCTCTGATGGACAGCTCGGTCAAGGGTCATTATGCAATATATTTTAAGAATAGTTCGGAGTATCTTCCAAGGATAACCCAGGTATTCATTCCTTTTAGATTTCTACTGCAGAGTCTGGTTTCGAGAAGTTTTCTTGTTCGTTAGAACAGTTTTCTTTATTTTTCTTTCATCTCCGCTTGTTTGATGGTGACCGTTTCCATTATTGCCAAATACTCGATATTTTCTTTTTCCCCAAGTCTTCTGATGCGTTCCTCATTTGGTAGTTCAATTCCTTCCATTGATTCACTTTTCCCATTTTTCATATTGTATATTGCATTTGGTAATCCCAAATTCCATTCCTATATCATGGCTCCATATAATAATAATAATAATTACTATTATTATTTTTATTATTATTTTCTCTCTATTTGAGTTTTTCAAGCCAGTTTTAACAGGTGAGTTTTCACTGAAGTCTAAGAGACAGCAACTCTCTTCAGGTTTCCTGGACTGTTCTCAGTATTCTAGCTGATTTCAATAGTACTGTGGTCTGGAAGGTCTCAATTCTTCTCTGATATTCAGTTTCCCCCGGTAACTTTTCCAGGCCTTTGGAAACCGTTCCTAACGCGCCAACAATTATTATTATTATTATTATTATTATTATTATTATATCAATTGTCCCATTGGACGCTTCATAGTGAATCAATATTCAACTTAGTCATAACGAAGTGTACCAATTATAATCGGTATCACCGTCACCCTCATGTTTCACAACTTTCTTAGTTCTCTAGTAAGGTCTAAGTACTTATCTCTCTTTTCGCTTTCTTTGATATTCACTCAGTGGTACGCCAGGACGGCAAAGTCCACAATTCGCCAGATTTTGGTTTATGCATGTCACATTTGGTATTATTATTGCTATTATCATTTTACTAATTTGAGAGTTTTTCATACCAGCGTCAGCTAATTGTTTCTACTTGAGTGACAACAAATCTACTCAAGTCTCCAGGACTCTTCTAAGTATTCTGGCCGATCTCAGTAATGCTTTTGTTTGGATGGTCTCCACTTGTCCATTTATTTTCAAGTCCTCCAGTCCTTTTGGTGACTCTACCAAGCGTGACAATTACAACTGGAATCCCCATCACTTTCATGTTCCATAGTTTGAATGTTTTTTAGTTTTCTGGCAAGGTCTAGGTACTTATCTCTCTTGTCGCTTTCCTTCAGTTTTAATCTGTGGTCAGTCGGAACAGCAAAGTCCACTATTCGGAATGTTCCCGTTTTTTTTTTTTTTTTTACTATGTCTACGTACGGTAGTCTGGTCGGTATTAAATGATCCGTTTGTATCTCAAAATCTAAAAGAGTTTTGAGCGTCTCATTTTCTAGAATTTGAGTTCTGCATACCATTTGTTCATATGGTCAAATTTGAACTTTTTGCACAATTTCCAGTGGATCACCTTCCCCATCCAGTCGTGTATATTGTCTTATACTCTTTTTGTGCTACTTCATTGCATTCGCTTATAATGTGATCGATCGTTTCATCTCTGTCGCTAAATAATCTACATCTGCTATTTTATTGCGTCTTATCTACTCTTGCTTTGACATTGTTAGTCCCTATGGCGTTTATTTTTTGTTTCTTTCTTCTTTGTACTCTCCTTAGACAGTGAAAGAAAATCGGATTAATAATGAAAGCCCAATTAGATTTTTTTTATTCTTATTACTTATTGCTGTAGTCTAATTTTCTTTCGTTTTGCTCAATTATTTTGTGGGCCTAAGTGGTTGTTTTAGGAAGAAAAAGAATTGTCTGCAAACAAAATATCATTATCTACGTTTATTCTTTAAAAATTTATCTTTGTATTTGTATCTTCTTGTTAAAATGAACAAGACATCTGAATGCCCTAAACAATGTCTGTATTGATAAGATGAATTCTAAGTTGAAGTGGTTCATCTCATTTCTTCTTTCGATCTTTTAAAAGTCTCATGAAATATCATTCTATATATATATATATATATATATATATATATGTATATGTGTGTGTGTGTGTACGTACGTGTCTATGCCGGAATATTATTATACACATACATACATACATACATACATACATACATACATATAAATGTATATTATGAACTTAAATTTCCAAAACCTGATGATACATATACATATATATATATATGTGTGTGTGTGTGTGTGTGTGTGCGTGTGTGTGTATGTGTAGATGGACGTGTGTGTATGTACTTGTCTATGCGTGAATATAATTATACACATACATCCATATATACATACATACATACTCGTACATCCAAAATCTGATTATACATTTATATATATATATATGTATATATATATATATGTGTGTGTGTGTGTGTGTGTGTGTGTGTGCGTGCGTCCGTGTGTGTGTTTGCGTATCTCCTTGTGTATGTGTGTGTGCGCGTTAACGCGAGCAAAACTACTTATAATCATACAAATGCACATACATACTATAGACTTAAGTTTCCAAAACCTGTTTATATATATATATATATATATATATATATATATATATATATATATATATATATTTATTAAGACAAGTTTTATTAATGACAATGGAACACTGTTTGTTTATTATTTTTAATTGTGACTTTATTTACCAAAATAAAACAAACACTTGTTAATAACAATTTTCCTAATCAACTAGTTGATCAACAAATAAAACTATATCTTCATCACATTCACAAAAATAACAACATTACCAACTATAAGAACTCTAATAGATTAATTTATATCACACAAATCAAATGCACTATAACTACAAATTAGACGAACAAGCAATAACCAACATTACAAAAATATGAAAACTTAGAAAACATGAAAATAGCGCCATGAAACAACGTTTAATTATAAAACACAATAATAACACCGACCAAATTACTTCTTCCGATGTAAGGAAGATTCTCACAAATAATACAATAATTATATATAAAAACAATAATAAAAAACGATTACAAATCCTAGAAGCAATATGCGAAAAAATAAAAAGTAAGAAATTAATGAAATAGCGTTTAACACAGGCACTAACATATAAGATATTTTTAATAACTAAAATTACTAACACTATTAATAAACCTTCCCAACAGAACATTATAAAACAAAACGCAGAAAACATTCCAACAGACAACTTCAAAATAAAACACTGCAAATAGTTAAAACAATAAAAGCTCAAATTATCAACTTAAACTACAGTACCCCCGATGACGACCAAAAGCATGGTCGAGAGCTCTTGGGCGGTAGATATGGGGCAATTGCTTTACCACCTGGATCCTAACACTAGAAAAATGACAAGAAGACTCGAAAAATTACAATTAAAAATAATAAACACTGTTTCATCGTCTTTAATAAAACTTGCTGCCTAAACACACACACACACATATATATATATATATATATATATATATATATATATATATATATATATATATATATAAAAGTATTATTGATACTGCTTTTCTGGTGACGCAAGCTCAGTTCATTCTTCCGTTCTGCTCTACCGTTTACTCCCTAATGAATTTAAATATAATTTGCGAAGGTACAGATTCGAAACATTACAAGAGAAGACAGAAATAGGTACCCCAAATGACGAATATGAGAATTTTGTCAACGCGCACCTAGAGGCGGCAGCGAAGTGTATTCAACAAAACCTAGAACTAAATATAGAGTCCCATGGGAAAAGTTAGCGGTTAGAGAAAAACGTGCACATGCGAAAACTGCCTTCAAGAGCCATAGGAAGAACCCAACAAACACTAATGCCATAAAGCTAAAAAAAAAGGGCACAATATCAATTAACAGGCATATATCTAAAAGAACAGACAGAATACATACAAAATCAGATAGATAAGACTCAGTAGAGTCAGATAGATAGAGACTCAGTAGAAGATAGGCAATCTAGGATAGCCTGGCAAACAATAAGCGAAGAGAGTAAAAGGAAGAGCACAACCAAAGCTAAATTGAAAGCTGCAAACCAACAAGAAAGAATAAAACAGTGGAAACAACATTTCGAAAATTTACTTGGAAATCCACTGAAAGTTACGCATGAACCAATCACCAGACTTATTCGTAAACAATTGGACATTAAACGAGGACCGTTCACGCAAGAAGAACTCGACTCAGTTCTTAAAAAAATTAAAAATAGGAAAGCTGCAGGGCTTGACGAGATTCCCCCAGAAATATGGAAGACTAGACAATTCGACGACATACTGCTTCGACACTGCAACACAGTCTATAATCAAAATCCGATAGACAGATGGATGAAGGGACGCATCCTCCCCTTCCCTAAAAAGGGTGACCTCGGATTAGCAAAGAACTACCGAGGTATAACACTTACATCCAAAATTTACAATGCCCTACTACGAAACCGCATAGAACCCAAAATCGACAACATCCTTAGGAAGAACCAAAATGGCTTCCGAATAAATAGATCCACGACCTCACAAATATTGACCATCCGTAGAATCCTTGAAGGCGTGTGGGCAAAAAACCTACAGGCAACATTACTATTTGTCGACTTTATCAAGGCCTTCGATTCCATTCACAGAGGGAAGATGGAACAAATCCTACTAGCATACGGCATACCAAAAGAAACCGTAGCAGCAATAACGATTCTCTATAGAAACACCAAAGTACGTTCACCGGATGGAGACAGAATACTTCGACATTGTAGCAGGAGTATTACAAGGGGACACGCTAGCCCCATACCTCTTTATCATCTGTCTAGACTACGTGCTTAGAACATCGATCGATAAAATCAGAGAAAACGGCTTCGAGCTGACAAAGAAAAGTAGCAGAATGTTCCCCGCAAAAACAATTACCGACGCCGACTACGCCGATGACATAGCGATACTGGCAAATACGCCCAACCAAGCCGAAACACTGCATAATTTGGAACGAGCCGCTGCAGGCATTGGCCTCCATGTCAATGCACACAAAACTGAATATATGTGCTTTAATCAAACAGGCGACATTTCCATACCAGGCGGAACCTCTCTGAAACTGGTAGACAAATTCACCTACCTAGGAAGCAGTATCTCATCAACCGAAAAAACATCAACACGCGGCTAACGAAGGCATGGACAGCTATCGATAAGCTATCGATCATATGGAAATCAAACTTGACCGATAAAATGAAACGCAGTTTCTTCCAGGCAGCAGTCGTGTTGATACTGCTGTATGGATGCACCACTTGGACGCAAACAAAACAGCCCAAGAAGAAGCTAGACGGCAATTACACAATGTTGAGAGCAATACTGAATAAGTCCTGGCGGCAACATGCCACAAAGCGCCAACTATACGGCCACCTGCCTCCCATCACGAAAACTATCCAAGTTAGACGAGCCAGACACGCAGGACACTGCCGGAGAAGCAGAGACTAGTTCATAAGTGATGTACTCCTATAGGTCCCCACATGTGGCAGAGCAAAAGCAGGACGACCAGCTAGAACATACATATAGCAGCTATGTGAGGACACGGGATGTAGCCCTGAAGACCTGCCTTGGGCGATGAACGATAGGGAAAAGTGGCGAGAGTGGGTCAGGGATAGCCATGCTAGCGGGACGACATGATGATGATGATGATGATAAGTATTATAAATGTAATGAACTATAATAATAATAATAATAATAATAATACCATTTACCTGTGATTGTGAAAAATTAGCAATTTAGTGATGACCAGCTCATTTCGTGACAACCAACTAATTTCCAAAACCGGATTATTCATTTATATATAAATATATATGTGTGTGTGTGTGCGTGTGGGTGTATGTGGTTGCGTATGTGTGTGTGTGTGCGCTTGCGTGTGCGAATTTATTTATAAGCATAGAAATGCACATACATAGTACAGACTTAAGTTTCCAATACCTGTTTATATATATATATATATATATATATATATATATATATATATATATATATATATATATTAAGGACTCTTCCGTCAGTCTTGACGTTTGAGGACCAAGCTGTTTAAAATTCAAAAGATATGGACACTTGAATTACCTACACAGGGTACGCTGATATTAGAAGAATGGTGCACAAATTACCCACAAATCCTTCTGAACAACAATCCTCAGATATTGAATTCAAAGTTTTTTTTTCTGCTAGACTTGTCATTTTACCAAACCCTGAGAACACATTCTACCCTACTACGTATATATATATATATTTATATATATGCAAGTAAAGAAACAATTTCAATCAAATATTAACAAAACCTTATTGGAAAATGCATATAAATTTCATATATATATATAAATATATATATATATATATATATATATATATATATATATATATATATATATATATATATATTATAACAGTGTTGGTTGTCACTAAATCACTTGGTGGGTTTGTGGCGAACCAAATGCGATATAATATGGTTAGTGCTCAATATCTATGATAGAGCTATTATACAGAAATAGATAAAGAATCTTTCCCGACAATAATGTTGCAACATGAGACACACCGACGACTAACATCCGGTAAAAAAAACGCGCAGCGCATGTACCTTCATATACACATGCACTATATAGCACTCACACCTGTACACACAATAATGTGCAACTATAACCCACACAAACACACACACTTACGCACGCGCGCACACACACACACATACACTTACAATCACCAGTAAAGATTCCTACAAAATCCCGACGGTTTTTGATTGTATTTTTCGATTTTTGATAAATTTCATTTTATTTGTGTAAATTTCTGAGACGAAGCTTGTTGATTTTTATCATTAAAAGGTTTTCGGACTAATGTCTTCATTTTTTTTAATATTTCCATAACGTTTCGGCCGATATGTCCTCCGGCCTTCTTCAGGTGTTTGTCGAACTCGGGAACCTTCACGGAACTTCGAACTACGTCCTTTATTGAATCCATGGGAATCGTGTGTTCTTATTCTGTTAGCCAATGTCCTGCTGGTCATTTTGTTAACTCCCTGATGATTGTTGTTTTGTAAAAACTCCATGAAACCAAGGGTTTGAAGACTAAGTCCCTTGGCATTAAACATATAAATCTAATATATATTTATTCATCATAGTTATATATATATATATATATATATATATATATATATAACTTTTTTCTTTTTTGTATGTCTCACTCTCTCTAATTATATATACAAACAAAAAAAGAAAAAAGTTTTATATATATATATATATATATATATATGAAATTTATCTGTATTTTCAAGGAAGGTTTTGTTAATATTTTATTAAACTTTTTTCTTTCCTTATGAAGTAAGGTGCAGAGATTAAGAAAAGCGCACGAACTTGATATATTCCTTTCTTCTGGTTCTAAACACTTTCAACCATTCTTTAGCCATTGAAAAGAACAAAAAATGAAAAAGTGATGTTTTTGGATTCGGATAAAAAAGAAATGAGATGTAAATATATTTTTTGAGCGGGGTCTTTTTTTTCTTGGAGGTGAAAACCTGAATTTTGTTGTTAAATTAACGATACACCTGCGGTAGTAATGAAAAGTTCTAGCCTGCAAAGTAATGATCTAAGGTAATAATACGGAAATAAAACGCATTCTCCAGGCAATTTAAAAAAAAAAAAGAAGCGCGGTACACCCTTTCTTAACTATACTTTTGTACTTTCTGAAGACTTATCAATCTTTTTATTCGTTTGGTCGAGAACTTATCAGCAGACTCCAGCGCGTGTACACATACTCATATATTAATAGAAAACCTGGCTATATTTATAAATAAAGAGTGGTTAATATCGGCGAGAGAGCATACAGATCAGAGAGAGGATAGTGTAGACACTGTAAACGGAACTTAGTGTCTGTAAGTTTTTTGCTCGGGCAATCTTCAGATTGAGGCGAGAAACTGACTGTCATAAAGCGCCATTGATTCTGTGCCTATGCTACTCTAACAATATATATATGGTTTGGTTTCTTTGTTTAATGGCATACTAACCCTGGCAGAATATCTAATGCCAAAGCCATCCTTGTGAAAGAACAGTAATGATACTATTTAATCCATAGCTGTAGAGATAAAAGGGTTGATAACTTTCCAATGGATATTTGTCCTAAATTGATCGTGATCGGGTGACTAGAGTTCGAACTCGCCTACTTCGAAGCCGCTGCACAGCCCATTAGCCTTTGCACAATGAGGACTCTACCGTTATACGTTTTTGAGGAAGCATGAAATAAATACAATCGAAAATATTCAGGAAATTTATTAATTCAAAAATGTCTTTATAGTATTGAAAAATGTGACTATGACGTACATATGTTCTTTGGTTTAACAGTTTTCTGTTGCAGTTCGTTATACACACACACACACACACACACACACACATATATATATGGTGTATTCAATAAGTTTCCAGACTTTTTTGTACAGGCATTTAAAATTGTCGTAGACTCTTGAAAATTCACTATGTTATTGCTATACATCTTATGAGATGACTGGCCAATTTTTATGATATCACGTTTAAATCAACAGCTATAGCAGCAATTGGAATACACCCTACTAAAGCCTGATTGTCACAGCTGGTCAATTTCAAAAATGCAATCTGGACATGAGGAAGAATAATATGCAATAAAATTCTGTTTTAAACATGGAAAAAATGATGCCACAGAAACGTATGGAATGGTTCAGACTGCTTTTGGAGCATCTTGCATGAATCGAGCATCAGTTTCTGAGTAGCATAAGAGATTCACGGAAGGCAGGGAGTCTGTGAGGGATGATGAGAGGTGCGGGAGGAGTAAGGAAGTCAATACACCAGAGTTGATTGGCCAAAGGGTTAGGCTTAGGGTTACTATGTTGAGGTTTTAAGGGAGTTCAGGATGAGATTCCGAGGGAAGAGGCCAGCACTCTTCAAATCGGGTCAGTGGCATTTCCACCTGGACAATGCACTAATCCACAGCTCCATCCTTGTCACAGACTATTTGACCAAGATGGGCATCAAAATAGTTCCTCACCCTCCCTATAGTCCAGACCTCTCCTTCCCGTGACTTTTGCTTATTCCCTAAGCTCAGAGGCTGTGACGAAGGTCATTGACACGCTCAAACAAGAGGACTTCCATGGTGCCACCCAGAAGTTGTTGGAACGGTACAACAAGTGCATTGCAGCCGGAGGAGATTACTTCGAAGGGGAATAGAGTTTCATGTGTGTACTATTAATAAAAATGCCCATGTGAAAAAAAGTCTGGAAATTTATTTAATGATCCTCGTATATAGTCTTATCCATTTTTTCCTGTTTTTGTGCATACAAATGTTGCATTGTAAGAAGATTAACTAATCTTTCCCTGGCGGAGCAGATAATATTGATTTTTTATTAAAAGGACTGAATTGAAAAAAATCAGTCTGAAATTTAGTTATAATTTCTTACCTTCCAAATATGTCTAATATATTCAAATGGTAAAATATATCAAGTTGGTCCCCAATTTCAATAAAATCCTGTCCGTATTTTAAGAACGCTACAAAATGAAAGGAAGGGAACCTCCTGTGCTTTGATTGTATGTGAGTTAGGCTAACTGAATATATTTAATGAGTCCAATTTTCACATGGCGTCTAACACCTTTGGCCAATAGTCAAACTAAGTTACGATAAGTAAATAACCACCAGTTCAATCTCCTTTTCGTTTGGAATATTTCGTATTTCTTAAATACTCTAATCTAATATTTGCTTAAGCATTTATATCTAACTGTGTGCAAGGCTTTTCTTTGACGTACATAATCTTATTTATCTAAATTATACATAGATATATAAATTTAATCCACCCCACTCTGGGGGTCACTGTAACACTACGGCACCAAATAGAATATAGGTTTAACGCTACTCTTTACATACAACACGAAACGATTCTGTTGGTTTCTGGATACAAAAGTTTATTGCT
The DNA here is from genome assembly GCA_963585895.1 of Sepioteuthis lessoniana. Classification (NCBI taxonomy): domain Eukaryota; kingdom Metazoa; phylum Mollusca; class Cephalopoda; order Myopsida; family Loliginidae; genus Sepioteuthis; species Sepioteuthis lessoniana. Next base: position 85,100,825 of record OY757926.1, read on the forward strand.
CTACACAGAGAGTGATAGAATATAGGAATTAATACAGCCTACTAGATATACACTTTGAGAAAGGAGTGCGAGGCGAAAATCTAGACAGAGACCAAGTGATTATTTTTCTTGCGTGCTGCCGCTACCTATGCACGTGCTCTGACTCCCATTGGGCCTCTTTGTTGTCTGTCGTCTCCAACCCCGTCTGCTTCAACTCTGACTCGACTTTTCGTCTCTTCGGAATCTCCTTATATATTTTCTTCAAATCATTCTTTAACTTATGCTTAAATCACACGTAATCACTAAAACTTTTAGAGACGCGTCATTGCTAAATATCAGCTGATACCTACCTCATTATTTATTTTGCTTACAGCTGATTCTAAAACAAATCTGTCGATCTTATTTTGATATGCACTGACACGTGTATGCCAACAAGGTCTACGCAAGCTCTGACCATTCCGAATCAAAAACCTGCAACTACGAACTCAAAGTTTAGCTAGAAAACTATTTATTACTAAAATAATTTGCTAAAAACTCTAATTATTAAACATCATATATATAGGTCACTACGAATACAACATAACCCTTCCACTCAAAATACGTCATATTTCTCATTGACGCTCAGCTCAGTTCGAACCCCGTATTGAAATATCCTTCTCGACACAACAGTCGGAGTGGTTGGGCATTTATAATTCAAAACTGTTCGGATGGCACAGTTTCAGTCGTGGATTGTATGGCTTTATATTCAAAACGTAGAGGGCAAGGAAACGGATATTTCCCGAACCGTTAAGCCGTGGTAATTGCCTCTGGTGCCGAATGTTCTACCAGGATAAGTCGGTCCCTTCTCTTGAAGCTCAATAATACCAGATGATTAAATATAAAGCGTGTAATACCATTATCAAAGTGAAATACAACTATCATATATACAGTTAAAGAAAACAGAATACAACGTCTTGACTGGTTACGTTTATATCGGTGTTAAGTTAACTTTAGCGTCTTCGAGGGGGTGTCCTCGTGGTGTAATGGTTAAAGCGATGGACTGCGGAATCGTAATAAGCGAGTTCGTATTCCAGTCACGCTATTACGTTCACTTTCGGGCAAATACCCTTGGGAAAGGTATGAACCCCCTAATCCTCCCAGCTATGGGTTTAAATAGTACCACTATTGTTCTTCTAGGAGAATAGCTTTGGTATTAAATAACCTACAAAGGTTGATTTGCCATTAAACAAAGAAACCAAACCTTTAGCGTCTTCTTGAAATGCTTTAGTTATTCACTGATGAGTGTGTAGTTATTTAAATTGGCTGGCTCATGCTTATACACTTTTATTGGGTATATCTCTGCCGACTGCAATAAAAATTAGGTGTGTACTATGTCTCTCTCAATACGAGTCAATCTCTTCTCTTTACAGTCGAAAAACCAACTTGTGACGTCAAAACCCTGTCATTATATGCATATCTCTGCATAATCCAAATCTATTTCCACGCTGAAAATACATACCAAATTAGCTATTGTTCAAATCAAGTTCAAGAGCCATTTCCTCTGCACTTAATAACCCAAAACAATATTTCTTATAATGTCAGCCTATAGATGGCTATCAGCCCGCTTTAGCTTTGAAATCCACAATATGGTTTGACCTCTAGCTACACGGCATCACAGCTGGGTTTTCTCAGCAATCAACCTGTTCTTTAAGAAAACAACAAAAATCTGATTTTCACCCCAATCCAATTGACATAGCTGCGAAGAAGATTAATACACGTTAACTCTGTCTCATTAAAATCAATTAACTGTGTCATAAATATGATTTGGTGGTGTAAAACAAATGTCATTTTTGAATTATGGCAAAAACTTGCACACACACATATGAATGTGTTTGTAGATATATATATATATATATATATATATATATGAGTGTGTGTGTTTGTTTGAATATGTGTGTTGATATATATAAATGTATGTGTGTATGTGTGTGTGTTATCCGACCCCTCCACCTCAGACTAAATGAGACTCAAAGTCAATTTTTTAGTGGAGTAAAGTTGGTCTACATTCAGTGTCTTTCCTCTTTTGGATAATCCTATTTACCAACCCCTCCGCTCGGGTAGGATATGACACAAGGTCAATTTTTAAGCGGAGTTTAACAGGTTTCAATTCAGAGTATTTATTCTCCTAGACTAGTTGCTGCAGCAACGCTGAAGAACCTAGTCTGCTCTACTATTTACCCATAGCTGGAAGGAGAATTATTGGATTCATACTTTTCCCAAGGTTATTAGCGCTATGTGAAATGCAATCAGTCAGGTCCAGGATTTGAACTCGTGTCGCCGTGTCCGTCCCCTACGACGATAACTATTACACCACGGGCACCTCCTCTTTTGGATAATAGATTTGCGAAATTAGTGGGGGGTGCAAGTACAGTAGATAATTTTAAAAGATATAGAATGGTTGCGGAAACTTGATTCGAATTAGTGTGATTGACAGGTGATGATTTCGAGATATGTTGGGAATTTGGCTGGGATTTTATATCTGAGTCAGCTGACAGTTGGTTCAAACAAATTTCGCAGGAGAATTGTAACCTTATTCAGCAGAAAAAGTGCGGAGAGACCATCAATGGCCTAATCCTAATCGCTCCCTGGATTCGCGAGCCGAGTAATGTATATGTTGTGGCATCATCCCTATTTCTGATACACAATGGACTCTTCCAATAAGGATATGATATTTGACTGTAATCCACTTAGGGAGTAGGTAGCAAGAGCTACACGTATGACATTGTATTGCTTGTTTTACTGTAATATATAACCTTATTTCTCCTTTCTTAATGCATGGTTGTCATAGTTATTTTATACCCTTTTCCATAACTCTATATAAGAAAAGTCGACGTCAAAGTCTTTCAGTGATTCGCACAAAGGAAGAATTCATGCCACTATTAAGAACATGAAAAAATATGGGGTCATTATGATATATATATATATATATATATATATCTATATCAGAAACATAAAACAGGATGGAAATAAATTCATAATCCTAAAGTAACCGGTCTTTGGGTTTTTTTCTTAAAGAAAGAATATATATATATATATATATATATATATATATATATAGTTTGTCTCTGGATGACTATATATAGGTATATATATATAAACTGAAATTTATTGCTTAAAACTATGAATTAATTCATTGATTGATTTTAATGGCATGTAAACCTGTCCACATTTATTTTATGCCAAGATATTTGAACTCCTATCAAATACAAATCCTGGCTCATAGATGGGACCCCAACAGACTCTAACATTCAGGGTCGAAGTGAACCTGAGAGTAATGGAAATAAAGGGACACTCCCGCTTCTCAGAGCTCAAAAATGGAACCTCACCACCAAATTCTAAGCTCCACTGACTGGGCGTTGCTTAATATGTTCTAAATAAAAAATATAATGGTCTATGCTCAAGAATATTGGGTAATATGAAGATATTTAAAATACAATATAAAATATGTTTGTGAAAACTTCAGACGTGTCGATACAAGGTCACCTGATGATTGGGCATATGAAACTCACAGTCGAGAGTTTTAATTACCGACGCCGATTACACCGACGACATAGTGACTCTGGCAAATGCACCCGCCCAAGCCGAAACACTACTGCATAGTTTAGAACGAGCCGCCGCAGGCATTGGCCTCCATGTCAATGCAGACAAAACGGAATATATGTGCTATAATCAAACAGGCGACATTTCCACACTGGGCGGTAGCTCTCTAAAACTAGTTGACAAGTTCACCTACCTTGGAATCAGGGTCTCATCAACCGAAAAAGACATCGACACGTGACTAACAAAGACATGGACAGCTATCGATAGACTAGCGGTCATATGGAAGTCAGACCTGACCAATAAAATGAAACGCAGTTTCTTCCAAGCAGCGGTCGTGTCGATACTGCTGTATGGATGCACTACATGGACGCGAACTAAACACATAGAGAAAAGGCTTGACGGCAACTACACAGGAATGCTGCGAGCAAGTTCTGGCGGCAACACCCCACAAAGCTGCAGATGTACGGCCACGTACCTCACTTCACGAAAACTATCAAAGTTAGACGAACCAGACATGCAGGACGCTGCTGGAGGAGTGGGGACGAGCTCATAAGTGATTTTCTCCTATGGACCCCTCACATGGCCGAGCAAAAGCAGGGCGACCAACTCGAACCTACATACATCAGCTCTGTGAGGATGTATCCCTGAGGACCAGCCAGAAGCGATGAACGATAGGGAGGAGTGGCGAGAGAGTGTAAGGGATATCCGTGCTGGCGGCTCGACATGATGATGACGATGATGATGACGTATATACATATATATATATGTGTTGTTTCAAAAGTTTTAGATCATTTGAAAAGTAAACAACTGTGCAAATGGAACAAAATGTTGAGCAAAAAAGATCTATTGAAATTTGATTGAGAAATTCAAAGATTTGTGGATTTCATAAACGATTTGACGAATTTTTTATTCCATATCTTCCTGTACTGATGGTCTTCCATATCATTTTGTCCGAAAATTGCAGTTGGGTCATTTTTTCAAATTCTCCCATAATGCACATGTAATATAATGGCCGAGGGATTTCGTTTTATGCCTTTGGGTTTAGTTAGGCTGAGAACCTTTCAGCTCAGTGCATGGGTTATTTAGGTGCAACATTAACGCAGGTGTTCAGGCGTGCGCGGGGGCGGAGCGGACGTGTCACTCAGAGATGTCACAATAGCCCAGATGGGAAACGGGGCTAGCAAGTGCGAATGACGTCACGCACCGGAAGCGCGCGGAGGATTTTGGGGATTTTGAAAAAGTCAATGAGTTGAGTTGAGACCTGCCTCGGGAGAAGACGGTTGACTTTCGCTTGCTCGCGGAGGCCTTGGGCAGGTGTCGCACGTTATGGGTGGGAGTGGGGCAGATAAAAAAGCCAGAATAGAAAGAATGTGTATCTCTCTCCTTATGTCGAAGAACCTTTAAACTCAAAGGTAATAAAAGTTTTCGTACCTGTACTAAGAAGTCGTAATTGTATTTCGTGTTTCGAGATTCATGTGTTCTATATATATATATATATATGAACATTATATATCAATTTCACACATAGCCGTATCTGGCTATGGTACACAAACTGCACAGTTTCGTTCAATTGTGTTCGAGTATACTCCAACACACCCTGCCCTGTCGAATGGCGCTGTAGAATACGCCGACTGCACCTCTGCAGAGGGGCAAAACCAACCACCCACCGGCGAGTTTCCTGGTTATGACACTAAACCATCTGATTGTCAAGCTTCAGTCTTGGAGTTTGGGAGAATATACAGTACCTCTGCATGGCCATTACTCGCAGATCTACTCTGACCCGGAGTGGTAGTATCTGATAGGGTCACATCTCTGAGTCAAATAGAACTGTTTAAAGATTTAACTGTACGCAAACAAATGACTAATGTTATTTGTATTGTTACATTGTAACACATGGAATCATTTATGCATAATCGAAGGAATAATTATGAATAGAATTATTTGTGTTGAATCACAATACTTGAAACCGTTTAACTTTGTGCAAAAATTGAATTATTGGTGTTACATAGCAATACTTGAAACCATATAACTATGAAAATGAATGGTGTTGAATAGAAGTATTCGTGTTAAGTAGCAATAGTCGTAATCAATTCACTGTGTGCAAACAAATAATTAATATTGAATAGAATTATTAGTGTTTGATAGCACTACTTGAAACCATTTATGTGACTGCAACACTTAATTATGTACAAACAAATTAGGGATAACTTTGGTTTCAATCCCAGGTCGCGTCATACCAAAGAGTTTTAAAATGGTACTTGATACTTCCTTGCTAAACACTCATCAATATAAGGTACGTATCAAGGGTAAAGTGGAGCAATTCAGGGAGAGGAGTAGCGCCCTCTCATACAACTTGGTTTTGTAGCTATTGAAAAGGGAGCCCTCTGGTCGCCCTCGACTATGGTCGGCAACTTTACTTTCTTTAAAAACAGAATTACCAACAAATTATTTATTTGGTAAATCATATATGAATATCCATTGTGTGCAAACAAATGACTGATGTTAGATTAAATTATTAGGGTTGTATAGAAATACTTGAAACCATCTGTGTGCAAACAAATGAGCTCTAGGTGTTCAAAAATGTTATCAACAAACTATTCATTTACAAATCATACAATATATATATATATATATATATATATATATATATATATATATATATATATATATACTCTCCCTCATGGGGGTTGAGCACTCTGGCGAAGGAATTTACGGCTGCCGCTTGCATAATGTAAAGTTCTTCGAACGAATTGAGCACTCTGGTATCCGGTAAGTTATAAAATGTAAACAAACGAACGCAACTACTTAATACCTTATAATTCCCGAGTTGACGTCGTTTGCTTGTTGGCTGAGCTGTCTAATACTAAGTCTAACGTAAAGTTGAGCGGATTTCGATCCCAGCTTCAAGCGTCCTATGTGTCTAGCCACGCTGAAGAGTTGTGATACAAAGAAAAAGTCTGTCTGAGGATGACAATATATATATATATATTAACAGGGTTTGGTATCAAATTACCCACAATGATTGATATCCCATAAAATTAACCAACCAACCCATTTAAAACCTTAAAACGCCTTTTCTTCCCAAGTGAATGGCATTTCTACACCTGAAAAGAAAAAGCCTACAACATTAGCCATAGAATTCTGTTTTGTTTTTCACATTCTGTTAAATTTGAGATCATTTGAATGAGAATTGGTCAAGTCATTAGATTATGAAAAGATATTGATTTTTCTGAGACACACACACACACACACACACACTCTCTCTCTCTCTCTCTCTCTATATATATATATATATATATATATATATATATATATATATATATGTGAGTGTGTGTGTGTGTGTGTGTGTGTCTGAGAGAGAGAGAGAGAAGTAGAAGATGCTGCAATGTTTTCTGTATACGTGAATATATCGATAAATACGGTAGCCTATATACACCTAAATGAATTAATCGAAACACGTTCAGAATATATTGTGTATTCTTTTGCTTTAACGTATCGATTATGTTAATCATAAAGCTAAAATCTGCCTTTGTGAGCATCCACTATTCCCGTATCGATCACTTCCCCGACGTTCATTACTGTGTCAGTGAATAACCTGTTCGAGATGGGTGGAGTTGAGGGGTAGGAATTCCTTCGGCAAATTTACGATATTTTAAAAAATGGCCACTCTTTTCGCAGCCAATGAAGAATGAAAGATAAAAATTTGCTTTGTTCAAGCGAAAAAAAAAAAAAGGAAGAAAAAGAAAGAAATAAACTGAGAAAACAATATGAAAAAAACAAAATTAGGGGGAAAAAATCAGTGAAATAAGTAAACGTTGAATTAAAAATGAAAAAAAAAAAAAGAAGAAGATAATAGAAAATAGAAAAAAAATAGTGGATTTTACACAGATGAAAAGTGTTGAAATAAAAAAAGAGATGGAAAACATTAAATATTAATGGGCGGGTAAAAATAAACCTTTTTTTTTAGCTATAAAAAAAATCCTTAAAAACTATGAGTACATAAGGATATTTTTTTCAACAAAAAATAGATGAATAAATAAATCAATAAAAATAAAATAAAAAAAGCCTTCTGCATCAAAGGGAATGAATTTTAGAGATACCAATGTTTAAATTGACGTTCCGACCGGACCGTTGGTGTTGATACAGTTTTAGCGACAGGGAATTTTATGACAGAAAACGTCATTTTGTGTAATAGATGTTTTATTGATTATTCTTTCAAGAATTCGATGAAGGGGAATGCCGAGAATGAGGAATGATAACACTATAAAAATGGACGTCATTCTATGTCGCCATGGTGATTTTAGTGAAGACGTCGATGTTTGGTCTAAATAAGAAAATGGCGCTGGTAAGGTCATTACTGTCAGTTCCATGATCGGTCCTAATTTCTTTCAGCAACGAACTATCTAGCAAACAGACAGTGGACATTTATTTCCATATTTCCATCACCATATAAAATGTTTGATTTTTACTTTGCGCCGACGTCCTTGGATCCCTCTCTTTTCCTCATCCAGCTGTAGATAAATGGCTGGGAAGACTTAGTTCTTTAGCCTTCATTAGGCAACTAATTCCGGAGAAAGAAAACTGTGAATTCAAACTCGTTTTAAAATTGATCTTGAGTTACATTCGGCTTATGGTGAAAGGGTTGGCTAAATACATAAATCTCTATTTGATGTCAAAATCAAATTCAGTATCAATCTACGAGAGTGCTTAATTAATCCGCAAATTCGCACGTAGTTATCAGTGAATGAGAACATGTTGAAAAATAAATATTTTTCGTGAAAAACGCTGTAATCCCGAAGCTGAACAATCATTTATTTATCTTCTGTTGTTTGGGTAAATGATAGGGCAGAATCGGTTCTTTAGCTTTGGTTCGGCAACCAATGTGGGAGACGGAAAACCATGAATTCAGACCTGCTTTACTCTCCATAAAAATGAGGTGCTTGTTGAGTAATGGTTATCCTATTTACTAACCCCTCCGCTCGGGCAGGATATGACACAAGGTCAATTTTCAAGCGGAGTTTAACAGGTTCGAATTCAGAGTTTTCCTTCTCCTAGACTAGTTGCTGCACCAAGGCTGAAGAACCTAGTCTGTCCTACTATTTACCCATACCTGGAGGGAGAATAATTGGATTCATACCTTTCCCAAGGGTATTAGTGCTATGTGAAATGCAATCAGTCTCGTCCAGGATTTGAACTCGTGTCGCCGTGTCCATTTCCCACGACGATAACAATTACGCCACAGTTATTGTCGTAGGAAATGGACACTACGACACGAGTTCAAATGCTGGATGAGGCTGTTTGTATTTCAAATTACATGAATACCTTTGGAAAAGGTATGAATCCAATTTTTCTCCCTCCAGCAGTGGGTAAATAGTAGGTCAGTCTGAGCTCTTTAACCTTTGTATGGCAACCGGTCTAGGAGAAGGAAAACTCTGGATTCACACCTGTTGAACTTTCCTTAACTATTGATCTTGTGTCTTATCCTGGTCTTGTGAAGGGATTGGGTAAATACTTACATAAGAATGATATTGGTGGTATTTGCCCTTCCCCACACAAATAGTGTTAGGATATGACACAGAGTTAGATTAATATGAGATACCCCGCAGGAAGAAAGCTTTTCGTGAGGGTGCGAAAAATAGCTCCAGTTTCATTTGTATTCCACTTGAAGGGAGGCTCAAGCACCGGGCACTAAATCTAGCCCTTACCCCTTTTAAGCATCGGGGAGGGGCTATTGGGCTAAAACCTCCTTGAACAGGGCAGGTATCTCTTTTAACAACCCCGTTCGATTGCCAGCTGACTTGAGAAAGATACTCTAAGAATGATCTCAACGGTAGTTTACCAACCCCCACGGTGATGGAATGTGACACAAGATCAGATTAACGTGGCTTGCCTTAGTTGAAGCAAGGCTTGCGTAAGGTGGTGCCAAAAATAACTCCAAACACAAATATCCCAATACGACTGACATTGGAGGGAAAAGGTTTGGTTTAGTTTCTTTGTTTAATGGCGTATCAACCTTTTTTTAATACCATTCATTTAGAAGATTGCCCAGTCGGCTGGGGCTGTAGAATACACTGACTGCACCTCTGCAGAGGGGTAAGACCCCACTAACGAGTGTCCTGGATATGACACTAAACAATCTGATGATGAGGTTCCAATGATGCTGGGGCTTTGGGGAATGTGGAGTACCCCTTCATTGCCATTGCTTCCAGGTCCACTCTGGCTCGGCGTAGTAGCACCTGATAGGGCCCAATCTATGGGTTGAATAGAACTAACAGCATACTTATGCTAAACTGAATTGTTTGACTAAACTGAATAGTTAGAAATGTTTTTAACAATTAAACTGTACTTACATTTAAACTGCGTGCTTATGCTTAACTGAATTGTTTCGAATAGAACTGTTTTTCGACATTAAAACTGTATTTACACTTAACTGAATTGTTACATATAATTGCTTGAATAGTTTGAAATGGAAATGTTTTTGACAATTAAACTGTGTACTTATGCTAACGTTAATTGTTTTAAATAGAACAGATTATTTACATAAAAATGGATTTGGCGTGAAATAACCTACAAAGGTTGATAGGCCATAAAACCCAACAAACCAAACCAATCATTTAGATGGTGCAACTATTCAACCTATTGCCGGAGGGAAGAAAGGGTTCGTGCCTTTTCTAAGGATATTAGTTCAAAATTCAACGTAATAACTCAAGTGGTATTCGAACTCACTTTCTACAATGTTGCACTCCAGCACGTTAACCACTATGCTTCGGGGACTTCCCGGAAGTGGAAAGCTAACACAAAGTGACATTCTGAATTTAGATCCACACTTGTTTTATGATTTGGGTTTTCCAACAGAGTTAAGCAAAAGATCCGTTGATACCGAGATGCAGACAGCCATATTCCTTTTCTTCATCTACGAGTCAGCCATCAGTGTGATGTTATGTCTAGTCCGAAAATTTTTCATTTGAAAATAATTTTTGGGGTGGGACATACCGACATCAACCTGAAGATGGTTTAAAAAACTGAAACGTAATCATTCACATATTAAAGATATATATGTATATATATATATACTATAGATATATACTATAGATATACACTCCCCTACCCCCATAGGGTCGAGTTCTCTAGCGAAGAAGTAATCGTGTTGCCATTAGCGCCTTTGCAAGTCTCTTCGTATTTGAATTGAGATCTCGGCGGCCGTTGAACGGATGTATGTAAACAATAGTATTTGTGATTCATACCCGTTTAAAATGTACTTCGTAGCTAATATCTCCTCGTAGCTAAATGTTTAGAAGCTTTGGCTTGGCGTTTGAGTCAACCGAGTTTCGATCCCAGCTACGGGGAGATACTGTCTAGCCACACTGATGAGTTCTGATAGAACGAAACAGATCTGTCTGTGGATGACTATATATGCATTCATTGAATATCTTGTTTTTCATATATACCTTTTTTCATATATATATATATCGAATGACTTATGACTGGGGCTGCAGATTGCTCCGACTGCATCTCTGCGGAGGAGTAAAACTCACCCAACGAGTGTCCTGGATATGACACTGAACAATCTGATGGTTAGTCTCCAGTAATGCTGGAGCGTTGGGGAATGTGGAGTACTCCTTTATTGCCAATGCTCCCAGGTCCACTTTGCTCCAGAGTGGGAGCACCTGATAGGGTTGGTTCTATCTTTGGGTCAAATAGAACTAAAGTGTGTGATTATGCTAAACTGAGTTGCATGAAATATATATAAAGAACGAGGAGTGAGTGAGTGAGTGAGTGAGTGAGAGGACCCCTAGTCGATATTTTAGGTGACTGTTCAATAAAAGAGTTGTTACAAATTTGTGTTTAGCTGTTAAATAAACTGAATTCACCGACATTGTCCAAATCACATGAAGAAGAAAAACAAGAAGAATGAAAAAGCAAAAACAAAACCAAAAACAAAAACGCAAAAGAAAGAGAAACAAAAAAATGTTAAATAAACTGTGAAAGAATACTTTAAAAAATATTAGCGCAGAAATGATTTAGAAAAAGAGATGAAAGAAATAAAAAAAAAGGAACGATGTGCGAAAAAAATGGAAACATACCAATATGAAAGAAAATAAAACCAAGAAATATACGTAAATGTAGGAATAAATGAACGATTTTAAAAAACAAAGAATATTAAACAAAAAGAAAAAAAAAGAAGAAAAAGAATGAATGGAAAAAATCAAGAGAACGAATAAAAAAAAAGAAAATGAAAGAGAAACTGAAAAATTATATTTTTTATTCCTTGGTATTTCATGGCGTATCAACCCTTGTGGGTTATCTAATGCCAAACCCTGTTTATATATATATATATATATATATATATATATATATATATATATATATAAACAATCTGATGGTGAAACTCAGGTAATGCTGGAGCTTTGGGGAATGAGGAATACCCCTTCATTGCCATCATTCCCAGGTCCACTTTAGCCTGGAGTGGTAGCACTTGATAGGGTCTTATCTTCGGATCAAATAGAACTGTTTGACATATAAACTGAGTGCAAAAAATGACTTATACTAATCTGAATTGTTGGAAATAGAACTGTTTGATTATTTAACTGTGCGTAAACAAAGGATTGATGTTTAATTGAATGGTTTCTTGAAACTATTTAACATTATTGACTTATGTTTACAAATCATATATATCTAATATTTATGTATAAACCGGATTTGGTATTAAATAACCCACAATGGTTAATATGCCATAAACCAAACCTATAGAGAAATTATAAAGAAAAGAAAGAATGCAAGGAATGAAATCAGATTTTTTTTTAAATGAAAAAAACAAAAAAAAACAAACAAACGAAGAAATTGAATGAAAATTTAAATTTAAATCAAAAGATGAGACGTGGATGTCCTCGTGGTGTAATGGTTAAAGCGATGGACTGCGAAATCGTAGTAAGCCAGTCTCGCTATTACGTTCACTTTTGGGCAAATACCCTTGGGAAAGGTATGAACCCCCTTATCCTCCCAGTTAGGGGTTAATTAATACCACTGCTGTTCTTCTAGGAGAATGGCTTTGGCATTAAATAACCCACAAATGTTGATATGCCATTAAACAAAGAAAACAAACCAAAAGAAGAGAAAAGTTGAACACGAAAAGATGGATGGGATTTGATAAAGAAATGCAAGGTCTGAACGGGTTCATTCCTAAATACATATGTGTATGTATACTCGCTCACATACATGCATGCACACATGCAGACACACACACATACATACAAACACACATGCAGACACACTCATACAAACATATGTTCACACATGCACATAGATACACATAGATACATACACAGGCATGTACTCACACAAATACATTCATAGACACATACGTACACACATACATACTTATACACACGCATGTACTCACACAAATACATACACACAAACGTATATACACATAGATACATACACAGGCATATACTCACACAAATACATGGACACATGCATGTACACATATACGCATACACACTTACATACTCATACACATATATACTCACACAAATACATACACACAAACATACACACACCTAAATACATACGCAGGCATATACACAAGTGCATACAAGAGAAAAGAAACGAACGCACTGATTGAAGTATAGATAAATAAATATGAATTGATTCTAATATATATATATATATATATATATATATATATATATATATATATATATATATATATAAGAATCAAACGCCGCTCGCATAATGCAAAGCTCTTCGAAAGAATTGAGCACTCTATTAGCCGATAGGGTATAAAAATATACCCTTGGGAAAGGTATGAATCCAATTATTCTCCCTCCAGCTATGGGTAAATAGTAGGGCAGACTAGGTTCTTCAGCCTTGGTTAGGCAACTAGTCTAGGAGAAGGAAAACTCTGAATTCAAACCTGTTAAACTCCGCTTAAAAAATTGACCTTGTGTCATATCCTGCCCGAGCGGAGGGGTTGGTAAATAGGATAGAGTATAAAAATATCAACAAACGGACGTGGCTGATGTTGCTACATAAATACCCTCAAAATTTCCTTAGCCAACGTGGTCCGCTTGTTGGGCGAGTGGTCTGAGACTTAGTCTAACGTAAAGTTGGATGGGTTTCGATCCCGGCTTCGAGCGTCCTGCGTGTCTAGCCACACTGAAGAGTTCTGATAGAACGAAACAGTCTGTCTGTGGATGACAATATATATATATGTGTGTGTGTGTGTGTTTACCAATCCTACAGCACGAGCAGGATTTGACACAACATCAATATTTACATATCATTATTCGCGATTTTTTCGCACCAGCGTGAACAGATGACCTTTCACTGGAATCTTAGTGACAGCAAGTCTCCCTCAGTCACCAGGACTCTTTTCAGTGTTCTGGCCGATTTTAACAATGCTGTATATAATCTGTATAATCCTGTATTATAATTGGATAATCTCCGCTTGTCCTCCGATTTTCAAATCTTCCAGTTCCCTTTTCAGTCCTTTGGGGATCGTTCCGAGAGCACCAATTTCATTTCGTATTTCTCATGAGTATCAGCGTTATATACGAAATGTTAACAGTCTCTTCCGGGATTTGAACTCGGGTCACCGTGTCCATTTCCTACAATGATATCTACCATACCACGAACACCACCGAGGCTAAAAAGCTCAAATAATGACATCATATTAGCAATTAATGGTTTTTTTTTTGACAAAGAGAATCAAAGTGAAATGCCGATGGAAGACGTACATGGACCGTTAGGGGCACTATGTTGAAAAATAAGCCAAATTTGATCACATTGTATGAGAATATCTGAGTCATCTTATGAACTTTTCAGTCAACGTTGGTCAAGTCTTTGATGAAATTTGATATGATTTGGCGATGGCTTTAGCCCCCGCCCCTGTCTACTTAGCCGTGGTCCAGATATTCCAAAACTGAATCACAGTCACAGCCAATAACTCCTGCCACCATCAGTCTGATATATATCTCAAGATTTCCCTTTCTTTCTGTTCTATCGGTCCTTCTTATAACTTTTTCCCATTTTTATTTATCTATTTCCACGTCTGTTGAACTGTTGAATAATTCCTCATTCTGATGAAGTCTTTTTGAAATAAAAACGAAATATGATTTTTTAATCTATTGTCAGTGTTTCGGTTTATCCGCTTTTCCACTTCCTTTTTCACACACACACACTCATATATATATATATATATATATATATATATATATATACGAGTACGTATGCAGGTATCTAGAGAACGAGCAATTAGACGCGAGAAAACCGAATAAAAAGTTGTAGTTGGTCTTTTTTTAAAATCCCGATTAAAGAAAATCTTCTTCATTTCCTGTCAGTCTAATGTCGGCCAGTTGCAAGGAAAAAATGCATAAGAAAAAAAAACATTTGTCTGAAATGGAAAAAAGCCCGGATGTTAAGCGACAAACTCGAAAAGTCAACGTTGGTAATGTTAATAGAGAGAAAAAGGTAGATAATAATAGTCATGGCTTAGAATAGTAAAAAGAAAAAAAAATGGGATAAAGTAATGTCTAGAAAATAAGTGAAGGCAGAAAGAAAGAAAAGAAGATGGAAAAGAAAGAAAGAGGAGAATCAAAAGATTAAAAAGAAAGAAAGAAAGAAAGAAAGAAAGAAAGAAAGAAAGAAAGAAAGAAAGAAATACACAAAACAAAAAGTAAAGAGGAAGGAAAAACATTACTTTCTTCTTTCTTTCTCAAAAGAAGAAAGTAGTGAAAAAAAAATAGTAACAAATAAATAAAGTAAAAGAAAGAAAAAAAAAAAGAAAGATAGAAAGAAAGAAAAAGGTTGTACTAAAATGTAAGAAGTAAAAATTTGGAGAAAGAAGGAAAGAAAACAAAAAGGAAGGGAGAAATGATGAAACGAAAACAAAAAATAAAAAATAGGGAGAAATAATTACGGAATAAAATGAAAGATAGAAAGAAAGCATGAATAAAGGAAAAGAAATAAAAAAATAAAAAAATAAAAAGGGAGAGACAGGAATGGACAAATGAAAAAAAGAGAGAGAAGAAAGGAAAGAAAGAAAAAGATAATGAATAATAAAAGCAAAAAAAGAGAAAGAAAGAAAGAAAGAAAGGACAAAGAAAGAAAGAAAGAAAGAAAAAAAAACCAAACAAACAAAGACTAATAAATAAAATACAAAGGAAGAAAGAAAAACATTAAGAAAGAAAAACATTAAGAAAGAAAAAAAAAGAAAGAAGAAAATAGCGACAATAATGAATAGATAAGTAAAAGAAAGAAAGAAAGAAGGAAAGAGAGAAAGAAAGAGATAGTAATAAATAAATACAAAAAAAAAAGAAAGAAAAACAAAAGAAAGAAAGAAAGAAAGAAAGAAGACAGTAATGTCTAAGTAAAACAAAAAGAAAGAAAAATAAAAGGCTGTAAGAAAGAAAGAAAGAAAGAAAGAAAGAAAGAAATTGAGGCTAAAATGAAGAATTTTAAGTTCCAAGAAAATAAATAAAGAATAAAAGAGAAAAGTAAGAATGAAAACCAAAAAACTGAAAGAAATTTGAAAGGAAGGAACAAAAGGAAAATAAAAGAATGAAATTAGGGATATAATTAATGAAAGAAAAACAAGAAAACATCAGCCAATAAATAAAAACCAGAAACTGAAGAAGAGAACATTTCCAAAAGATAAAAAAAAAAGTGAGGAGAAAGATAAGAAGATTTTATATCAAACGAAAAAATACCAAAAAGCCAAAAAAGACGGGTATATATATATATATATATATATATATATATATATATATATATATATATATATAAAGGGGGAAAGGAGAAGGACAGAGTGTAATGCAATAGGAAAAAATAACCATGCAAATAAATAAACAAAATAATTTGTTACTTCTTAAGGTGAAACAATTCACATTTGGCTTGAGTACGAGAACTGATTCCTTCTTCACCCTACCCATAATTCCCTCGGCTTTCTCGGCTGAAAATGGCTGCTATCAATGTGACAGAATTATGGCAATGGTTAGAAATTTCAAAGATCTTGCTTCCTGTGCCGGCGAAAAATACAAACTCAGAAACCATTCTTAAGAATCACACATCTCAGGCTTTGCCAGTTACAATGCCAGTGTCATCTTAATGGCGTAGAGGTGACGTCGTTTTGGGCAATGCGCTGGATAAGGGTATGCATACCCTTCTTCTCACCATTCTGTTTTCTTTCACAGCTAGCATATAAATGATAAATAAATAGATAAACTCTGAACTTTGGTGCCAGAGATTCATCTGTCCCTTTCTTGTTTCTATATATTTTTTTTTTGGCCTTTTACCATTGGTACTACCAATACTCTTATGTTCTACAGCTTTTTAAGTTCTCTGGCAAGGTCCATGTACTTGGTTCTTTTTCGCTTTGTTTGATTTTTATTCTGTGGTTGGGGGGTGTCTTCGTTGTGTAATGGTTAAAGCGATGGACTGCAGAATCGTATTAAGCGAGTTCGTACTCCAGTCACGCTATTACGTTCACTTTCGGGCAAATACCCATGGGAAAGGTATGAACCCCCTTATCCTCCCAGCTATGGGTTAAATAGTACCACTACTGTTCTTCTAGGAGAATGGCTTTGGCATTAAATAACCTAAAAAGAGTTGATATGCCATTGAACAAAGGAACCGAAACCTATTCTGTGGTTTGCTGGTGTTGTGGATGTTGTTATTCTTTTCTCTGGATTTCTACTCTTTACCCTTGAAACGTACCAAATAATGCTGAGTGTTAAGCAAGTAAGCATCAAGTACCACTTTTAGTCTTCCCAGGCTATTGGCAAACACTCTACCCACTAGACCAATGGGCCAGTTACCACAAAAATTCCATCATTTATGCTGAGATAACGATATATCAGTGGTAAGAAATCTGACTGACGTAAAATCAGCCGGGTTTCGACTCCAGCTTGAAGAATCTCGCGTGTGTAGTCACACTGAAGATTTGTGATACAACGAAACAGTGTGTTTGAGGATGACAATATATATATATATATATATATATATATATATATATATATATATATATAAAATTTGTAAGCGAATAGTTTGTAGTAATTTTATTTCTAAACAAGTTGTTAAAGCTCATTGTCCTGTATACAGTTAAATGGTTACAAGTATAGCTATTTAACACTAATAATTCTATTTAATATTAATCATTTGTTTACAATCAATAAAACGGTTTCAATTATTGCTATTTGATATTAGGAAATCCACTTACCGAGTATTACTATGCAATATGATCTGTTAGGCGTGTTTCAACAGCCAACTCTCACCCACACCACCGTCACCACTAAGAGGAAGGGAGAAGAAGAACGTTACTAAAATGAACTTTTCGAGTTGCAACGATCATAGCCCTAAGTGAATAATAAACGACTGCAATATTTTCTTCCCTTACCTTCGAGTTTGAGTATTTCTTTTTCTGTGGACTTCTTTCTTTAAAGCACAATACGTTGGTCCTATGGTACACTTCGACCTCAATTTGACCAGCTGTGTTCCCCATTACACGGATCACTTCAGTTGTGTCTTGGCTTCGGTGGCAGTCGATCAAGACTGCCTGACATGGATTCCGTAAAGCCGGCTTTCAAGTCATGGTTGATAAGACTGGAGTTCCCTGGGCCTCAGGAGGTCGTCCTCCTTGGCTCTTATCCTTTCTGGAGGTATAAGGTTTATTGTCTGGTGCTTGAAGCGTTCCTTTTTTGGAGAATGCCGACAGGGCTCAATGCATTTTTTGGAATCGTCAGATGTGTGTGGATTACGGCCCTACGCCTGGTTCTCACAATAAAAATGCCTTGTCCCATACTTGTGCGTATATGTCCAATACTCGACGAATACCGGGTTACTGTGCTGAGAAATGAACTCAACAAGGCGATTTAAAATTTATAATTATTATGTATTCACACAGCTCTATGATCAAGTATTTCAATCAAATACAAATAATTTAAACACAGTCATATGATTACAAGTAACTATTTCTATCAAATAATAATCATTTGCTTGCACATAGTTATCAAGTAAATGATTATTCTTTCTGCTCAGAGATTAAAGTACCTGTTCTTTAAACAAATAATTTGCAAAAAGATGATTTCAAGTCTTCCTTTCTGACGGTTATAACACTATTTAATAATAATTTGTAGGCACAGTAACGGGTTTTCGAGTATTCCTGTTCAACATAATTTATACACCGGCCCATTGGCGAAGTGGTAGCGTGTTCGCCAATGGTCCGGGAGACTGGGGTTCAATCCCAGGTCGAGTAATACTTAAAGACTCAAAAATGGTACTTGATACCTCCTTGCTTAACGCTCAGCATTATAAGGGACGTTTCAAGGATAAAGTGGAGCAATCCAGTGTAGTAGCTGTCCAAAAGGGAGCTTTCGGGTAGCCCTCGACTACAGTCGTCAACTTTACTTATATCGCTCCGAAGTAGGTGCCCGTGGTGTAATGGTTATCGTCGTGGGAAATGGACACGGCGACACGAGTTCAAATCCTGGACGAGGCTGATTGCATTTTACATACCACTAATACCCTTGGGAAAGGTATGAATCCAATTATTCTCCCTCCAGCTATGGCTAAATAGCAGGACAGACTGGGTTCTTCAGCCTTGGTGAGGCAACTAGTCTAGGAGAAGGAAAACTCTGAATTCAAACATGTTAAACTCCGCTTAAAAATTGACCTTGTGTCATATCCTGCCCGAGCGGAGGGGTTAGTAAATAGGATCGCTCCGAAGTAATTATTTCTGTTTAATAATTATAATAATAATGTTTTCACCCAGTTATATAGTCTAAAGTATTCCTATTAGATTTGGTTCGTAGATTGCACCCTAGCAGGTTCTACCACATCGAGTTTGAGTGGACCTGGGAGTAATGGCAACAAAGAGGTACTCCTCATTCCTCAGATCTTCAGAACTGAGGAGGCAAATGCAATGTAGTGTCATACTAGGACACACTTTTGTTTTTGTTTTTTTTTTGTCTATTTTTGAGGGGTCTCTTTGCAGAAGATAGTTTTGTGCTAAATCTTGTGGTCACGGCAAAAGGGTAAAATTGTAGGGTAGACTAGGCTGTTTAGCCTTAGTAGAGCAACCAGCTTAGGAGAAGGAAAATGTCTGACTTCAAACCAGCTATGATAGGTTAAGCAAACCGGCAGTGAATAAGAATTTTTGCAGAAAACGATCAACTTGGTTGATTTTAGCATCCTTCGATATCTCGGTAAAATCATTTGGAAAGAAAAAAGAAAACAAACAAACAAACAAGCAATAAAATCAACGAAAAACTGACGAGGAGCTTCCTTTTTACTAAATTACGTTCGGATTTATTGGTATGGAATTATTTTCTGTGGAACTTTAAGGGCAAGTTCTAATGGCAATACACAAGGTCAAAGACTGTTAAAGTAAATATCAATAAAGTAATACGAAAGAAATAACCCCAGGGAAGACTAGAAGTTTCTCCTCATATCCCGGGTCACATCATATGCAAGGTGAACAAATTACAGTAAACGTTTCTTTTACAATTTCAAAGAGCTTTTCTATAAAATCTTTTTGAAGCATAAAGTGAAGAATCAATTACGATGAATTCCCATGCTAAGATCCTTGAGCGTTCCCAAACAATCTTTTTTTTGTCTGTCTGTCTTTGTTTTGAAGACCAAAATTTATTGTCGGTTGCAATTGATGTGGAAGGCTTCTAATACGAAAATAGGCTTGTCTGCTTAGCC
>OY757926.1:85123586-85131086 GCA_963585895.1 Sepioteuthis lessoniana
ATCAGGTTTTTTTTTTCTTTTTTTATTCTCTGTTCGAATTGAATGATTAATTGATTGATTAATTTTAAAGTCATGTCACCTTGTCTTTTCTTATTTTACGATCAGAAGTTAATGTGTTGCGTTTATTGTTCATTTATATATCCATTTTTTGTGCCACTGTTTCTTAAGAATTTTTTGAAACAGTCCTATCGTATACGCATATGATAGTATCCTGGGCATGATACTAGGCTCTTGTTCTTAGTTGTCATTACTCCCAGTTCCACTCTGACCCGGAGTAGTAGTACCTGTTAGGGTCACATCTCTGAGCCAAATAGATTTATCTAAAAATTATCCGTGTTCGGTAGAACCATGTGCATAAAATGTAAATGTGTACGTATGATGACCACGATTTCCGAACCAATAGGCATAAAATAACCTTAGACCAGTTGATATGCCATTAAAGTCATTTAATTAAGTTAATTTCAAAAGAGCTCTTCTAAAATTTGAACTTGTCCTGCCTAGTTCATAGACTTTAAAAGTCAGTTATAAATTCAAACATCCACTGTTCAATGGTCATATCTACTCATGGGGAAGGGATTTGTTGTAACCCTACCAAATGCCAAATCCAGACCCGGAATCCATTGACTGACTGAACGCTGACTCCAGTATTAATTTGGCAACTTCAGCGAATAAACTGGTACCAAAGCCTCACTTCCCCTCACGCTTGGAAAACATTAAGGATATGAAGAGAGGAGACTTGTTGCATAGGCAACTATTTCATGAAGGAAAATAACGGTTATATCGTCGGGGATGTAATTTTATTTCACGCTAAAATTCTTTCAGTTGCTATGTGTCAACAACAGGACAGAATGGGTTCTTTTACCTTAGTATGGACACAAATCTAGTGTAGTGTACTATTGCTGGATCTTGACAGAAATATAATCTTATATTTTTATTCTTTGACAGTAACGCTTGCGTGAAAAAGGATAGATATCAGAAAGAGTTCTCGTACACAAAAGAGCTGTTGGGAGTCGGAACAGCCAGTAGGAACTGACTTCAGCCAAAATTCTTGACCTTATATAATCTTAAAACTCCCATGTGACCCACATGGCCACGCCTTTTCACCCACACAATGCTTGTTTTCCATTTTCCATGGTTTACAACCATATAATGCTTGTTCTTCATTGATCACCGCTTACACCCACGCATTGCTTCTTTTCCGGTAGTCACTTTGTTGATTTTATCTACGGCTAGATGTATCCGTCAATTACATCCGCCAGCTTCATCGCAGGTCAAGTCAATATATTACACTAGAAAAAGAAAAGCGCTGGATAAATGTCAGCTGCAATCCGCTTGAAAATATGACCTTGTGTCACATCCTGGAGGGTTTAGGTAAATATTTTCACTCGCAACTTTTTTGTAATATTTTTTCTTTTTTATTTACTTTTTGTTTTTTCTTACAACAACTTTGCCCAGGTATTCATCCTGGAGAGGAAGCAAGATTTTTTAGGCGCTGATCCATGCTCCTATGAATCTGATATAGTTCACATAAATAAAATATTTGTCCTGTCTTTAAAAAAAGGTCGTTAAAGCCTTTTTCGCCGGCTGATAACGTTTTAAATTCTGGCAGAGCGGGTGAATTATTAACCGAATTTTTTCAAAATAGAAGGTAAGCTCAAACAAGTTAATAAATCACATAAAAAACTTACCACCTCCCCGAAAAAAAAAACAACTATTTGATCAGCAATTGTGGGTCATAGTACAACAGGATGAAAACAATAAAGTAATCATTTTTATCAATAAGAGTTTTCGGACTATTGTCTTCGTCTTTATTGTGTTTTCACAACGTTTCGGACGCTGTATCCTCCAGCCTTCCTCAGGTGTCCCCTGTTTATCTGGGCATAGAAATGATTCAACATGGGAAATCATTTTTAAAGTTGACTGTTGATCAAACAAGGGGTTCCAGAACTATGAAGATCTTTCGTAAATAATGACGTCATTGTTTTTCACGCTTATCCGAGAAGCATTACAAGAAGTTTTATGAGATGATTTTTATCAGTAAGGGTTTTCGGACTATTGTCTTCATCTTTATTGTAATTTTTTTTTCATCTAACCTTTTTAATTATCGGTTCCTATATTGTATTCATCTCTATATTTGGTCTACTCAGCAGGTCATTGTAGCCCACCATATGTGCTGATTCCTTTTGGCGTCTAATCCTCCAATGTTCAGCTCTATCTATTATTTCAACTAATAATCATTTTTAATTTTGATATATTGCAGAACAACCCTCACATAAAACTACATTATAGTGGGGTCTCCGAGCAATGTTTCAAAATATTAACACTGAATTAGTCACCGAGCAGCCACTAAGAAAAGACCTTACATTGTGTTTCTTCAGAAACGACAAAAATGTAAATCTACCTTTAAAGGATCAAACAAAAAAAGAATCTGTCCCAAGGAATATTCTAAAATGTTCAAGAAGTCGTTGTCTTTTAGTACAACTAGTAATTCGTTTCCAAAAGTGGAACTTGGAGTTCCAAACTTTATCAAAGAGAAGACAAGGAATTTGAGATGAACCAATAAAACGAGTTGACATCGGAATGAAAAGCAAAAAAAAAAAAAAAAAAAGGAGACATCATTGTTAGCAATTTTGGTGGAGAGGCAAACTCTAATTAACTTGCATTTATCTGTGCGGTTGTAAACGAAAATGGCAATTTTTTTACCAAATTATTACACAATTGTCCACCTGCTCTAAAAGATTTGCCCATCTGCCAATGGTACTTTTTGCTTAAGTCTTTTCTTTTTTTATCATTATTATTATTATTCTTTCGTTACGACTTCATTTTCTACCTCCCTTTCTCAATCAAGACTTCAAAATGGCCGCTCTTTTTGTCCAGGTTTCTTTTACTCCATCTATTTTTCGAAAAGGGCTTCCAAATAACCAAATTTTGTTCATACTTTTTCTTTATTAGGTCTTTATTTTTAGCATTCCTTCTTTATTCATTCATTTCGTTTCTTCCCTTTTTCTTTTATTATTTAGTTGATTTCTTCTTTTTTTCTATCGTTATTTTCTTTCATTTTTCTATATTTTTTTTTTTTTACTTTTTTCTATCATTCTTTTTCTTCTTTTTTCCGTAGTTCTTTTCTTTCTCTTTTTTCAACCATCTTTTTTTCTTTTTACTGCCGTTCTTTTCTTTTCCCTTCTTTTCTATCGTTCTTTTCTTTCTTCTTTTTTCATCGTTCATTTCTTTTTCCCTTCTTTTTCTATCGTTCTTTTTTTCCTTATTTTTCAATCATTTTTTTCTTTTTTCTTCATTCCCTATCGTTCTTTTCTTTCTTCTTTTTTATCGCTCATTTCTTTTTCCTTTCTTTTTCCATCGTTCTTTTTTCCTTATCTTTCAATCATTTTTTTCTTCATTCTCTATTGTTCTTTTCTTTCTCCTTTTTTATCGTTCTTTTCTTCTTCCCTTCTTTTTCTATTGTTCTTTTCTTCCTTATTTACAATAATTTTTTTCTTTTTTCTTCATTCTCTATCGTTCTTTTCTTTTTTCTTTTTCTCTCTTTCTTTTCTTTAATCCTTATTTTTCTATCCTTCCTATCTTTTTTTTTCTTGTTTTTCTATCGTTCTTTTCTCCATTCTTTTTTTCTCTCATCCTCTTATTCATTTCTCCTTTTTCCTATCGTACTTTTCATTTTTTCTTCTTTTTCCTGCGATTTTCTTAACTTTCTTTCCCTTTTTTTTTTATACTTTCATTTATCTCTTTTTTTTGTTGCATTTTTCGTTTGTTCTTTTTCTTAGTTGGTTCTTTCTTTTCTTTCTTTATCTTTTTATAGACTTTCTTGAATTCATTGTTTCTTTTCTAACTTGCATTTCATTCAGATGTTTGTTCTTTTTTAGAGATGCCGTTGCTTTTTATTCCAAATATTCTTTCATTATAATCTTTTTTCCTTACAATACAATCTTTTCTATTTTTGTTCACTTATTTTTTCTTCTCTATCATGTTTTCTTTTCTCTCTCTCGTTTTTTCTTTGCTTTTCTCTTTTTCTTTACCTTTTCCTTCTCTCTCTCTCTCTCTCTCTCTCTCTCTCTCTCTCTCTCTCTCTCTCACTCTGATTTTCGATTTCTCCTCCTTCTATCGCTTTATCTGCTCCCTTTTCCTTTTTCTTTGTTTTTCTTCTCTCTATATATATATATTTCTTTTTCATTATCGCTCACTATTTCTCTGCCCTCTTCTTTGCCACTTCTCCCTTTTTCTTGGCCTTTTCCTTCTCTCTCTCTCTCTCTCTCTCTCTCCCTCTCTCTTTCTCCCTCTATCCCTCTCTCTTTCTCTCTGATTTACAATTACTCCTTCCTATATCGCGCCCTCTGCCGTCTTTCTCATTTTCTTAACCTTTATCTTCTTTCTTTCTCTTTCTCACAAAGTATTTCTCTTCCTTCTTTCACTTTTTAACCCCCCCTCTCTCTCTCTCTCTCTCTCTCTCTCTCTCTCTCTGATTTACGATTTCTCCTTCCTGTCTCGTTTCATCTGCCGTCTTTCTCTTTTTTTCTTTACCTTATTTCTCTCTCTCTCTCACTCACTAAGGATTTGTCCTCCTTCATTTTTTCATTTTTTCTTTAACCTTTTCTTCACTCTTCCTCTCTCTCTCTCTCTCTCTCTCTCTCTCTCTCTCTCTCTCTGACTTGCGATTTCTCCTTCCTCTCTCTCTTTCCCGACTCTTACAAAAATTTTTCCTTCTTGCTTTCTTTTTCTACGATTTCTAGTTTTCTTATTTCTTTAAAAACCTGCCATCTTCTTTCTTCCCGTTACTTTGAGAGCAATCTCCTCATTGTTATCCAATTAATGGCCTCCTTCTGAGTCCCTCCGTGGAATACAAATATCATCCCCACGAAAGAAAAAAGCACTTCCGTGCACCGATCTCTTCTCTTGGACGAAAAACATTCATGGCTTTTTGTGGTGATTAATGACTTGAATTCACGTTTCAAGTCGGTTCAGTTTCCGGGACATTTTTACAGGCACACCGTTAGTAAGAGAAATTCGGTGCCACGTTGTTGGATTCCCTTATTTCTTGGCCTAATTCATTGCTTCATTCATTTTTTCCTTCTTTTTTCTTTCCGTAATTATTTCACCCTCCCCTTTTTTTTTGAATTTTTTTCTTTTTTCTTCTCTTCAAATTTCTTTCTCTTATAGGATAGCTTTCTTTCTTTCTTTCTTTCTTTCTTTCTTTCTTTCTTTCTTTCTTTCTTTCTTTGTATTTGCTTTTTTTCACATTTTTTTTATAATTTAAATCATCTTCTTTCTCTTTTTCTTTGTTTTAATTCTGGCTTTTCTTTATCTCTTTTCTTTCCAATTCTGACCATTTTTCTTTCTTTCTTTCTTTCTTTTTTTCTCGTTGTTGTAACTCCTCTATTTTACACTTTCTTTTCTTCATCATTTATTTCTTTTCTTTTTCTTTTTCTTTGCTTCTTTCTCTCTTTTCTCTTTTTTCTCTCTTTGCTCAATGTGTTTCTTTACTTCGTTTTCAGATTTTATCTGTTTGCGTCAAGATTTCTTTCTTTCTTTCTTTCTTTCTTTCTTTCTTTCTTTCTTGTTTTCCTTTTCGTATCTTTCCATTGACCATTCTTTCTTTTTATCATCTCTTTTTCCCAATCTAGACTTTTAAAAATCTTACCCAGTCTCTAACTCAATAATACACCAATCAATTGCATTCCACTCAATGACACTCGTAGGAAAACATCACCTCACCAAAATTTCACCTCAAACCTAAAAAGGCACACACACACACACACACACACACACACACACACACACACACACACGCGCGCGTGCTATCTTTCTCTCGTTCCTCTTTCTCTTTCCTGCACGTACTTTTAAAGGTTTCCACATCCACAAGCCATCATAGACCCTTCTTCATCACATGAACTTTTCGGTCAAGGTTATTTACGAAACGAAACTAAACTTCATCATCATCATCATCATCATCATCAAATCGTGTCGACAGCAGGGATTCACTTGACCTGGTATCTGTCTCTGTCGGTCATCGCTCTTTATAACTCCTCCAGACTGCATCAACTCTCACCACAGGACTGACGAATGTAATCTTTTGTTCTTCAGCCCACACTGGTGTATCCATGTGTTGGAGTTCATAGGAGGACGTGGCTTATGAGTTCATACTTGCTTCTCTAGCCGTTCCCAGTGTATTTTGCTCGCCTGATTTCGATTGTTTGTGAGATGAAGGTAAGGGGCGGATGTTTCGCAAGATGCTGCTTCTAGGATTTATTCAAAATAGCACGCTGCATCTTTGTATAGTTCCCATCTAGCTTTTTCTCGGAGCGTTTCGCGAAAGCCAAGCTGGTGCAACTATACAGTAGTACCGACACGGCTACAGCTTAAAAGGATTCCCGTTTTTTTTTAATCCGAGAGATCAGAAAATCCATAAGGTTGTTTACCTGTCGATAACAGTCCAAGCTTGACCTTTGCATACGCTGACATCACTTTCAGTCGATGAGATATTGCTACCAAGTTATATAGACGAGTTTACAAATTTCAGGAAAGCCCTGTCGTCTAGGGTTGTAGAATACACTGACTGCATCTCTGTAGAGGGCTAAGACGAGTGTCCTAGTTATGATCTCAAACAATCTGATGGTGTGGCTCCATTGATGATGGAGCTTTGGGGAAAGCGGAGTGCCCCTTCATTGCCATTGCTTCCAGGTACACTCTGACTCGGAGTCGTAGCATCTGATAGAGTCCTATCTATAAGTCAAATAGAACTGTTTGAACCAAACCAAACCAAAATAATTTAAGAGACTTGCCTAAAGATATGGTACAATTCTGATTAGAATACATGAACTCTGTTTAATATAAGTTTCATGCTTCTTTCTGCCTGCTCCAGACTATGCCGCATAGATTCGACTTGAGAAAGAATATTTTCAAGAAGCGCAAGAGCATCTACGTAGTCTGCATCGGAAACAGTTTTTGCGGTATATCGTCTACTTCTTGCCTTTTTTTCCTGTGTGACAATTTTCTTTCATTACATCTATTGACATTCGTAGTATATAATCTAGAGAGATTGGTGCCAAGTGAGGCACCCTGTGAGGATCGAACTCTTTAGGCTAATGAAATGGTTCGACCGGTGTTTTTCTTGGTTAAATTTATTTCAGAGCTAACGAAACCGCCTCAATCACTTTGGTGGAGGATGCGATATAGCTGTTCCTTCATTCATTAAAAAATACCACTTTACGTTTCTCTGTTTAAGAAAACAGTTCAACGGGAGATTGAGTGAAATATTTCTTTGACCACGTGTCGGACTTTTTCTTGATGTCAACTCGTCGTTCCTACATCTCTTTTTTTTGTCTCCGTCAGCTTTCTTTAAAACACCACAATGCAACATCAGGCACAAGGCAATGAGATTCAAACTCATGAAAATAGCAGTTCTCTTCTACAACACTAATATTCCTTTTGTACTAGTGTGTTGCATTCGCTTACTTTGTGATTAGCCATTTCATCTTTGCCTCCACATGA